>OZ020554.1:32627208-33227208 GCA_963971465.1 Lepidochitona cinerea | reverse complement strand
GCTCCACTGTTTAACGGCCGCGAGGTTTTGCAGAAGAAAAAGTAAGGTATACTGTCGTATTGTCCGACTACGCAAATTAAGTTAAAATTAGGCAGGGGGGGGGGGGGGGAGTGTCGCCGGGGAAAAAATGACGCCGGGGGAAAATGCCGTGGGGGGAAATGTCGCGGAGGAAAATGTCGTGGAGGAAATGTCGCTTGGGGAAATGTCGCTGAAGAAAATGTCGTGGGCGATAATGTCATAGACAAAAAAAGTTTTATTACTTTAAAGGCCCACTTGCTGCCGTAGCCTGTTTGACATTTGTTAAGAAAACCAATTTGCACGAGCTTACTACAGCTAAAACCACTCAAATTAAACATAGCACCCATAAAACATGCCCAATTAGGTTTAGAATGTATAAATGAGGGTGAAAAACAAACGAAAATCGAAGCTCGATTACAACAACAACTTAACTTCAGTGTTGGATTGCCCTCATCCAAGCGTTTGTGTCTGTTTTTCAATTTCAAATTAAAAATACTAAATGATGTAAAAACTTTCAATTTCTGGTAAAAATAGAAAGTTCCTAACTTTTTCTCTCTGGGAAAAATACAGAAAATCGTGCACTGTTTTTAATGTAAACAATCTTCTGGATTTTTGCGGCAAGTGTGCCTTTAAGCTATGTTGAAATACAACCGTGTGTCATGGAATACGTTTCTTTGTCATGGAATACGTTTCTTTGTCAGAGAATACATTGCTTTGTCATGGAAAACATTTCTTTGTCATGGAATACGTTTCTTTGTCAGAGAATACATTGCTTTGTCATGGAAAACATTTTTTTGTCATGGAATACATGTCTTTGTCATGGAATACGTTTCTTTGTCAGAGAATACATTGCTTTGTCATGGAATACGTTTCTTTGACAATATTTTACACTTTACATTTCTCAACATATTTTACATTCTTTGGGTCGTGCGTTTTTAATGGCGCTAAGTATAGTAACAGGTGGCCACTTTGGCAATTTCTTTTTAGAGTGTGGCAAAATAATCATACACTTTGTTTTCTGTACATTCAAGGATAATCGATTGGCAGATAGCCAAATATTGATCGTTTGTAGTTGTTTATTGTGTATTGCTTCGACAGGATTAATAGAAGATTGATGGCAACTGGTATCATCAGCAAAAAGAAGCCCATTTAAACTATTAGTGGCATTGAAGATATCATTGATACACAATATAAATAAAATACGGCCTAATATTGACCCCTGTGGAACACTACATGAAAGTAACTAGAGGTAACATTATTATAGGAAACATACTGCACCCGATTAGAAAGATAACTTTTAAACCAATTATTTGCTACATCTCTAAAGCCGCAATGTGCCAATTTTCTCAGGAGAATACAATGGTTGACAGTGTCAAAGGCCTTGGAGAGGTCTAAAAATGTTACGGCACTAAACTCGTTGCTTTCTTTTGCTTTTACAGGCATGTCATACAAATTTTGCGATGCATAGGAAGTCGAACGGTTGGCTCGAAAACCAAACTAATTTCGAGAAATTGTATTGTGCTTATTTAAATCGTCATCAGTATTATTTGCAACATTTTTTCTAGGATTTTACTCATGCAGTTTAGAGCAGAAATAGGTCTGTAGTTTTTAATGTCATTAACTTTTCCGGACTTGAATACAGGTGTGACTATCGTTTGCTTTAAGCAATCAGGCACTACGCCAGTGGATAGTGAAAGATTAAATATATGCGATAATGACAATGAAATCGGATCTGCAACGAGCCCAATGATGGAGGTGGAAATAATGTCAATTCCAGGGGCACTAGAGGATTTCCAATCTGATATAACTTTGTTGACGTCTCCTGGACGAATATGAGAAAAACGAAGGATTCATGAGAGGGTGCGCCAAGGAAATGTCTTTGTAACATTATATATTTTCTGAACTAGAGGCAATTGTGCTATAGTGACAGTTAAAGGAGTTGGCAATAGTTGTTTTGTCTTCTACACACACTCCATTAATGTTGAAAGCAGACGGTAGTTTAGATATTGTAAGATATATGAAATTTGTTGAATTTATTTTCAAAATAATAGTTGGATTTTTTATTCAATTTGTTACGGAAAATTCTGTATGGCTGTTTATTATGTTTCAATTTTAGGCGGTACAGGTTATTTTTCTCTTGAACAGATTTCAGGATTCAGCGCGTTATCTACGTTTTTACGGTTCGAGAATGTTTTTCGTCAACAGTGTTGATTGGGAAGCATTCATTATGGATATCTTCGATTTGTTTGGCAAACGTAGCGGTGGCTTCTTTTGTAGGAAGTTCCTCCCAATCAATACTGTTGACATTTTAACGACTTTTCCTTTCTTTATCTTCAAATGTATATTTTCGGAAAGTTGCAGGGTAGCAAGGTGGTGGTCTGGAAGTGGGTGATTTAGGAATATGGAAAATAGGAAAATGATCAGTGTGGCCTGAAAGCAAGATGCCAGATAAAGTGAAGGACAGTAACGTAATCACTGCTGCTCTGTAATTGTAAGCATTGGTATCATATTGTATTAAGAAACCAGAGATGTAAACAAACGACTAGCATATCCATCGGCACAGGCGCCCTAATGATTTGAAACGTGTAAGCGAATTAACGTTATAATTATTCAACGGACTTTATCTGAGAAATGCATACATCGAAGTTGGTTTGAGTGACAAGAATAACCCACCGATATATCTGAGATTTTAAACCAAAAACAAGTTGCAAAGTGTGAATAATCTGATGCAGTTACAAAGAAATGTCAACACAGTGGAAACGAAATCACTAACAAGAAAACAGTACATGTTGCAACAATACTTTGAATCTGGTGTATGAAAGTCATGTAGGTATCTTGTGCGGTATGTCTGTGCTAAAATTTTGGCTGTGCTATAATTGTGGCTGTGCTAAAATGTGGCTGTGCTAAAATTGTGGCTGTCCTAAAAATGTGGTTGTGCTAAAACTGTGGCTGTGCTAAAACTGTGGCTGTGCTAAAATTCTGCCTGTGCTAAAACTGGGCTGTGCTAAAATTTGGACTATGCCGATAAAACGGACCAGTATTAGAAGTCACATGTTGACATGTCCAATCTGACCCTTTCGTGTTTTTCAACTGTAAAATTTAAATTCCTCTCCTATGAATGAATCTGCAATGTACATATCAAACGTTAAACGTGAAACAATAACGTCGATTTCTAACTGAAGTTTTTTTACACGTTTCATAAGTGACACTTTCCTTAAAGGAAGGGTCCATTTTAGCGTTTCACTAGTGTGTTCTGAAAGAGCAGTGTTTCCTGAGTCTAAAACAGCAATCCAATAAATTTTTCGTTGATTTGTAAGCGAGTAACGAACATTTGAAAAGTCCGTGGTCGCAGGCATTCGATCGCCATGAGCCCGTTCTTCGGCGCATCCATTTTCCCCGTCTTTTTGCCCAATCAAATTCGAGCACCGGGCCGACCTTTGATCTGATCTAGTAAGCCAATGATTTGGCAGAGAAATGACGGAGGTTAATTCGCTGACATTGTTCTAAAAATAAAGTCTCCCACAATCCTCGGCGTTTGTTTATTCGCTTAACTCTGTCGCCATGTTTCTACGTCTAAAACTACCTCCACATAGAAGAGTGGATCTAAAAATAGCGGCCCTCATATGATGCAATAGACAAGCCAGGAAAATGGCGACACTGATAAGAACCAGAGGGTGACACTAAGCAATATCAGTTTACTAATTTCAGGGTATTTTGCGGTAAGAGTCGTTATGTGCATTAAGGGTTTTGGTGGGCATTCTGCTAGTTAGGTTTGTGTCTATTTCTGGAGTTTTCTATCCCTTTAAATAAATACTTGAGCAATCTGACTACTGCTCAATTACTTGCTCAGAAACACCTACAGAAATAGATCGTATTGGAAAAGCTTTACTCGGTTTCTCTCAATGCGAAATGGTTGGAAAGTTTTAGCAAAATTCCAAGAAATAACCCAAGCCTGTTTTGAGACATGGAGAAAACTCGAAAAACTTTGAATACAGCGAAATTAACATGATGTTGATATTTGATTTCTTATGAAAAGTTAAAGTTATTGTATTCAAACATTTGGCAAGCCAAGTTCATTTCATACAAACTTGCAGGTTGCAGGAAACAAGGGGAGATCACTCTATTGGTCATAAATGTATTGAGCCAGGGGAAATCACTCTTATTTAATTACCTACAAATAACAGCTTATAGTGATAAATCGTCATTTTCAAATACTAGCATTGCCCTTTAGAAATTGTATACCGACTGAACTAATGCGGTAATGTACGCTGTCCGTGTCTGTAATACGAAAATCAATTTGTCACGATTCTTTCTGTATTTTTAACAGTATTCCTTCTGTATTTTCAACAGTATTCCTTCTGTATTTTCAACAGTATTCCTTCTGTATTTTCAACAGTAATCCTTCTGTATTTTCAACAGTAATCCTTTTGTATTTTCAACAGTATTCCTTTTGTATTTTCAACAGTATTCCTTTTGTATTTTCAACAGTATTTCTTGTGTGTTTTTATCAGTATTCCTTCTGTTTTTGTAACAATATTCCTATTGTATTTTAAATAGTACTCCTTGTGTACTTTGCTTCTGCACTTTCAACGGTATTCCTTCTGTATTTTCAGGCTTTAGGGGCTTTAAGATTACATATCTTTAAAAAATAAAGATGTTTAGAAACATGAGATACTAAAGCACTAAATACTAAGGGGTGCAACATGTAATGTAATCTTATTGCAATGGCAGCAATGCAACCATTATTGTAATAATTGTTACATTAAGCGACGTTATTACATAAAGTGTCTTAACTGGACATTCAACTACGGCATAGCTTGTTCTGCATACACGTTGACAAATGAACAATTATGATCATCTGGCAGCAGGCCACAATTTCATTCCTCAGTTGCGGTAATGTTAATATCTGAACTTGCAACATCTTCCCTTACTTTCGTTGAACCAGATCTTTCTTTGGGGGTCTTCAGTAGTACTTTGTAAGTTTTTAAGTACAATTTAACCAGACGATGAAGATATGTTTTTTCACTATTGCCAGAAACAGCTGATAGATGTCACTTAGCACATAGTAGACAGGATGTAAACATACTAAATCACACACAACTGCTAGATCTCCGTTCACCTAAAGTAGTCTCATTGCGCTTCTAAAATCATTTTCAGACAGAAACTACTACCCCTGTCCTTTCATAAAAACTATAAAATGTTCAGAAAAAAATGCAGGGGACCAGGAAACCGGAAGTCCGTAACCGGGGGCTGAATCCATCAAGTGTTTGACGCAGATATTGCCCAAAGCTGATAAAAAATCTTTCACAAAGCGGTGTAGCCTATGTATTTTTCGTAACTCTCATGGCAGCCCATACTGTAGAGATATACTTAGCGCCATAAAAAAACGCACGGTTGAATTTTAGGTTTCTACCACGGTAAGGCTTTTGGCCATTTACGTTTTGTTGTTTATTGTTAGTTCGAGTTGAGTTGCAATAACTGGATAACATGTGGTGTTCCCGACGCGCCTGTCGTGAACATTACGCAACATTTCCTAATAACGTCCATTGAGTGTTTCACCTTCACCGAGAACAGCTTTCAGGGCTCATTTGTCGTGGGTTCAACACTTTACACGAAGCTCAGCATAAAGACGAAAACAAAATCAGAAAACGTTACCATGCCCCGACTTACGACACAACAAAGGGAACGTGCCATTGGCATGTTACAGGCGGGTCTCAGTTGTGCCGCCGTAGGACGTCACATGCAGTGTCATCCCTCCATAATTAGTCGCCTCAGAATCAGGGAACATGAAACTGGCAATGTTGCCGACAGACCACGCCCTGGTCAGCCCAGAGTCACTATAGCCCGCCAGGATCGGTACATCGGTTTGTTGCACACACGTGACCGATTTCGCACCGCGACACAGACTGCTCGTGAGACAGTGGGAATTTGAAGGCCCAGGGTAAGCCTCAGAACCATCCGACGCCGTCTCCAACAGATACAGATGCACGCACGCATCCCCTACCGAGGGCCCATATTGACTCCCACCGCACGCCAAAACCGTTTACGATGGGCTCGAAATCATCAGAGCCCACACTCTGCAAGGCTGACACAAGACTTCTTGCAACAGAATAATGTAAACATCATGGAATGGCCAGCTTACTTCCCCGATCTATCGCCCATAGAGCACTTGTGGGATCAGCTTAAGAATGCCGTTGCACAACGTCAACCCAGGCCACGCAACTGACGTGAATTGATCCAGGTAGTACAGGAAGAGTGGGACCGGATCCCACAACACAGAATATCCACACTCATCAGGTCCTTGCGTCGCAGATGTACTGCTTGCGTTGATGCCCGAGGTGGACATACCCATTATTGAATGATGACACCTTCAATTTCTGTATCAACGATTTGTTTGCAAGGAATAAGTCACCAGGGTTTCACATATTGTCAATTCTTTGTCTCATTGTGACCAATGCCTTGTTCTTTCAATTTAACAGTACTTAAATTACTTTACATTTCTCAAAATATGTTACATTCTTTGGATCGTGCGTTTTTAAAGGCGCTAAGTATATATTGATATGGCAATAAAGTAAAAAATAACGATACGCCGCTTTGTGACACGGGCTCCTGGGCTTATACTGTGTACTGGTTGCATTCTACAAGTAAAAGTTGGTTAAGAAGACCCGTTAAGCAATTTATACATGCTAGATACGGACAAAAGACCTTATGTAAAACATATTCAGTCCAGTATGTGTACTTCAGTGGGTTGCTGATATGGGGAGGATAGGAGTTGGTCTGTCTGGATTGGCCGGTCTTGGTTTTCATATAATTGATTCGATGAAAACATAAATACACAAACACAAGCTCACTGATAGCGTATAACAGGAGTGCTGCATTTACTGGATCATCAAAACCAGCTAGGCGAACAGATTCTATCATTTCTGTAAGATTGATGATCGGGTTTACATATAAATTAAAATCATTTATTTTTCGAGTCCGTTTTCGGATCTGGGTTTTTGGCGCAACCGGTCAAACTACTAGATTTGAAGAGACTTTAAATAAGGGACTTTTGCAGGGAGAATGAGAGAGACTGAAAATTGGTTATGACCATTTGCCCCTCAGTAATGGAGAGTATCCAGTGAAGGTACATGTAGATATACTCAGTAAAGACTGCCAGGATATTGTAAGTAATATTTATTTTTATATATTTTCTCTAGGGTTTGATTCTTATGCAGGAATTCTGACATTGTTTTGATGCTGTTGTAATGTCCAGATCTATATTTGATCTTTCAGCTTAAATTATACTTAGAGCCACTATTAGAGCTGATACAATCCACTATTTGCCACAATTTCTTAATATTATTCTGACATAGATTTGTTGGTTCTTTTAGCTTGAACCATGCTGCATAGAGTGAATTGTTATAGTACACCATGATACAACAATTAAAGTACAAATAAAGAATGAGCATAAGAGGCAGTCTTGAGTAGTTTTGTACAGAGTTAACAGTTACATCAGTTCAAGAATATCCGTTTACAGTCAATAACGGACAAGCCAAAGATAAACTATCCTCTCCACTACCACCATGGCTCAGTCAGACAACAGATATGACTTGAGAGATTTAGGAACAATTAATCATGACATCAAGCTAATCTTTCAGAAACACTTCGACATCTTCGTCAGGAAAGAGGCGGCTATAAGTCTGCAATAACAGTTAAAGTGACATGAGCTGCCGAAATGCACACTTTATTCATAATTTCTGATCGTCACGACAGTAAGCGGCTTTGAAGGCCATCAAAAAACTAAATGATTGGCGTTGGAATGAGGAAAATCCATACAGTATGTGGCCTTTACGAACCGGAATAGTGTTCGAAAAGTAAACAAAATTTAAATTACCGGGACCATACATTCATTCTAAGCCAAAGTTAGTTCAAAACAACACTTAATCGTACATTCTCTAGGCTAGAAGCACCAACAAGCTTCTGAATTATACTTCTTGAGAAAAATAGCCGATAATTTCAATATTCTGCATCAACGTCAAAATATCAACATTTTCAGTCAGACAGGAAAAAGCACAAGTTCTACATCTTCTTTGAGATTAAAAAGAAAGGGAACAAAAGGCTGCACTTCTCGCCCAAACAGAAAGCTTAAAGAAAAACAGTTAGAGCTAGAACAAGAAAATGAAAGGCTTACATTGGAGGGGCAAATTAAAGCGGTTGAAGCTGAAGAACAAGTTTATGCAGATCATAGCAGTAACAGTAACAGTGGTGTTAAAAGATCACATGTATCCAACAAAAGGGCTCAGTTGAATCCATTAGCACAACCATGGTAAAATCCCACACTTAAATCAGAAACAAATCATCATGATGCGACCTCCAACTCCTTTGCATTGGAAAGACAGTCATTAAGAGAATCCGCAGCAAAGCTGAGTCTTATGTTGTCTCCGGTTAAATCTAAAATGGATGACGTGTACAATCAAACTATGCAACCAAGAAATACTTACCCATCTACACCAGCAAATTATCCAATTAACAGTCAACAAGGCAGCTTACCTGTACACAGCAACTTACCTGTACAAAGCAACTTACCTGTACAAAGTAACCTTCCCCTGCAAAGCAACTTACCTCTACAAAGCAACTTACCTGTACAAAGCAACTTACCTGTACAAAGCAACTCACCTCTACAAAGTAACCTTCCCCTGCAAAGCAACTTACCTCTACAAAGCAACTTACCTGTACAAAGCAACTTACCTCTACAAAGCAACTTACCTCTACAAAGTAACCTTCCCCTGCAAAGCAACTTACCTCTACAAAGCAACTTACCTGTACAAAGCAACTTATCTGTACCTCAAATAAATTTCCCTCCACAGCTTATACAGACATCTTCATCCAAAGGCTTTCACCAAAGTAGATATGATACTTACCAGCATCAGTTGCCAGGCTTTACACCTTACCATAATACACATATATCACCTGCTAATGAACAAAATGTGAACACAGCTACAGGTAATTTCCTTCACTTACAGAGAGCACTTTTGGACTCAATGCACATACCAAGAGCAGAGTTATTGCCCTTTGATGGCGACCCTATTTTGTACTGGACATTTATAAGATCTTTTGAAAGTACAGTTGATAATACAGACTTGTCTTCCTCTGGAAAGCTTACACGTCTACTTCAATACTGAAATGGAAAGGCAAGGGAGGTAATCAAGTGTTACGTTGTAATGGAACCAAGTAATGGCTATTTTGAGGCAAAGATGGTTGGTTGGTTGTTTTAGCTTATTGGCGCGTCCTTTCGTATGAATGATGTACGCCATACTAGTGAGTAATTATTACCTTGAGCGATTAAGAAAACTGTGATGTTTGAACACAATATATTGAATTTCTCTGTACAGGAGTACATGTTAGTACGTTTGAGATTTACTTAACCTCTTAAGATGTAAAAACATGTACATGTAATACAATTGAGCTTACACCCGTATACAGATATGCAAATATACTGTGGTGAGAAAGGGAAAGATAGACACGAAAGGTCGGTATTTGTTAGTCAGGTGTCACTTGAGCATTATACTGTCGTAAATACAATGTATATACACTCATACAAATATACAATTATACTAAAATCTATGTGTATTTATAATATATCTAGCTACAGCCTGATATACCTTGTTGGTATTTTTAGAAGGACCTAGAACATTGTCCATATTGGGTTGATTAATACCCAAACCAATGAGATCGCTGAAAAAATCCTTTCTTTGATAAGCATACTTGATGCAATTAAACAAAAAATGTTCTAAGGTTTACTGAATATAACAGACATCACACAAGTCCGTGACAGACAGATGGAATCTGAATAGGTAAGATTTTAGGGGAATATGACCAGATTGGAGTCTGGGGAACATTACCTCTGCTAGACGAGTGGGGAAATTAAGCTTTTGTGATGAAATTCAAGGATTAAAACGGACATAAATCCTTCCCTTGTCAGTATCATTCCACTGTTTCTGTCACTGTTTCACAAAATATGACTTAGCCTTAAGTAACATATCGGTAACGGTAAATGGAAATCTGATGGATATGCTAGTATGTAAAATAGCTTGTTTGGCTGCGGTATCAGCAAGCTCATTTTCTCTTAGTCCTCCATGTAAATGTGACGCTCACTCCTTCCTTAAATAAAGTGGTATATAAATGTATAATTTCTAAAACAAGAGGATGATAGTTGCTATAGTTGAAGAAGCTCAGGGCTTGTAAAGCACTTAAGGAGTCGGAGCAGATTACAGCAAAGCTGGTCCTCCACCCAATAATCACAGGACCCCCCCCCCCCAATAATTGGCCTATTAAAACACTTATGGAGTTTTCAAACACGACAGTTAAAGGGCAGTTAAGTGATTAGAGGGCAGAAACAGTTGAAAACAGGGGTTTAGAAACAGATTTTTTTAGCGGCTTCGGCGCAAATCATAGATTGATACAATAAATATACAGTTGCTGAGGGTCAAACAACAAAACCTCGCCCTACCACCCAATCTGTCTTGATGTTGGTTTGTTTTGTGATAGTCCATCGTCTGATTGCAATCTTTGCTACTCTCAGTTTCAGTCAAATTTCTGAGAAAAATCTATATCTTTATAAGACAGAAATGGCTGACAGATGTCGGCGATTTAGTACCTGCGAGCTCTCCGGGCTTAGGCAACCCCTGGTCCTTCGGTGGATTGTGCTGTTATTTTGTCTCCCACGTAATAAAACCTTTTTCCCAACTACGCCCAACAACTCAAACTGTCTTGCTGTAAGATTATTTTGTTAGTCGATCGCCTTATCTCAATATTTGCTATTGTAAGTTTGACAATTTCTTTTTAAAATGTCACCTTGTCAATGCTAGAAATGACTTTCTAACGCATCGCATGCAATCTCGAACCTTGGAGTTGCCGGGCCTACAGGGCCCGGGACCTGGCTATGATGCTGAGGGAGAGTATACCTATTATCTGAAAGCCTTGAAAGTTTTCCGGGTGCGTACTTTATCTACAACGTCAGTTGTTACATATCCCTAAAATAGCCAGCGCAATGGCCTTTTACAGATTTTTTCTTCCAAAGTGAGTAGATTTCCGAGTTTAGAAGTCAAAAATCTTTACATCAAATTTCACCTGTTGGGCCTTGAAAATAACCCAGAACGCATGTATGGCATACTCCTGTTTCAGAGCTTCCGGGGCCTAGGCAGCCCTGGGCCCTCGCCTATTGTGCTGGTATAGTTGGCCCCCCCTAAATATCCAAAAACGTTCCGCCGCCTCTGATGATTTGAAGCACATTTAAAGGGGTTGTCTTCAAAGTCCCAGTACATATCCTAAGACCAGTACAATGCACAGAGACAAGTCTTTTCTTATTTCATAGTGATGTTGACGAGAAAGATTCCGAACAAAAGCCAAATCTAGATCTAACTAGAGCTCTATATAAAAGTAATAAACAGGATTTATCAGCGCCCTATGTTTTACCTGACACTGCTCTCATTAAATTTAGCGCTTTTTGACATTTGATGGCCATATCTACGTGTTTTGACCATGTTAAATATTTATCAAACACGACCCGAGGTATTTGAACTGATTACATGTTTTAATGTTGAAATCATCTAAACATAGAGGTTTTTGTAACTGTACATGTCGTCTGGTAAACAATACAGCTTCGGACTTAGTAGAGGAAAATCTAAAGCCCCACAGTTTACTCCACCTAATGACGTCATCAACTGCTTGCTGGATATGCATTTGGACCATATGAATATTTCTTCCACTGTACCATATTGCGGCATCATCTGCATATTGGGAGCAGTTTACCTTTGGATTGAGAACTAATGGTAAATCGTTTATTGCAATATTGAATAATGTGGGTGAAATAACCGACCCCTGGGGCGCACCATTCTCTAAAACGACCGATATAACATAAAAGCATACATGTAGTCGGTGTTTTATCTTTACGTTTTTTTAACCTCTCCACTTTAAAGGGGCATGAGCTGCCAAAATGTTGATATTTTGAGGTTACAACAGAATGTTGAAATTATTGGCTATTTTTATCAAGCCGTATAATTCAGAAGCTTTTTAGTGCTTCTTGTCTCGAAAATGTACGATCAAGTATTGTTTTGAACTAACTTTGGCTTAGAATGAATGAATGGTCGTCCCGGTTATTTAAATTTTGTTTACTTTTCGAACACGTTTTCGGTTCGTACAGGCCACATACAGTATGGATTTTCCTCATTCCAACGCCAATCATTTAGTTTTTCGATGGCCTTCAAACCCCCTTATTGTCGTGACGATCAGAAATTATGAAAAAAGTGTAAATTTTGGCAGCTCATGCCCCTTTAACACACTTGACTTTCTTAAGATCGTATAAAATTTCCTGTTCCATAACCCCCACCCCAATTCCACAAATAACTCCTCTACTCTTAGATTTGGTTTCAACTTTACATGTTACATGGACTCCCATGATAATGTTAACCTTGAGTAATTTTTTCACTTGACCCTAATCGTGACATAGACGTGCCTATACGTATTGTATTTTTCGATTGGATAGAAAGTCCCTAACCCATCCTAACATCCGGCCCCCAATACCAATATTTCTCATTTTGACTAGCAGCCCGCCTCTCCAAAACATATCATAGGCCTTCTCAATGTCAAGGATCACCGCTAAATTACATTATTTCCGAGATAGAGATCTTTTAATTGACGTTTCTAGAGCCACAACATGGTCACTGGTACTCCTGTTTTTCCTAAATCCACTCTGTACATTAGAGAGTGTGTTATTTCTATTTAGGTACCAAATGAGCCTTGAATTTACCATTCGTTCCATGAGCTTACAAAGAACAGACGTCAAAGCTATCGGTCTGTAAGACGTTGCGAGGGTTGAATCCTTTGAGGTTTAGCAACTGGAATGACAATCGCCCTTTTCCAAGCCGCAGGCATAACCATCTTCGAGCAAATAATGTTATAAAGCGTTAAAATTACATTTAAACATTTTGTAGGAATAGACTATAGCGTCATCACCAGGAGATGAATCTTTGCAATTGCTAAGAGCTTTTAAGTTACGTTCTAGCAATGAGAAATCGTAATTTAATAGTATTTCATCCCCAGGTATATCCAAGTTACTGATATACTCCTCTACCTGCTTTTTATGTGGGATGAATTCCGGATCATAATTATTAGTGCTAGAGACATAGGCAAAACTATCAAATATGACATCGCATTTATCTATGTTAGTGACATGTAACAGACCGTTTGATATAATATTTGGAACCGAATTTGAAGGTTTTTTCCCCCGTTAATAGCCCTAACCTGCGTCCATACTTCTTTCAGAGGGGTATTACAGTTAATTGTAGAACAATAAGAGCGCCAGTAATCTTTGTGTCTTTTTGATAATTCTTTGAGCATGTACCTTAGCTTTCTTCTAAGTAATTATGTCTGTATATAGGCGTGATCTTTCCGCTCTGTTTTTAGCTTTCTTGCGTAACGCTACGGCTTCTGAGCACTCAATATTCCACCAAGGTACAGGCGCTTTGATTTTTCTTTTGCCAGAAGTTTGAGGGATAGAAATACTAGCAGCCTCATTAAAACCATTAACAACATTTCCGTAAAATTCCTCTACATTATCACTACAAAGACCATCAACAACCTTCTCCTCACAACACTGACGGAATTTTACCCAGTTCGCCTTACTGACTTTCCACCGAGGTAATGAACCAACATGATCATTATGAGGAGTGAATCCAAAAGAAGAAACAATAGGAAAATGGTCACTCCCACAGTCTTGGCAAAACGACCATGAAGCTATGGATCCTAAAGTAGGAGAACATATTGTGAGATCAATAGCTAATGTTTCACCTGAGTGTATATTAAAATGAAAAAAGGTTATTTTCATTTATCAGCTTCGACACAATATTACCGTTGGAATCTGTAGACAAACTCCCCCAGATGGGATGGTGTGAGTTAAAGTCACCACAAATAACAATAGACCCTTGGTTACATTGATTTATTAGAGAGTTGAAGTCACTCTAGTTTCTTACAGGGGTTGTATAGATTTATACAAGAGTCATCAGAAGATGCCGTATCCCCCCGGCCCTGCATAAGATTTATTATTTATTTTAAGTTATTACAAGAGTCATCAGAAGATGCCGTATCCCCCCGGCCCTGCATAAGATTTATTATTTATTTTAAGTTATTACAAGATATCTATGCTATACTGTCGGAAAAGGGCAGTAACTCTGAAAATAATTAGACCAGCGCCATCAAAATAGGAGGTGCATATTCTTCCATGATATCTAGCATATCCACCAACTTAAAAAAAATCGTATAAAAACTGTGGGAGGAGATGCCATGACAAGCACTAATTGTCTAGGTCGTCTTATACTGTCGGAAAAGGGCAGCAACTCTAAAAATAATGAAACCAGCGCAACCAAAATAAGAGGTGCACATCCTCGAATGATATCCAGTATGTCAACCAAGTTTAAACAAAATCAGATAAAAACTGTGGGAGGAGATGCGATGACAAGAAATGATTGCGGACAGACAGTCAGACAGACGGACAGACAAGCTGATCGCTATATCCCCCCGCATTATATGCCGGGGGGATAAAAATGAGCTATTGTCATCCCTAGCCCTAGTTGTGTGGGGTCAGGTCCCAAATAGTCTGGATTTTGGGAACAGTTCAAAGGCTCGGCTTCCTGTTTACGTACACACTTTAGGGCTTCGGCAAAGGACACTTTTTCAGTGACTGATAAATTGAGCTCTATTAGCTTCCTTTAATTTTGGGCAACCTCGATATGACGAGGAGTGCGAAAATTGACACATTTAGGTGAGTCTATGTTCGAACAATCTTTATATTTGTGATTATCACTACAACGAGGGCACCGGAGTTCATTACGACACTCAGAAGTTATGTGATTAAATCGCTGACATCTAAAACAGCGAATTACTGGAGGAATGTAAGGCTTTACCTTGAATAATTCAAATCCAAACGTCACTCACTCACCAGGAATTTTCTCGCAATCAAAATGTAAAAGCATACACGTAGTCGGTGTTTTATCTTTACCTTTTTTAACCTCTCCACTTTAACACACTTGACTTTCTTAAGATCGTCTAAAATTTCCTGTTCCATAACCCCCACCCCAATTCCATAAATAACTCCTCAACTCTTAGATTTGGTTTCAACTTTACATGTTACATGGACTCCTATGATAATCTTGACCTTGACTGTTACATGTTATGACCAACCTTTTGAGACTAGTTTTTTGACTACCTTTACGTTTCCTACAGCAGAGTATAGAGCTTGACCAAACTGACTTGGGATTAATTTTCCTACTTGAACGCCATCTATTGATGACATCAAAACATTGAGACTTTGAGACTTTTTGTTTGCCTGTCTTGGGAGTTGCTATTTGACTTTGATTTTTCCCCCTGCTCTCTATCTCTACTTTCAGATCTAGTCGAACCCCTCTTTCCATCAGTCACTATATGTGATAATTCCATACTGTCTTCTTCCTCATCATCCATAATTGACCTATATACACTATACTATGCCCTAAGTACTACTAGGCTTAAAACCTAAGTGCAGACAGACAGTGAAGGTTATTACAACACAGCTAGTGCTCAAAGAGTGGGGAAAGGGCGATTTCGAGCGTAATAGCCAAACCTTTACAAGAGGGATAAGTAAAAAATATATATAAATACATAAATACAAATAGAAATCTGTCTGAACGCGATTTGTTGCAGACTAGTTCACAGAAAGAAAATAAGATAACATGAAAAAAAACTGTAACAGCTCAAATTGTATGTACCCTTGTCTGAACGCTGTTTGCAAAAGTGTTCTTTGTAAACGAAAGATAACAAATAAGGGTTGTTACAACCAACGACTTGCTAGCCTGGCTATATATACCAAATGAAAGTCCTCACAGTCAACTAGCTATGATAATGAAAACAGCCGAGTGACCAATTTGTGTCGCTAGGCATCAATGACAATGCTTGGTTCCATTTAGTAATCCACCAGCTGAAGACATAATTACCTGGTTCTTCACATTGCTGCTATAACTGTTATTATTGGTGTGCGGACCCCAGGGGACCAGATCCTGACGCTACTTGCGAATCGAGATCTCGTGCCATTCTACGAGATCTTCAACACGAGACATGGCTCGAGAGCCGTCGCACTCCATTTTCGCACATAGTGAACTGTAAGAATCTTACTGAGAATATATAATCTGTATGATATTTAATTCTCTGTTCTATACTGTTCCCAAACATGTAACCCTACAATAATAACCTGTATCGCAAGGGCTTTGGGCAGAAATACTTGTTAAAATCAAAAATATAATCGGCACTACATCAGCGCATATATACATTCTACAACAAGATGGCAACGCCCATGGATGTCAAGGCAAAATATGATATGGACTTCAAGGTATTTCAAGCTATTTTATATGTATTAGGAGAGTAGCAATCAATATAACAAAACAGGTTATCGGCGGCTTAAACGTTACCTACCAGAATTATATCGGATATCTCTCTACACAACCAAGTCACTTATCAGTGTCACGTGTCGTTGTTTACAATTTTAAGGACGTCGACAGCAGTGGCCTCCCTTTGTTCAAGCAACATGTCACTCAATCGTTTTAGAGTTGATATCTCAACTAATGGCAGAAGGATCAATCTCTATTTTAGATTGGCTACTTGCCGGGACTTCTTCCCGTCAGAAGCATTGGAATCCACAGTATCACGACCACGCTTAGTTGAACCCCGTACTTCGATAAGCATCTCCAAGCAAGTCGGTGTCACCACCCTAACTCAAGAGGGCAATCGAACCACCCACTAATAGAGAGCACTGCCACTACTCACTATTACTCCAGATTCGTAATCATATCTCAATGAATCGAAAGCACAAGGTTAAGGTTTAAAACAGCTCGAGTGTTTTATATCGCTTTTTATGAAGAGCTGTACATTTGCATATAACTTGTGACGATGTTTCGCTGTTTCGGAATAGTTAATTGGCAAAGGTGGCGGGAGTAGAGGGTGACAGTCTGACGAGAACATACCACAATAGTTTCTTGAATACATGTATTCTGTAAGATATTGACTGTGGGATGGGAGAGAAATGGTGTCGTCTGGCATGAAGCTACACAGACAGTGCCAATACTGTGAATATAATTATACACTAGTACAAACTTTAGCCTCCACATAAGTGTCCCAACACATGTCCACGTGATAAAAACTTATTGCCATAACACGGCAAACAAAAACTGTGGATTCTTGAAAAATATTGGCAGTGGATTATTTTTCAAGAATCCACAGTTTTTGTTTGCTGTGTGTTTGCTAATCCACTCGCGACTCGGCGCTATTGCGCCTGGTGGATTATTTTTCAAGAATCAACAGTTTCTCGTGCTTTATCTTATACATATGCAAGGTTATTAACATTTTAAGTTGTTACTTCTTGTACAATTCCTGTTTTATGGTTATAAAATTTGGGCATTCTGGATACACTAAACTTCAGTGGCGAGGGTTTATTTGCCTTGAAAAATCAATTTAAATCCAATTAATTTCCGTTGAGTGCATTTTAGAACATGTAGCTTACAAGTCTGACCCAAGTTTAAACGAAATGGTGGGTAGGAAAGTTAAAGTGAGCTTCCAAAATTCTCATTGTGATTGTCTAGACAATATTAAAGAGGGTTGGAAGTTCCTCAAGAAACTAAATCATGGGAGAATACATACAGTCAGTCAGCGAAAAGTAAACAAAATTTCTTGGCTATTTGATTTGTTGTGGGTACTGGTGACATGCCGAACCGAAATATGGAAAAAAAGTTGGTCTGTTGTCTAAGACTGGTAATAAATGGCTGGTAAGAGATCTGACACTTAAGTGGCATGAGCTGCCAAAATTCACACTTTTTCATAATTTCTGATCGCCACGACAGTAAAAGGCTTAAAAGCCCATTGGAAAACTTAAAGGCCCACTTGTCGCCGTGGCCTGTTTAAATTTGCTAAGAAAACCAATTTACACGAGCTTACTACGACTAATACAACTAAACTTAAACATAGGACACATAGAACATGTCTAGTTAGCTTTAGAATGTAGAAATGGGGTGAAAAACAAACGAAGAATCGAAGCCTGATTACAACAACAACGATCAGTGTCGGTCAACTTTGGTGTTGGATTACCCTCATTTCAAGCCTTTTTATCTGTGGTTTACACTCAAACAATTATCAGCCGGCTTTTCCAGTCGCTGTTAACCGATCGTCAGTCTGTATTTCTCAGATATATAGGCCTAGGTAAAATTACACTGTGCCGTTAGTACACTCACTCGACTGAAACATAAAATCGCCAATAGGGGGCAGTTTGGTTTGTTTACGTTACGGGCACCTAACAATTCAAATTTTCAAATTCAAATTAAAAATACAAAGTGACGTCCAAACTTTTAAATTTTGGTAAAAATAGAAAGTTCCTAACTTAATAGTAGATAGGAAAATGACAGTTGAAAAACAGCTATGACGTCATACGAGGTGGAAACATGTTACGTAATATCCGAATTCCAGGTCTAAGACGTCCCGAGTGGCCGAGGTCAATAACTAGCACATCTCATTAACATCTAAGCTCCCGGCTATTGGTCGCACTTGACTACACATCTAATTAAAATCTCCTAACAATATTGGAGGCAACAATGGCTTGAACTGTGAGGTCGAGGTCAATAACTAGCACATCTAATTAAAATCTTAGCTCCTGTTTACTGGTCACGGTTCGCCGCATGTCTAATTAACATCTAAGCTCGCGGCTATTGGTCTCGCTTGGCTACACATCTAATGCGCTCCACTGCACAGCTCATTAAAATCTTAGCTCTCGGCTATTGGTCACGGTTCGCTGCATGTCTTATTAAAATCTAAGCTCGCGGCTATCGGTTCACTACGGTACACATCTCATTAAGAGTAGAATCTAAGTTATTTATTAAATTATCTCAATGGCATTGCATATCAAAAACATACTACGTATAATACTTAAGTCTTGACCACTGGTCATCAACCCGGAAGTGACCGGAAGTGAACCGGAAGTGTACCGGAAGTGACTGGAAGTTACCGGAAGTAACCTGAAGTGAACCGGAAATAACCCGGAAGTCACCGGAAGTGGACCGGAATTAACCGGAAGTAAACCGAAAGTAACCGGAAGTGACCGGAAATAATCCGGAAATAGTCGGAAGTGAACCGGAAGTAACCGGAAGTGAAACAGAAGTCACCGGAAATAACCTGAATGAACCGGAAGTGACCGGAAATAATCCGGAAATAGCCGGAAGTGAACCGGAAATAACCGGAAGTGAACCGGAAGTGACCGGAAATAATCCGGAAGTGGCCAGAAGTAACCGGAAGTGACCGGAAATAACCTGAAGTGAACCGGAAATAGACCGGAAGTGACCGGAAATAGACCGGAAGTGACCAGAATTGAACCGGAAGTGACCGGAAATAATCCGGAAATAGTCGGAAGTGAACCGGAAGTAACCGGAAGTGAAACAGAAGTCACCGGAAATAACCGGTAAGTAACAGGAAGTAACCGGAAATAATCCGGAAATGGCCGGAAGTGAACCGGAAATAACCGGAAGTGAACCGGAAGTGACCGGAAATAATCCGGAAGTGGCCAGAAGTAACCGGAAGTGACCGGAAATAACCTGAAGTGAACCGGAAATAGACCGGAAGTGACCGGAAATAGACCGGAAGTGACCAGAATTGAACCGGAAGTGACGGGAAATAATCCGGAAATGGCCGGAAGTGAACCAGAAGTAACCGGAAGTGACCGGAAATAATCCGGAAGCGTCCGGAAGTGACCGGAAATAACCTGAAGTGAACCGGAAGTGACCGGAAATAGACCGAAAATAGACCGGAAGTGACCGGAATTGAACCGGAAATAACAGGAAGTGAAGTAATTGAGCCAAAAATAAGTTCCAAGCCCGGAAGTAGCCAAATTCTAACCGAATTCTGTCGTGTTACATATCAAAGTAAAGGGTGTAAAGATATCTGCATGACTTACTATAGTTCGTGGTTTTCTCAATTCTGGTTTTACACAAATCGATTGAAACGTTCAAATCTAACATTGAGTCCGAGAGCTTAGGGACTAACGCCATTCACCTTTAAACGGTCCGACTTCGAACCGGAAGGGACGTTATCGAACCGGAAGTCGTCCGTAATTTCGTTATTTTTTGTTTTAGAGCTTAGGGACTAACGCCATTCACCTTTAAACGGTCCGACCTCGAACCAGAAGTGACGTCATCGAACCGGTAGTTGTCCGTAATTTCGTTATTTTTTTGTCTCACAGCCTAGGTACTAACGCCATTCAATCCGTTACGACATCATATCCGCTATTGTGCGGCGTAAAACACCAAACAATCAATGACTCTAAGCAGTCGTCCTACATCAGGCGTTTTTCACCCCAGAACTGTATTGTGAAAGTCTCAACCAATGCATTAACATAAAGAAACATAAGACATCGTTCGTTCTGATGAGCATTTTATTATCTTCATGGTGAACATTCTTCAAGTACATCGTTTCCGGTTTTCGTAAGGGTATTCGTCCGGTAAAACCTTATCAAATAACATATAGCGTATTTTGATCGCGTTCGCTAATGCCTCGTCAATCGGTAGGCCAATTACTCCGCGTAAAAAATCTCTAGTTTTCACAATTTCTCGGTGAAGCGGGTCTCCCATTAAATGCATCCAAATAGTGTTGTACTGTCCGTATATAGTCATCAAGGTTTTCTTTATTTCCAGCCTGCGCCGTCGGTATTCCTCCTGCAAACTGCAGCCGTCAACAGACATATGAGTTTGAATAGCTTCCTTCACAATGTCGTCCCATACGTCGGAAACTGTATCAGCCATACCGTTAGCGGACGTAATGCTCCTCGTTAGAAAAACTTTACGATCATCTTCTAAAGTATTTTCATCCGAGGGATGCCCTCCATAAACGGTCATCTCAGTATTCTGCGAATCGGTTTTGTGTTTATTGAAAACATGCCGCTTCATGTCATGTCGGCGACTAAAAGTCTTGTTACAAACGTGACAATTGAATCTCATTTTGTTTCACCAACTGTGGAATTATAATTGATAGCGCTATTTCAGCGGTCGGTCTAATCCAATGTGAAGGACGCGCCGCCTTTTATACGCTTCTCTCTTGCCTCCAATTCCGACTTAGCCATTTCCACCGCTTGCTGTGCGTTAGATACGGCAATAATTCGCGGCAAATCCGCCTTTTCACTGTTGGGGGAGCTTTCGCGATAATAGGGCTCGACAGTTTTTCTTCGTTTAAAGGCTTGACTTTGTGGCGTACCACTTTTTCTGCGTTCCTGTCTGACCTCCGATCTGGTCATTTCCACCACTTGTGCGGGAGACACCACATCTATCTGCGGTAAATCCGCATGGTCGGCGTCAATTTGCGGCGGATCCATCTTTTCACGGTCGGGAGAGCTTTCACGGCAATAGGGTTCCAGAGGGATGAGCGTGTTTCTACTTCTGAATGCTTGGCCGAGGGGCGAGCCTCTCTTTCTCATTACACCTTCGTTCTCGGGTATTTTACCCTTTTCCATATTGCGGTAAAAACGCACCAATTTATCCACGTTCGACATGTTTAAACGTTACAGACACCGTCTGCGTAAGGAGTGTTGTCGAAGTACGATGATAGCTCGTTATATAAAGCTTTATGATACGCGCCCGCTGAACGCCAGAAGCGACCGTTAACGCAGCTAATTGTGAGTGAATGATAATATTGTTTTAACGGTCGCTTCTGGCGTTCAGCGGGCGCGTATCATAAAGCTTTATATAACGAGCTATCATCGTACTTCGACAACACTCCTTACGCAGACGGTGTCTGTAACGTTTAAACATGTCGAACGTGGATAAATTGGTGCGTTTTTACCGCAATATGGAAAAGGGTAAAATACCCATGAACGAAGGTGTAATGAGAAAGAGAGGCTCGCCCCTCGGCCAAGCCTTCAGAAGTAGAAACACGCTCATCCCTCTGGAACCCTATTGCCGTGAAAGCTCTCCCGACCGTGAAAAGATGGATCCGCCGCAAATTGACGCCGACCATGCGGATTTACCGCAGATAGATGTGGTGTCTCCCGCACAAGTGGTGGAAATGACCAGATCGGAGGTCAGACAGGAACGCAGAAAAAGTGGTACGCCACAAAGTCAAGCCTTTAAACGAAGAAAAACTGTCGAGCCCTATTATCGCGAAAGCTCCCCCAACAGTGAAAAGGCGGATTTGCCGCGAATTATTGCCGTATCTAACGCACAGCAAGCGGTGGAAATGGCTAAGTCGGAATTGGAGGCAAGAGAGAAGCGTATAAAAGGCGGCGCGCCCTTCACATTGGATTAGACCGACCGCTGAAATAGCGCTATCAATTATAATTCCACAGTGGGTGAAACAAAATGAGATTCAATTGTCACGTTTGTAACAAGACTTTTAGTCGCCGACATGACATGAAGCGGCATGTTTTCAATAAACACAAAACCGATTCGCAGAATACTGAGATGACCGTTTATGGAGGGCATCCCTCGGATGAAAATACTTTAGAAGATGATCGTAAAGTTTTTCTAACGAGGAGCATTACGTCCGCTAGCGGTATGGCTGATACAGTTTCCGACGTATGGGACGACATTGTGAAGGAAGCTATTCAAACTCATATGTCTGTTGACGGCTGCAGTTTGCAGGAGGAATACCGACGGCGCAGGCTGGAAATAAAGAAAACCTTGATGACTATATACGGACAGTACAACACTATTTGGATGCATTTAATGGGAGACCCGCTTCACCGAGAAATTGTGAAAACTAGAGATTTTTTACGCGGAGTAATTGGCCTACTGATTGACGAGGCATTACCGAACGCGATCAAAATACGCTATATGTTATTTGATAAGGTTTTACCGGACGAATACCCTTACGAAAACCGGAAACGATGTACTTGAAGAATGTTCACCATGAAGATAATAAAATGCTCATCAGAACGAACGATGTCTTATGTTTCTTTATGTTAATGCATTGGTTGAGACTTTCACAATACAGTTCTGGGGTGAAAAACGCCTGATGTAGGACGACTGCTTAGAGTCATTGATTGTTTGGTGTTTTACGCCGCACAATAGCGGATATGATGTCGTAACGGATTGAATGGCGTTAGTACCTATCCTGTGAGACAAAAAAATAACGAAATTACGGACAACTACCGGTTCGATGACGTCACTTCTGGTTCGAGGTCGGACCGTTTAAAGGTGAATGGCGTTAGTCCCTAAGCTCTAAAACAGAAAATAACGAAATTACGGACGACTTCCGGTTCGATAAAGTCCCTTCCGGTTCGAAGTCGGACCGTTTAAAGGTGAATGGCGTTAGTCCCTAAGCTCTCGGACTCAATGTTAGATTTGAACGTTTCAATCGATTTGTGTAAAACCAGAATTGAGAAAACCACGAACTATAGTAAGTCTTGCAGATATCTTTACACCCTTTACTTTGATATGTAACACGACAGAATTCGGTTAGAATTTGGCTACTTCCGGGCTTGGAACTTATTTTTGGCTCAATTACTTCACTTCCTGTTATTTCCGGTTCAATTCCGGTCACTTCCGGTCTATTTTCGGTCTATTTCCGGTCACTTCCGGTTCACTTCAGGTTATTTCCGGTGACTTCCGGACGCTTCCGGATTATTTCCGGTCACTTCCGGTTACTTCTGGTTCACTTCCGGCCATTTCCGGATTATTCCCGTCACTTCCGGTTCAATTCTGGTCACTTCCGGTCTATTTCCGGTCACTTCCGGTCTATTTCCGGTTCACTTCAGGTTATTTCCGGTCACTTCCGGTTACTTCTGGCCACTTCCGGATTATTTCCGGTCACTTCCGGTTCACTTCCGGTTATTTCCGGTTCACTTCCGGCCATTTCCGGATTATTTCCGGTTACTTCCTGTTACTTTCCGGTTACTTCCGGTTCACTTCCGGCTATTTCCGGATTATTTCCGGTCACTTCCGGTTCATTTCAGGCAAGACTTAAGTATTATACGTAGTATGTTTTTGATATGCAATGCCATTGAGATAATTTAATAAATAACTTAGATTCTACTCTTAATGAGATGTGTACCGTAGTGAACCGATAGCCGCGAGCTTAGATTTTAATAAGACATGCAGCGAACCGTGACCAATAACCGAGAGCTAAGATTTTAATGAGCTGTGCAGTGGAGCGCATTAGATGTGTAGCCAAGCGAGACCAATAGCCGCGAGCTTAGATGTTAATTAGACATGCGGCGAACCGTGACCAGTAAACAGGAGCTAAGATTTTAATTAGATGTGCTAGTTATTGACCTCGACCTCACAGTTCAAGCCATTGTTGCCTCCAATATTGTTAGGAGATTTTAATTAGATGTGTAGTCAAGCGCGACCAATAGCCGGGAGCTTAGATGTTAATGAGATGTGCTAGTTATTGACCTGGAATTCGGATATTACGTAACATGTTTCCACCTCGTATGACGTCATAGCTGTTTTTCAACTGTCATTTTCCTATCTACTCTTAATATATTGTCTGGGAAAAATACAGAAAACGGACTTTTTTTTTAATGTAAACAATATCCCTGATTTTCGCGGCAAGTGTGCCTTTAACGATTGACGTTAGAATGAGGGAAATCTCTACGGTCTATATGAACCGAAAACGTGTTCGAAAAGCAAACAAAATATAAATAACCGATGCGACCACTCATTCATTATAACGTTAGATTTGAGACTAGAAGCACTAAAAAGCTTCTGAATTATACGTCTTGAGAAAAATAGCCAATAATTGTAACATTCTGTTCTAATGTCTAAATATCAACATTTTGGCAGATCATGCCACTTTAATGAAGTCACTTTTTTGGTGAAAATGAGTTCAAGGTCAAACTTCAAATGTGCAGCAGAAAATTGATATTAAAGCAAAGCTCTTTCGTTTAAAAGCATAAAATAGATTAATTCCTATAACCAAGCATTGGATTTACAGCAACTCGACGCCATCAATATACTTGTCGATAAACACGTGTTAAATCATTATTTTAGAAAAATATATAAAACTGTTTCCGAATCAGTATGATATCGTCTTTAAAATGAGATGTGGTGTGTTTTATCTTAAGTTTTCACTTTAAGAGGCAAACTAAAAACGTTTTGATTAGTTTGGTCTATATGTTGGCATGTGAATCGATTTTATTTGCAAATGTTTGCACAGCCGATTGGAATGAAGACAGCATTGTGTGATGTCTACAATTGCTTACTTTGATTTACTTTGCCGTTATTATAAGAAAACTAGTTCTAGAGCGCATTACTCCTACTATAAATCAACCCAAGAAGACTCGTCTGTCACGCCTCCCAAAAATAGATAAATCACACACGATTATTTTTGAGAAAATATCATTTTCCCCCAAATCATTCATTAATTCGCTGAGGAGAATTAGATCAATATGACGTAAGTGGATTTAACCATGCAGCCATAGACACGAATTACTTAATCACAGCGTCTATTAAAATTGTTCTCAAAATTAAAGATCAAAACATACAATACTGATTCGTTTCCATTTGAGTTGTTTTGTTTTTTTTTTTAATTTACAGTGAAGACGAAGAAGTACATAGTTAGTCCCGCTATATAAAACTAAGAAACATTTTGAATAGAAAACGGAACGTTTCTAACATTATTTAGTTAACAGTTTAACTCTTGCTTTTACTTTTAACTTGAATTACACTTTTCTTCCAAACAAAGTCTTCTCATATTTAAAATGTATTGATTTTTAAATGAAAATCTGTAATATTCTTAAGCATTGAAGGATAAATGTGCAATTATTTTTCAAAAATAGGACAACCTCTATTAGAATTTCAATTTACAAAATTTGGGGTGATATCCACCACATCAAAGTGTTTGTTAAATATTTCTACGAGAATAGGTTATATTGTTTTATGATAAATATTTGGAGAGAAAATATTGACATTTGAAACATGCTTAAAAATAAAAAAATATATCAAGTTGCAAACATCATCAGGGAAATTACTGAATTAGTAAACGAGATCTGAGGAAAATTGGAATCTCTTAAATGACACTTTTTTAACCGCACATTTGGAAATAACAGGCCTGACCCACACGCACTCGCCAATGATACATCATAAATGATCAAATTCTAATAAAGATGTGTGAGTGAATTTTGATCATTATGCATTCCAATGGAAGGATATATGGATCAGTGAGTGAGAGAAGATTTAACATTATCGGTTTCAACATTATTTCAGTCTTATCGCGACAACGATAGGGATGCAATAACATTTGGTTGCTGCGTGAAGAACCAAAAACTGAAATATTTAAAATCTCATAATTATAGTCATGATTTAGACACAAATAAAATAGAAAAAGCATTTTCATCTTTTGAACTTGTGTTTTAGCCATTTAACTTTGCGTTGTGCTCCAACTAAGACTACTTGTGATTTGTTCATTTTTGAAAATTAAAGCCCAGTAACAATATTGGCCGTCTCTTATCCATCAGAAGTTTTGGTGACCTGAAAAAAAATATGAAAAATATAAAATATGTGTATAAACCAAGTTTTATAACTACATGGACCTGTTAAAATTTGTCACAGGATAGCCATATGCAGACAATTATAGAATTTGATGTTTTAATAGAAAATAAGTGACCTGAGTGATTTTTCAAATAATGTAGTTTATTATTATATATATATATATATATATATATATATATATATATATGAAAAATGAAAAGAAATGACTCTGACAACGAAAATCCGTTACCGGTTTCACCACGTCATTGGTGGCTCATCAGACGTTTAATGGTTCAAATTTAACGTTCATACATTTTATGTATTAACCTTTCAAAAGAAACTCTTAGTACTGAGCAAATTAAACTATTAGAAAGAGGACTCAAATTTGCACCAACTCCGAAACAAAATTTAGAGGATATCAAAACTGACATATCTTCATTCTGTCGACAGTTACGTTTACTCGAATTCTTCTACGAAACCGAAGATTTCCAAGAAGAATCTAAAGTTAGAAATAAAGGGAAGTTTAATCCGAAAAGAGGAAGAAATGTTCATTTGGATAATTATGTGGATTTCATATCTAAATTTGATTGGAAGAGTGAAACTATTAAACACAGAACAAACATAGACAAGACAGAACAAGAAGCCTTAAAATCTTTACAGGAAAATAACAAAATTATTATCAAAGAAGCCGACAAAGGCGGAGCTGTAGTTATAATGGACAAAAACTTTTATGCAAAGAAAATTACAGAAATGCTAGAAGACCAGGAATACTACAAAGAAGTGACAGAAAATGAAGACGCAGGAGTTATGAAAAAAATCAAGTTATTAACAGAAGAATTTAAGAGTCATCTTACTAAAAAGGAAATAGATTATCTGACTAATTTTGAAAACAAGACTAGTAATTTCTATGGATTGCCTAAAATCCATATATCAGAACTGATTATCAACGCCATCAAAGAACAGAAATCAACATACATCCTAGTCACATCCCCTATTGACTTAAAATTCCGACCAATTGTAGCTGGACCAGAATGCCCAACACAGCGACTTAGTTACCTCATGGATATTATTCTTAAACCTTTAACAAGCAACGTCAAAAGCTATGTACGGGACGACATAGATTTTCTTCAGAAATTACCGAAACATATTGGTATCGATTCAACATTAGTAACTTTTGACGTCTCTAGCCTGTACACAAATATTTCTCATGAATTAAGAAGGGAAGCCATCGGATTTTGGATAGAAAAACACGCAAATAACTTAGACAATCGTTTTCCAAAGAATTTCATTTTGAAAAGCACCGAACTAATTTTGAAGAATAACAATTTCCATTTCAACGGGAACATGTATAACCAAATCAAGGGAACAGCAATGGGTACAAAGTTTGCACCAACATATGCAACTCTAGTGATGGCATATTTAGAAGAAAAACTATACCACAAAGTCAATGAAATGTATGGACCCACTTTCAACAACTATTTTGTAACCAACTGGCTTCGTTTCCTAGATGACTGTTTTATTATTTTACCTCGAGAAAAACGGAAACGTCGAAAAATTAAAAGAATTACTGAACTCATTAAATGAACACATCTCTTTTACAAGTCAAGAAGACGACACGAAAATACCATTTCTAGATATCTTAGTTTACAAGGAAGGAACGGAGTTGAGGACGGACATATACTCCAAGGAAACCGATACAAAACAATACCTACCATTCCACTCATGTCACCCAGGTCACACACGACGGGGAATACCATACAATCTGGCAAGACGAATATGTACAATAGTGGATGTCGGTGAATTAAAAGATCGTAGATTGAAAGAACTCATACCTACACTAGAGAAACAAGGATACCCGAACAAATTGATACTCTCTGGCATCGAAAAGGCAAAATCCATTCCACAGGAGCAGCTTCGAACCGTGAACGAAGTACGTAATAAAACAAAATCAATTCAATTGGTAACAACGCATAATCCAAATAACCCAAATGCATTTAATTTCATCAAGGATACGTTACCGATGCTAAACGGTAATCAACGAATCAAAGACAGTTTAAAAGATGTCAAAATTATCAACAGTAAAAGACAAGGGCCGAACTTGAAAAGTATACTAACAAGAGCACGTTTCACTTTGAAAGAAGAAGAAGTGAGTGGAGTTAAGAAATGCGGATCAAACAAATGTGGAACTTGTGAATACATACTGGAAGGCAAACAATTTAAATTCAAGGGAACAGATAAGGTCTTTGAGGTTCAATTTAACATGACTTGTAAAGTAAGTAATGTGATATATGTCATTACATGCGGTGGTTGTGGTGAAAATTATGTTGGACAGACTGGAGATATTCTGAGGAATAGAGTAACCGTGCATAAACAACAGATACGAGACCCTGAAACTCGACAAATTGGTCTAAGTAGACATATTGATGAATGTGGAAATGGACAATTTACTATTTTTCCATTTTACAAAGTAACGAAAAATGATAAGGATTTCAGAATACAAAAAGAAACATTTTTCCGGAAAAAATTCAATTGCAATTTAAATGAACTACCAAATTGATTTTATTTAATTCTCAATTTTATATCAATGTATAGATACTATGGTTAAATTCAAATGCAATCAGTATAACGGAAAGTATCAAGGTGACCGAAGAAAAAACATTCTATTCAATTCCATGTCAGTGTATGTTATTTTTAAATTCTAACAGCATAACGGACTATATTCTTTTTAACGTCATTATACGACGTAACTTGTTGTGCATGAACGTTACAAATATTTAAAATCAAACTGTACGACGAACAACGTCAAACTGAACGAAGGAAAGCGTTCTGTTCAACTGTGGATTTGACGTAATCGTATGACGTAACCTGTACATAAAATGTATGAACGTTAAATTTGAACCATTAAACGTCTGATGAGCCACCAATGACGTGGTGAAACCGGTAACGGATTTTCGTTGTCAGAGTCATTTCTTTTCATTTTTCATATTTAATCCTGGGCAGATATCTATCTTTTATTTATCTATATATATATATATATATATATATATTTTTATGAAAACTAAAACACATGCCACGGTTACAGGCCAATCTACTGGTAGAACCCCAAATGCCCTTGCCATAATATATTAAGTTTGGGGGAAAATATTAACCCATGATTGAATGATTGATTTGTCTTTTACACCACACGAAGGATTACTTAGTTTGCACAGGGGCACAAATTGCTGGAGAGCTAGAAATGCCCAACCTTCTGTTAGTTTCTACCATCCCACTTGTGACAGCTATTAACATGAATCCAATATCCCATTCCCACTAATATTTTTGTCAACGTTATTTTAGACAAAAAGATTTTCCTTGTGCCCGTGTGTTTTAGTGTGCATAAATAAATATTTTTGGCAATGTCCACTTCGTTTTCACACAGAAAGTTGTGGCGATAGCTGGTGAAAGAAGAAAATAAAACCCCCAGTAAACTATGATTTATGAATAGTTGTCAATGGGACTCAGTGTGTATTTGGAGGAGCTGTTCTATTTGACGCATTGGTGTCAAACTTTGCACACTCTTTTTACATATAGTTGACTTGATTTCTGCCAAATTTTAAAAAAATTTCAACAAAATGTCAAAGTGGGGAAATACATTTCAGCGTAGTTAGTTGTAAAAGGGAATTTTCTAGCGTGAAAGAAATTCAGAGAATATCAGGCTTAAGTAAGGATTTAGAAAGACTCAGTAATCACTGAGGAAAATCAAAATTACATGTGATCGCTTAGCTAAAAGCAGAATATAAAGAAAATTACCTGAAACTGGCCAGACACTGACATTGGCGATCGCAATGGGAGGTCCTGCGGTCACGCGAAAAAACAAGATGGCGGCCAAGGTTGCATTGCCTATATATACTCTCCCACAAAGAAACGCAACATCCAATTTTTTTTCAAACATGAATTTTTCCAAAAATATGCGTGTTTGACACTTGACAACAGGATCATATTATAATGTAAATGTCCGATAATTGAATTTAAGCCCCTGATAGTAGCTGTTGATCATACGTGACTTTCGTGCCAGCCTTTGTGTAACGCTACACGATGAAGGCGTAGGGAAAAACGTAGGGCAGTTGCACGTCTGAATCACGTCTTATCTTTATGCGGGTTTAATGGGTATAAAAGACATACAACCGTTCAATTGAATGCAGTCGTTAAATTGTTTCACGAAGCTGCTACAATATGCCAAGACTAGACGCAGCTACCCAGAACGTCGTCATTGGTCGTCTCCTGGCCGGCAGAATCCAGTCGATAGACTTTATAATGTTCACCGGAGCACGATTTCCAGACTGCTGCAACAGCACCAGCCATCCGGTTCAACAGCTGATCGTCAACGTTCTGGTCGACCTAGGATCACATCAGCAGCTCAAGACCGCTACATCCGGTTACTTCACCTGCGAAACCGGACCAAAACAGCAACAGAAACGGCATCAAATATCCCAGGTCTCCGTCGAATATCGGCACAGACAGTCAGAAACCGTCTCCGTCAAAACGGCTTACGCGCCAGACGTCCTTACTTTGGTGTAGTACTGAGACGCCAGCATCGACTTGCAAGGGTCCGATGGTGCAACAGGTTAAGGAACTGGACTCTGCAGAGAAGAGATGGTCGTACACGAGTTTACAGACGCCGGAATGAGAGGTTCGCAAGGAACTGCGTCCTTGGGGTCGACAACTTCGGCGGAGGAAGTGTGATGGTGTGGGTTGCCATAGCATGTGCCCGACAAACTCAACTGGTGCACATTCCCGGCAACCTTAACGCCGTTCGATACACAGATGAGGTTTTGACACCACATATGCTGCCCGTAATGGACCTCCTGGAAATTTTTCAGCGCGATAACGCTCGGCCGCACACAGCTCGTGCTACTGTTGAATTTCTAGCCAACCAGAACGTAACAGTGCTCCCCTGGCCGTCCAAATCACCAGATTTGAACCCAATAGAGCATTTGTGGGATGATTTGGGTAGACGCGAGCGCAGTCGTCATCCAGCGTCGCAAACTCTGCAAGAACTGCAGCAGGCTCTTGAGCAAGAATGGAGGAGAATTCCGCAAAACCGTATTCGTCGATTGATTGTGTCTATGCCGAGACGGGTCAGTGCTGTGTTACAGGTTAATGGTGGGCACAACAGATATTGACGTTGCAGTGACGTCATCTGAGCGCTATGAACTTTAATATGATACATGTTACATGTGAATCAACTTCAAAGTTTGAACAACCAGTCTGCCAAATTTCAATGTCATGTGATGCTTATTTCTGTATTAAAAATGATGTTGACAATTCATATTTTGAAGAACAAAAATTGGATGTTGCGTTTCTTTTATGGGAGAGTATACTAAAGCTCTACGCCTGCGGTATATGGTAATGCTTACAACTAGGCACAACCATGCTTTCCTTGTCCACAGTCCAAAATGAATCGGACCATAGACCTGTAAAGATTTTAATGGATATCCAGCCCCCCCCCCCCCCAAGTCAGTGCTGCAGAGGACCTTTATTATATATGGTGCCTTTGTGCACTTGGCTGTGAACATTTTGATACGGGGCACAACATTAATTTTATAGTCAAAGATGACACAACTGGCACCTAAAACAATGGTAACCATGCCTATGTAAAAACCAAATTCCTAACACATCACCATCTATGTATCTAGACATAACCAAAATTTAGAACTGTAACTTCTGAACCATAGGAGTTATAGCCATAGCATGATGTACATTTAAAACTATTGGAGTTATTTACTTATTTGTTGTTTGATAAACACGGTAACACTGGATAACAACAAGTGAGATTCATGACACGTCCCCATTCGTATAACTGTTCGTATAACTATAACATTAGTCAAAACTGTGTCGAACTTCAAATTGAAATTACAGCTCGTACACGAAGTGTTACATAAAAACAAGCTCTAAGATAATCAACTAATTGATAGCCATGTTAACCATACATACATGTATAAGAAAGCTAGAGTGATGATGCATCTATGTATCTAGCCATAGACGAAAAATGACTTGAACCCATTGTAGTTATAGCCCTGACACGAATGCGGACGGACGGATAGACAGACAGACGGACGCGCACAAGATATGTTTCCATGTTTTCAATAAATTACATGTAATAGCTCTGAACCTTTGTGACATCACTCCAAAATTGTGGAATATTAGAGGTTTCTTGTTTGAAATGATCTCTTCATTACAAGCTCTTGCGTCGACACGCATGGCTGCACGCCTTTTAGTTTGTTTTTTTTTTCGTGCGGAATACTTGCTGTCTGCCACAAAACGGATAAAAGCCAAATAGCCTTTATGTAAAAATACTTTTGAGGGGTTTTGTTGCATAAAACTAACAGAACGTACATCTCCAAGATTGGTATCAGTCGCAAACTCTTATTTTGTACTTGTTGATAAAAAATCCCGAGCAAGAAGCTAATTCTATTTCAACAAAATATTCCCCGAGGTTGATATACCAACCCCCCTTAACTTAAAGTCAGCACTATAGCTAAAACATATTAAACCTTATTTTAAAAAAAGTATTTATTTCAGATACTTTTTCAGATAAATAGTTTCGGATACTTTTTATCATTTTTTGTCACGAGCTTTGAATTATTTAATTTTTACGGACAGGCGACTTAAAACTATATTGCTGTTTCTAGAGAATTACCAAACATTATTTGGTAATTTAGTTATCCTGATAATGAGTTTCAGCAAAGATAAAACTTCAAATTTCCAGAAAAAAAATGTTTTCAAGAAAAGCTCTTTCGTTTAAAAGCACAACATAGATTAATTCCTATACCCAACTATGTTATTGACAGCAACTCGGCGCTATCAATATACTTGTCCATAAACACGTGTTAAAGCATAACTTTATTTAGATAAATACAAAAACTGTTTTCTAATCAGGAGGATATTGTCTTTAATACGAGACATTAATCTTAAGAGGCAAATTTAACATTGGTTTTGGTCTGTACGTTTTTTATGTGTATCGAATTTTTCATTAGTATTTCCACACATATATATTACAATATGTATTTTAATAAAAAGGTACATTCAAATATTACTTTGAATTTGTTTAACCTTAACATGACCATTTACGAACAATAGAAGCCTATATGTTATATTCTATCAAATACAATGTAGGTTATCGTAACCTTCCCAGTCTTGATCAAATTGTTCATATCTCCCATTTCTTATGGCGATGTATTTTTCTATTTTGATGAAATCACATACTTGGAATTTCAGTTTTTCTTGGCACCTTTTCTTATATATAATATCGGGTACTTAACATATCGATTTTATTTGTAAATGTTAATAGATCCGATTATAATGAAGTCGGCATTGCGTGATACTTAAATTGCTTACGCAACGGCTTTGATATACTTAACTGTTAAAAAGCTTGTCCTTGAATAGTTTACTCGTATTTCAACATTAAGAGAGTAGACCAAGCCAAATGGGCCCCAAAAATAGATAAATCATACACGATTACTTTTGATAAAATATCATTTCCCCCATCATTTGTCAACTTGCTGAGGATTAAACAAAATATGAGGTAAGTGCATTTAACCGGGCATGCATGAATTACTTTAATCAATGCGTCTATTAAAATTGATCTCAAAATTAATGATCACAATGTTCAATGTTCAGTCATTTTCTTTGGAATTTTATTTTTAATTTGCAGTGACTGCAACGAAAAAACACATAAGTATAAGTCACAACAGTTTTCCAAGAGTCGGCGACAGGATGAACATTATGTAATTGAGGTGTTAGCAGGTATGCTCAACCTTGGTCCAGCCAGACGGAAGTTGAATTCTATCTCGACAGTTAGCCTCGCTACGAGCTACATAAAACTAAGAAACATTTGAAATAGAAAACGGAACGAATTGCCTCAATCGTCAGAAGCAGGTAAAACTTATTTCATACAAAAATACCCAATCAATCCACAAAAAGATTTTATTCAAATTAAGCAACGGAAGCCAAAGCCAAGAGTAAAACATAATTGATTTCATTATTATGAATGTCATAGGTATTCCTTGGGTTAGTATATTTAAAGTGGCATGAGCTGCTGAAATTCACACTTCTTTCATAATTTCTGATCATCACGACAGTAAGAGGCTTTGAATGCCAAAGTGAGTTCAAAACAATACTTTATCGTACATTCTTGAGACTAGAAGCACTAAAAGGCTTCTGAATTATACGTCTAGAGAAAAATATCACAAAATTTCAACATTTTGTTTTTACGTCAAAATATCAACATTTTGGCAGCTCATGCTACTTTAAAGTTGCACGAGCTGCAAAATATAAAGAAAATTGCGTGGAATTAGACAATGCTTCGTCATTTTTATGAAGAAGCCCATAATGGCTTTCAGGTGATATCAATCTGGTACGTGAAGGTGACTTGTATAAGCAGCGAGCTAACATGAAGTCTGTTTGAATTCGTTCCGTTATTAGCACACATTATAGGCACACATCCTCGCCAAACGTTCAACTTTTCTGAACAACGTGAATTAATGAAGTCTCAATTTTGGCAACACATCAAAATTGGAGATTTTAAAGGCCCAATTGCCACCGTAGCCTGTTTAAATATGCTAAGAAAACAAATTTACATGAGCTTACTACGACTAATACAACTAAACTTAAACATAGGACACATAAAACATGTCTAGTTAGCTTTAGAATGTAGAGATGGGGTGAAAAACAAACGAAGAATCGAAGCCTGATTACAACAACAAAGATCAGTGTCGGTCAACTTTCGTGTTGGATTACCCTCATTTCAGGCCTTTCTATCTGTGGTTTACACTCAAACAATTATCAGCAGGCTTTTCCAGTCGCTGTTAACCGATCGTCAGTCTGTATTTCTCAGATAAATAGGCCTACGTAAAATTACACTGTGCCGTTAGTTCACTCACTCGACTGAAACATAAAATCGCCAATAGGGGGCAGTTTGGTTTGTTTACGTTACGGGCACCTAACAATTCAAATTTTCAAATTCGAATTAAAAATACAAAGTGACGTCCAAACTTTTAAATTTTGGTAAAAATAGAAAGTTCCTAACTTATATTGTCAGGGAAAAATACAGAAAACGGACTTTCTTTTTTAATGTAAACAATATTCCTGATTTTCGCGTCAAGTGTGCCTTTAATTGACAAAGAAGCTACAGATCTTTTTTTTAATATTGATTTGTCGATTTGATTTTAAAAACCGCTGTAAGAAAAAGTGAAAGAAGGTAAAATTAATAAAAACTAAATGTGTTAATTGTTTTTGAGATTAGATCATATATAATGTTACATATAAAATGATAATAAACTGCCAAAATTCGTTTTTTATTTTCCTTCATTATTTCTGATTATCAAGCGTTAAGCATTTGGAGTACCTTGCAAAACTAAATAATTCATGTTGAAATTATAAAATAGTTACCGTCAAACGCCTGTATGAACCGAAGACCTGTGCTAATAACAGACAAAATTCAAATAGCCGGGATGTACAAGTTAATTTTTGGGAGTTTTACTGCTTATAATAACTGCCATAACGCGCATCCTTAATATTGGTATTAGCAGAAAACTCTTTTTTTGTAGTTTAAGATAAAAATAACTAAAAACTATACGAATGTCAAAATGATTATAATTTCTATGAATTAATATTTGTTATTAATTTAATGTATATTTTTATAGAAATATTTGTTTTAATTTGTTTAACATACCATTAATACAGGAACACAAACAAACGAGGAATCAATAACCAGGTCCATCCTTTATCAATGTGAATCCGTTGGCCATAAATTATATTCGACTTTAAATCTTTAATTAGATTTTACCCAATTTGCTACATGTATCTGTAAATCTTGCATGCATCCCTGGACTTTCCTAATCGATGGTGCCCAGGAACTACGTGGACTCATTATTTTCATCTCGAAACTCAAGCGATTATTTTATTCATGAATAGCAAAAGTATTCATTTGGGGATACAATTCGGAGTTTGTCCTTACTTCCGATTCAAAAGAGGAAACGGACACGGACATTGGGGGCTTAAACTTTGTTATTATAACTTTTTTATTTAATTTATAAAATTCATAAAACTGTCTTCTATTATTAAAAAGTGCTATTTAGAGGCTTTTCGGGAATAATCCAGTCCACAATGTCCACTTAAGTGTTTAAATATGACAAGAAATAATATACATCTTTTTATTATTTTTTTTTTTTACTTTCCCTTCTAATTCTAATTTTATTTCAGCATCAATCAATTAGTTTAATTTTGGTGAAATTTGAAACAACGTACGTTTTAAAATTCATGCTAAAATGGGATTTTTGACATCACGTTTTTGTGGAACACTAAGAAAACACTGGCACATTTGACAACTTTGTGACTCAAAACTATGTGGATCAGTTGAATTATGAATTGGAACGAGCAAACTTTTTTAATGTAGTAAGCACCCAATCGTTTACTTGATATTTTATATCAAGGTGGCATTCAATGGAATACCTTTACGCTCTTATATTTATGATCACTAAAACACACGGGCACAGCGAAAATCTTCTTGTCTAAAATAACCATGGAGACAAGTTTCTAATTGTGTTAAAAAGAGGTATATCATTTATACCTTTATATCCCATAAATTGTTGTAGCAAACCAAACCTATGATATTTCATTAGGTTGACGACTGACAGGAGCTTAGCCTTGGTCAGTAGAATTTTCTGGAATCCTTTTGTAACACATTGACAATGGTTACGCATCTGAACTACTAAGAACATCGGTGGACTGAGACACATTAGCAGGCATATAATATCAGTCGCCGCAAGACCGATAATTCGGGCTAGACAGAGATTATATAGACATACATGGTCGTAACTCCCATTGTCCTAATATCAAATTACAGTTAACTATAAATCATCGCCATGAGAGAGACTGAATCAGTGGATGTGCAGAGGCTACTAATTGAATTAATTCTCAGTATACGATCTGAGTCCTTTCCGCCAACCCCACAGGTTAACCTGAACATCTTCTAAGATTTCAACGTGATGACTCACTTTGTGAAGGCAGCCGGTCATCATAGTTTTACTAAAAAGCAGTAACTTTCAATAAGCGGAACGGAACGAAACGTAAATTTGATATTTTGCTCAGCATGTTACACTCAAATATAACATTCCAGCACAATATCTCTAAGCGGTAAGAAACGGTCAGAAAAAGTGAAATTTGTAAGAAAAGTCCAAAGGTCGTAATTTCCGTAATGATAAGCGGAGCGGAACGAAACCTAAATTTAATCTGTCACTCATTGTGGTAGACTCAAGTGTAAAATTTTAACACAATATTTCTCTGCATTTAGAGACGGAAGTCTGAAAAACTGATCGCTGGACTGACTGACTCGGCACGGAGCACAAACATATAGCACGTATAACCTACGGCACTAACAGTACATAGAGCTTCCATCAATTTGTGGTAGATGCTCTGTCAGGGTCAAATCATTCAAGCATATGTGGTTAAAATGAGAACAATTATTTACCATGGGTTAATCATTTTAAATGATCATAATTGCATCTTGGAAACCTTTAGGTTTATTTTTAGCCAATCTCATACGAGATATATTCAGAATAAAAAAGTAGTAAATAGGGAGGTTTTTCGGAATATACGGTTAAATGTTCAAACTGTGTGTTGTTGTTTTTAAACTGTTTTCAGGTAACCAAAGTTGTGAAACGACGGAGAGATACCAAGAACTGGCATCGATGGTATTTTGTTTATTCTTAACCGTTTTATTTTAACTTCTTCCTTTGCAACGCGTTAGCTTTTGATTGGATTACCATAATGGATAGTTTATTTCACAAGATATTTCCATAATGTAGCAAATTATCTCTACAATTGTATCGTATAGATATTTCTATCGGATGGTTTAATTTGTACACACATCAATGATTAATATAACTTTATAATTGGTTTGTTCAGGCTTTAGGGGGATTTGTAGCGATTCTATCGACCGATTTTACAGTACTGTACGTTACTTCGAGTGTCCTGATTTACACTGGATTTTCACAAGTAAGACACATAGCTTGTAATAAGAATCTATAGCAGGCTTTACCCGTTATCCTTAGATTTCTTTGAATTTTAAATCATTTATTGCAAATTGCGACATAATGAAAGAGAATTCCACATTATGGATAAAGTGCTGTCTACAAAGGCTAAATTTTGCCATGTGCGGTTGATCTTTGCGGCCTATTTCATAATACAGTTTAGCCGACTAAAATCGCACTGCTTGAACGTTACAACTCAAGACCCGTTCTCACGGTGCGATTTGTCGTACCGACTTGTTGCATGCGATTAAAATCAATGCTTATAATTGGTCGATACCATTTATCAGCCAATCAAATGCATCCATTTTAATCGTATGATACTACTCGGTACGACAGATCGCATCGTGAGAACGGACCTAAAGTCAGTTGCAGTGTATCTGAACCTCCAAGAAAACCTTCAGCGATCTTAAATCACCATACTTAATTCTATTGTTACTTTTCTTAATTAATTAATTTTTACTATTACGTACCTGTCCCAACTTGTAATTCTCTCATCTGCTATATAAATGAAGAAATTGTGTTGTTCGTCATTGACATTGATAACGATGTAAGAACTACATCGAAATGTCGTCACCCAATAAACCGAGAAGTTGTTATCCATAAGTAATTCTTCACCTTATTGTAACCATTCAACTTCTAAATGTCATTGAAAGACTCTAATAGTCGGCTAAATAGGTTTTATGAAATAGCCGTTTGGTTAACAAGCAGCAATCGATACACGGTAATGACAAGTTCGTTTTAATTTAAAATTCATTCAAAATCTAGTTTTGAAAGTCATTAGATAAAATAACATGTCAGCAATGAAAGATGTTAATAAGGCAACTTTATTTGAGAACAAGTTTTAAATGAAGCTGCAAATCTTACGAAATCGACATAATCTGTATTTAGCCCATATTTTGCATGTTATTTTCGGACTAAGCCTGGTCCTCTCATATCAGTTACAAAATATCCCTTGTAGAACAGCATTCGATGCAATGTGAATATTCACTACACATTTAAATACGCATTTATAAACTTTCGGCTTTTTTTCTACGTACAGGTGGACTTGATTGGAGCTACAATACTGGAATACATAAGCACTGAAGACCACGAGAGCATGTGCTCAGTGTTAAATCAGCATTTACTTACCGGTAAGTTTGGCTTGTTTTAGCGCGCAGATAATTTCTCATTTACTTAGCTGTAACAACATATAGTTTGGCAACAATATTATGTACGCTATATAATGCACGTATTGATATGGTAATTAAAGTCAAGGTAAGACAAGTTCATTGTTTTACAAGGACAAAATGTAGGTTAAATTAAAGAAGTGTATTCATCTCGAGAGCTTTCGTGAATATAACATTTCGCAGCTACTTTTCCAGTGGACACGAACGATTCCATTATCGCTAACACAATGACTGTAGCCTATATGTGTGAATGTGAGATCCATTGTATTACTAGAAATCAGCCAATCTAACAAAGAAAATTAAAGCATTCTAGAACATTAGGTTCCAAGATAACGCACTGACGTTAGGCCAACGTTGACCCAACATTGGCCATCCAACCATACCACCGTTTGACCAACGTTGGCTCAAATGTTGTTTGCTCGTTTGGCCAACGTTAGCCAATGATTGGCAAATGATTGGCTGGCCAAAGATGGTTGATGGTTGGCATATGGTTGGCTGGCCAACGTTGACATATGGTTGACTAAAGGTTGGTTTGCTCGTTGAGCCAACGTTGGTCAGGCAGCCATCGGCTAACATTGCCTAATGGCTGATTTACTCATTGGGTCACTGTTGGCCAGCCAACAGAAGGTCACTTAACTAAGCACAAATTAAACAAAAGTGTTTATGGTGTTAAACATTTTTTATTTATACTTTTAACAATTGCATTGAAATAAAATGGTAAAACAAAAATGAAGAATGTTTCTTATATTTTTAATTAAACAGTATGTTGCTGTAAGTTTGAGAACATAATTTGGACAGCTCTCCGTGCTGCTTTCATTGAACTGCGTCGGTGTAAAACAATGTTTTGTTCGCCCTCCTAATTCTATAATAAGTTATAGTTTACGACATGCTGATACTTAGGAGTGAGTGCATCTGCAAAGAATAAAATACGGATAAAATTTTACATGTAAATTTGTTAGGACACAATTTTGTACAAGTTGGTAACTGCGGTTCCTTCTAAGAAGTTCACAGTCACATTAAAGATTACGTCACTTGTACATCTACTCTTACAGCATTTTGATAATACCCCTCACAGCCACATACACACTTAATGAATATTACCAGTTGCGAAGAAAAACAGAAACGTGTAGACGGTTTACTGTTTCCTTTCTTTAAAATTATATGCCTCTCAGACATGTTCATTCTTTTATTTTCAATAAACCTTTAATGTCCCTCCTTTTGTTTTAATCTACCCCTAATGATATCCCTGTCATTTGGATTAGATATATCAAGCTGATTTCGAGGGGAATTTGGCTTGATTGTACCACTGCCATACTACACATGTGGTCTTGATAAATGGATTTAATGAAAAACAGATACAATATCTAAAAATGCAGTTTTAAATAGACTGTGGATCCCTTTCCACATTGCAATGCTCTAGATCTCCTTCTTGGCCAAAAAACCTATTTCAGAATTTGTTTATGTTGAAAGTAAGAAAAGAAAACAAAAAGGTACAAAGTAAGAGTCATCTTGAAAGATTTGCATCTTGCTGTTCTTAAGAAATCGGGACGGACGGAAGGACGAACGGGCAGCATTTCCAAGTCCCCCTTCCACTTACCTGGTGAGTTCAAAGGGCATTCAGCTCACAAATGACTTTTGAACTCACGGATTTGGCCACAGTTGACCTTTGACCTCACGGATATAAATAAATTGTGATGTCATCCGACACATTCACTCAGTTTACGGAAAACACGCCTTATGACAGATGACATGTTAAGATGCACTACGTCTTGTAAATGTACTACCATCTAAAATTTACGGTTCAAATTAAATATACAGGCACAAACAGTTTTAAATTTAATTAAAAATTATGTGTGCAGATTTACATGAGCTTACTACGACTCATACAACTAAACTGAAACATAGGACACATAAAACATGTCTAGTTAGCTTTAGAATATAGAAATGGGGTGAAAAACAAACGAAGAATCGAAGCCTGATTACAACAACAACGATCAGTGTCGGTCAACTTTCGTGTTGGATTACCCTAATTTCAGGCCTTTTTATCTGTGGTTTACACTCAAACAATTATCAGCAGGCTTTTCCAGTCGCTGTTAATCGATCGTCAGTCTGTATTTCTCAGATAAATAGGCCTACGTAAAATTACACTGTGCCGTTAGTTCACTCACTCGACTGAAACGTAAAATCGCCAATAGGGGGCAGTTTGGTTTGTTAACGTTACGGGCACCTAACAATTCAAATTTTCAAATTCAAATTAAAAATACAAAGTGACGTCCAAACTTTTAAATTTTGGTAAAAATAAAAAGTTCCTAACTTATATTGCCTGAGAAAAATACAGAAAACGGACTTTCTTTTTTAATATAAACAATATTCCTGATTTTCGCGGCAAGTGTGCCTTTAAGGTTCAAATAAAATACAGAAACACAAACAGTTTCAACATTAATTAAAAGCGATGTGTGCAGAATATAAATAAGGTCACCGGAACTAATCATATAGCTAAAGTTTACCTTAAAGTATCCACACAAAAGCAAATTCCGTAAGAAATCCCAATTAGTGTTAATTTGAGACTTTTTCGTTTCCCGACTGAATCGATTCTCGAACTTTGCCGACTAAGATAGGCTTGAGTGCTGGAGAAAATGGCGCAGTTTAGCATGAAGGAAAATAATTATATTGAATAAAGGGTGTTGACTGGAAGTAGTTGTGGTGACCTGTTTCCATAAAAAAGGGAAGACGTGCTTGGTCTACAAAGAGTAGACGAAACCTATTATTTGTGTGACCAACCAACTGTATTTTTGTCACTCAAATAAAACAAATGTCACCAAATGTTCAAATCTACCACATAGTATTTGGTCAAACGGGAAAGATAATATATAGTCAAATCAACCAATAATATTTTATCAGACTGACCAAATAGCGTTGACCAAAACCTTCTTATTTATTTACGACCACACGAGCACAGGGACAATCTTCTTGTCTAAAATAACCATGGAGACAAGTTTCCAATTGTGTTATTAAGGGGTATGTCATTTTAGATCAGTAAGACAACTATACAAATGAATCTGGGTTCATCTGACGAAAATACGAATTCAAACAGTAAATTATTAGCAAAATTGTCAAACTTGCTCAAAAGATTGATTGTTAGATGTCAATGAGTACCATCCAGTTAGGTGTTCAGATATTTGCAGAAAAACGAGTATCGCGAAAACACCACAAATTTCAAGGTAATCCACGGAATGGCTATGCAAATTTTACCTTGGCTCGAAAAGATATTATTGTCGGTGCAGTCCTCCCGTTTTATATTCAATATGTTTTTAGCAATATTGACAGTCAAGCACTGATTATTATCAACATTTTCAAACAAACACCAAGGGCATCCTGATTTGAAGAAATCTCGGGGATGAGGAACATGCCCAATAAAGCACCATTGATAAATGTCCTACTTGTTCATAAAATCAACTATTAGTTATTTCGTGAAAGCTATGATGATTTATGCACGACTTTATCCATTCCAGAAAGCACAAAATACGAACATAGACCGATTACAGTGAGGCTAAAGAAGAAATGCTCTAAGCAAAAGAACAACAGGGTGGTAAGAATTACAATAATAATACAATCTTTTCTAAAAAATATAGATATAACTAAAACCGGTACACCTCTGTCTGTTTACGGGAGAGTACTACGAAACTCTAGGGCGACGGAGTTAAACCCCAATTCAGGAATCCCTAAAATATTTTATCTTGTCGAGAATCGCTTATTCATGCTTAAAACGGTCTGTTTTGATTGGTCATGTTGAATGTTAAGCAGAGTGGAACATGGTAATCGTCAAGCTCCGCATTGATCTATTTTCATAACCGGAAAATATATATGTCTTTATAAAGTAGAGTGAGCAATCCGAAGAAAGACATGTAAGACATATTAACTCAATATTTCGGTTTATTCTCAAACCATCATCAGGAGTAGTGATACAATGAAAATAACGGTATATATAGGCAGTAGATAAGAATTTAAAACAACACATGTAGGGTAATGAAACGATTAAAGGTTATGTACAGCAAGAAGAACAGCATGGGGCATACAGGTGGCAGGTAATAAACATGGCATAGTAAGAATATAGTACGTTAAGATAGCTAAGATGGTTGATACTAAAGAGATTGACAAGTGTTTGACAGGTATTTACTGTAATGTGAGGCGAGACAGAGATTTTACAGAAATAAACTAAATTGTTTGGAGGCCTTTAGGCCAGTGTTAAGTTCAGGGTTGTGCTTTTTGATGCAAAATTTTGATGTTTTTGATGCAAAGTTTTTGATGCAAAAAGCACAACCCTGAACTTAACACTGGCCTAAAGGCCTCCAAACAATTTAGTTTATTTCTGTAAAATCTCTGTCTCGCCTCACATTACAGTAAATACCTGTCAAACACTTGTCAATCTCTTTAGTATCAACCATCTTAGCTATCTTAACGTACTATATTCTTACTATGCCATGTTTATTACCTGCCACCTGTATGCCCCATGCTGTTCTTCTTGCTGTACATAACCTTTAATCGTTTCATTACCCTACATGTGTTGTTTTAAATTCTTATCTACTGCCTATATATACCGTTATTTCCATTGTATCACTACTCCTGATGATGGTTTGAGAATAAACCGAAATATTGAGTTAATATGTCTTACATGTCTTTCTTCGGATTGCTCACTCTACTTTATTATGTCAAGCTAGTCAGTGGAAATTCTAATATATATGTCTTTCTCTCGTGAGATTTCCGGCACAAATGTAACGTTGAATAAATGTGAAATTCGTCAGAAAAACTCTTAAAGGGCATAGCGGCAAATGATTTCTTAAGATCCTACAGTAAAACTACGAATGAAAGTAGTGAGTACGATTCCCATCCGGCCTTTTAATGTCGTTTATTTACTAATTCAACAATTTCCCTGATGATTGTAACCTTCTTCTACAGCTTTGTCAGATATCAGTGTCCTTTGACAAAAATGGGGGAAGTGTCCACGGAAAATCAAGTACAACAAGCATTTGTATGTTCATCGTTCCCTACCCACAATATCCAAGTGGACATATGAAATTATCAAAGAACATGTTTGTGATGCATCTGGATTTACAGCTGTCTGTTATGTTTATCGAAGCTCAGTAAGACTTTTATACTCTCAAGATTTAGTTATTAGTTAAGGAATAGGCCTGCAGTTTAATGACGTCACTTAAACAAATCTGGGATATTTGAGGGGCATTTTTGAAGTGGATGTTTTGCTACCAGTCATTGTAATGATACGCACGCATGACGGTACGCCTATCTACTTTTCAGTGTAGAAAACGTTCTGTCTGTTAACCACTCAGTATGCCCTGATGTCGTCAATAAAGTGTATTCAAAGTCAATTATGATTTTTTAAAAATTAGAACTGACATAGCATGGCAAAATTTGCTTGGTGTTTGAGATCCAATGAATTTCATTGATAGAGAAATAAGAAAAATCTGATTTTCCATGTCATGTCGCTGCTGGTGTCTTGAAAATCATTGGGCCTCTCCAACTTTTATCTCACATTAAGAACAGATGCCAATATTGGAAGTTAAATTAATTGCATAGGATGATTGGACTGTGGCCTGTAAAATGTACATGCACATTATAATTCAAATAAGACAGTTCTCGGTTCCGATTGACAGTTGCAGTTTTCCATTGGCTACAGAACAAAACCAGACCAATCAGAGCATGGGGAATCTCTATTGATAATTATATATTTAAGGGACTAAGTTCGAAATTTGACATAATTGTGTTGGAGAATTCTAGAAGTTTCAAATTAATCTGGAATATGCTTAATACAAAATTGTTTTGTTTAACAGCATGGAATCCTTATTGGACATCAAAAAGACCTATATTATAGGAAAGAGGTTGTATAGGGTTTGTCACCCAGCTGACGTGCGTCAACTTGGAGATGCCCATTTTGAATGTAAGTCATAAAGTCTGTTGAAGATTTTCTTAGCTTGTGCCTTTTAAAACCAGAGTTAAAGTGGCATGGGCTATCAAAATATTGATATTTTGACGTGGAAACAGAATGTTTTAGTGTTTCTGGTCTCGGGAATGAACGATAAAGTATTGATTTGAACTAACTTTGACTTAGAATGAATGAATTGTCGTCCCGGTTATTTAAATTTTGTTTACTTGTCAAACAATATTTCGGTTCGTATGGGCCTCATGCTGTATGGATTTTCCTCATTCCATCGCCAGTCATTAAGTTTTTTAGCCTCCAAAGCCTCTTAATGTCGTTACAATCAGAGATTATGGAAAAAGTGTGATTTTTGGCAGCTCATGCCACTTTAAATTATCTTTCTCGCAACTTATCGCAACAATGTATAGGTTTAAGGATATAAAGGTTAACATAACCCCCACCCAATCAAAGATGCAGAAAGCAAAAATGTTAGTTGCTCGAATTTAAACACTACCTGTAAATTTGTTTAATTCTAACGTTGCATGATTTATGGGTTTTAGTGCTAAGAACAGGAAATATGTGGATAGCTTTTCGACTCCTGGATAACCATGGGAAATCTATCTGGATTGAAACAGTAGCTTGGATATGTCACTCCCAAAACAATTTGATAGTGTCTGTAAACGAAGTAGTTTGGTAAGTGTAAAATGTTTATTACTTTAGGCATTATCGTCTGTGAACCACAAATGATTTACATACAAATTTCATTTGCTTACTGTTATTTTAGATGAGAAAGATTAACAACTTTTTGTTACTGTATTGGTGGCTTGAAATGGCCACGGCCGTGGCGAATGATGACCAGGAAAACGGCGACCATGTGCATTTTTTGGTTGATATTCTTTGAAATGAACGAAAACATTGAATTTCGTCGAACAAAAAGTAAAAAAAAAATGGTACTAACAGTCGAAAAAACAATTATAATAGACTATTGAGGTATTCGTATTATCAAATCTATATGTACATGATCTAAATTCTCTTCAATGACTTATGGATTAACGAGTAATTTTGAAAAAGCCACCTTCAGCTTATTTCAACTGCTCACAAGATGAAGAGCACGATAAAGGGGAGACAACGTATTTATTACCCCTTTAGGAATTAAAATAGCTGTCATATTATTTCTTTCCTGGCATCTAAACCTCTCAAAATATAACTTTCATATTCGCGAAAATTTAACCTGAATTTAATTTAACCTGAATGTCCAATCCCACACAGAATCTTGCGACTAGTCTCAGATTAATCGGAGGGCATCGTAGGTCATCGGAGAGTGTGTCTGGGATTGCCAAAATGGGTAAAAAAAAATCTTGCGAGCAATCTTCAAATTTTAAGTTCAAAGTTGGGCGATGCCTAAAAAATCTGCCACAAGCCGCAGGCGTCCGGAGAGCGCCTCCGACGGGTGCAAAATCGTGAGATCTGTCTCAAGATTTAGTTAAAATTTCCTGTGTTTTACCCATCACCGACGCATCGCAACTGATTTGTGACTGGCCCATAATGACTTGGTCAAGCGGAAAAATGAACACCCCGTACGCGAAGAGAAATACATTCTAAACGGATTGATGCCTGGTAAGGCCCATAAACTGACATATTTTTATAGTACGGATGTCACGAAGGGTTGTACCCACGTTTTAGAATGGGATCTATCTTTGACCATAAAACGAGAGCTATTGAGTATGGTCAAAGTTTTGGCTAGCAGCCTCACCTGTATCACGTGAACTCGGATAATGTGAAAAATAATAAGACGGCATCGATAATCTCCCTTACACCGTCAATTATAAAGTGGGGAAAATAGGCCTTTACAATAAACATAGGTACTGGTAAATTCTATAATATTAGGTAAAACAATATGAGCGTAAATTTTCCGGAAAAATAATATTTCTATTAAATAAGTTTTTTTTAGAAAAGTATGTCAACTTGAAGTAAACATAAATTTAGGGTCCGAAGTAAATCCTAAAATTCTTTTACGAATACAGTCTCATGTAAATATATATAATGAAGTGAAAGTCTGTCCTAGAAAGATCATCTACTTCAATACGTTCTTTTTCCATTAAGGATTAGTTACCCCCCTTGTTGTGCTCTCTAGTGAAAGGATGAAGCATTTCCCCACTCTCGCGAGATTTCTGGTACGGGCCTTGTGTTTAATGAATAGGGAATAGTACAGAAAACAGTAGACAGGCCATACGGTCAAAATATTTCTTTGGATTTTACCTCAGATAATTAAATCATTTAAACCATAACGAAATTAACTGTAAGTAGATCTCTTTCATTGATTTTGTATGCCTGTGGATTGCAACGAGAACGAGGCTGTCCCACTCAAACCACTAAACGCTCCACTTTGAAGAGTTCTAATAATGGAAATACATCGTATTAGAAATGTATTGTTATAATTCTTTTACAATTTGTCTACTATTATAGTGACATGAGGTATCAATATTTATATAACGGATTGACTTAAAAGCCCACTTGCCGCGAAAATCCGGAATATTGTTTATATTAAAAAAACAACCGTTTTCTGTATTTTCCCCAGACAATATAAGTTAGGAACTTTCTATTTTTACCAAAATTTAAAAGTTTGGACGTCATTTTGTATTTTTATTTTGAATTTGAAAATTTGAATTGTTAGGTGCCCGTAATGTCAACAAACTTCAAACCAGGTCGTGTGCAAAAGTTGCGTAATGGTTTGAGTCGTGGGGGCGATCTAACGAGAAAGTATAATTTTACGAACTTTATCTAAGAAATACATACTAACGATCGAGTAAGAGGGACTATAAAAGCCTGCCGAGTGCAAACCACAGACAAAAACGCTTGGATGAGGGTAATCCAACAAGTTAACAAACACTGATCGGTGTTGTTGTTGTAATCGAGCTTCGATTCTTCGTTTGTTTTTCACCCTCATTTATACATTCTAAACCTAATTGGATGGGCTTTATGTGTGTTATGTTTAAATTTAGTGGTTTTAGCTGTGGTAAGCTGGTGCAAATTGGTTTTCTTAACAACTGCAAACAGGTTACGGCGGCAAGTGGGTCTTTAAATAAAACACATATCTGTAAAACCAGTAACCCGATGGACGTGTGTTAATAACGGAGAAAATTCAAATAGCCAGGATGTATGAGCTTGTTTAAGGAGCTTTGTTTCTTTCAAATAAACCACTTTCACGTCCATCTCTAAAATTGATAATAGTGGAAAGGATGACCAGCAATTAGCTTATTATTTCTTATATTTTGTAGATCAAGTCACTTTAATATGTATATTCCAAATAGTGCTTCATTTATTGTTGAATCACCTCGTCGTGGTCATTTATGTTGTCAGTACTGAAGAATCACTAACTGCAAACTAAAAAATATTGGATTTGAAACAACTGGTGGAATCATTCAGAGAAATACGTGAGTACTCATTCCAGGTTTTAATCCTTTTTTTTGAGTTTTTGTTTTTTGTCAGATTGATCGCAGACGTGCGGTCTTGAGTGAAAAGCATGTTATTGTTTTACTTCCATTGTCGATGATTCTGATTGATCACTTGATTGTTTGATTATTTCCCGAAGCAGCTGCTCGTCAAATTCATATAAAGATACAAACCTCGTTAGTTACACTTGAAGAAGACACCAGTAGGCCTATAGGTGTCGAAAGCTCGTGTTGTTCGTAAACAATTAACTGCGTGGTGATGTCTTGATTTTGTTATCATTAAGATACAAACTGATGCACGATTTTAACGAGCTTCATATGCTGAAGACACCTGAATTCAGCCTTTATTAAGCAATTACCTAACATAACAAATTGAAATTCCTTGCGATTTGAATGTGATCATGGTTGAACGAGTTTGAAAACAGGTGTCCTCTGATAATAAGGTTTGATAAACCATTTACGTAAATAATTGTAGAAATGGCAACCCAATGCAAAATAATACGTGTCCTGTACCTTGTTACTATTACATAACATGCATTTTTCTTGGATCTGATGACCCGCTGGTATCGTCCATGTAGTATTCATAATTTTGTAGGAATTCACCTTTTGTATATTTTATATGTTTATAATCGAGTGTTTTCGTATTGCCTAGTTATTGGCCTGAGGGTGGCCGTATTGGCCCGAGGCCGCAGGCCGAGGGTCAATGCAACCACCCGAAGGCCAATACCAAGGCAATACGAAAACACTCGATTCATAATATTTTTATTAATAGACTGTAGAAGTTAATTTAATGCAAGCTGTCAAGTTGAACAGGAGGTCGCCCACTGAACATTTAATCCATGCCCTACAAACAAAATGACGTCCGACCTTTTTTGCGCTCTGTATTTTTTTGTTCCTGGATCAGTAGAGAAGTTTCTTCCTCTTCCGTTGTCCTAAAACGGCAATCGGATTCACTTACAGTAGTTTTTTCTTCCCACTATAATATCCTGTCAATAAGAGCTTGTACACCGGGCTATGGTATAGACATTTTGATATCAACATCTGCCGTCTGCTTCTGTCAAACTCTGGGACGTCACATATTAATTGCGTCTTTCAGCCGCACTCCGTGAACTCGGCCAATATGACTTGAACTCGGCCAATATGACTTGAACCTGGCCAATATGACTTGAACTCGGCTAATACAGCCCTACGGGTTATACGAATTTGATTCGTCTGCTGATATTACCCAGCCGCGAAGGTCGTATTCGGGTAAAAACTTGCACAGTCAATTAATAATCGTGGATATGAATAGGGTTTAATTATACTCCTTTCAATTCGCAATGAACGATATAAGTAGAACGGTCATCACGTGACGGTTGATGAGCAGCGAACGCCGCAATAACTATGAGATGAGGTAAACAAACATGACAAAGTATTTTTGTAGACTCTCAAAGAAAAATGTATCGCTCAGTGATCAGTCAAAAAAAAATTTCTTTCTTACAAAACCGCTGGGTTTTTTTCTTTGAAGGCAAACTGTTTGACAGGCTTTATAGTCATTCTGTATTGTGGAAACAACTGCTATCGAAACTGAAAGGCTGACTGTGTATTTTCTACCATCTCATGTTTTTTTGTCTTATTTTGCTTTTACTAGTTTTTCAAACAATGACAATACTGTCAACGTGGTGGAATGATTGGGACGAAAGCCAAATTAAAATGAATTTAAAATATTATTTTCGTCAAGAAAAGAAGACATTCGTGCACTTTTTCCATAATCTTACTGAAGGCTGGTAAAATTGAAATGGGACTATAATTTGATATATTAGAGTTATAACCTGTCTTATAAATCTGTGTCACTTTTGCTATTTTCATTGGAGCTGGTATCGTGTTTTAATTCAAACACCTTTGTTGTTTGCCAAAGTCGGCAGATGTCATTTAAATAGGTATCGTTGCTTTAGCCATACTTTCTTATTTGCAGGAAAAAGACTGGGATTTCGATTCGGAGTATTGTAGCCGTGGCTTTCGAGAACATATGATAACGAAAAAGATGAAGATAGACTGTTGTGACAAGCGATTGTTTTATTGTTTTACGCTGCACTCTATTTACTATTTAGTGGGAGAAGAGACCGGGCATTTTTCTCGGAGAAAATCACCAATGTTCTTTGAACTGAATCGGATTGGAAGCCGAGCTTGGCAGTTGGACTAAGGGGCAATCCCTCTGTCGACTGAGAAAATGAAGTCCCATGGGACCTTGGAGACGGGATATAAAATATCCAGAATAGTTGTTTTATCTGAAGTATATTGTTACAAAGAGGTGTCAATCTGCTCCCCGAGTTAAATTTTTTTTCTCACTGGATTATCTGATACTTTATAAAGAGTTACGATTTATCTGTAGAGATGTCTTCACGATTTTCTTGTTTGTTTGTTTGTTTTGGTTTCTTTTTTTTCTTTTTTTTTTTTGGGGGGGGGGGGGATTACACTTTCTTGAAAAACGGTAATTATATGATCTTGGGAGGGTAAGGGGGCGCTCAAGTTGTACTGCTGATATATGCAGTACTTCATGTGTGGGATTGATTTCAGCTTCAAGTGTCATACAAAATCGTTAGTCAGTTTCGTTTAACAAATTAAACTGATGGCCGCCACGAATCTTACGAATCAATTCAGCTGTTGTATTTCATACAAAAATATCTAAATATTGCCATTACGTACTAACCGATGTTGTTATCATGACACCCAAAAGGACCTAACCTTAATGACATGATACTCGATTTTATTTAGAGCATCCCGCAGACGAGAAAGCCAACATGTACAGCATGGTCTTATTGTTGTTTTCCTCAATGTGAAAGATAAATCCAGTTGATGGTTTTCATAAATGTGAAAGATCAATCCTGTTGATGGTTTTCATAAATGTGAAAGATCAATCCAGTTGACGTCTGCATAAATGTGAAAGATAAATCCAGTTGATGGTTTTCATAAATGTGAAAGATCAATCCTGTTGATGGTTTTCATAAATGTGAAAGATCAATCCAGTTGACGTCTGCATAAATGTGAAAGATCAATCCAGTTGACGTCTTCATAAATGTGAAAAATCAATTCAGTTGATGGTTTTCATAAATGTGAAAGATCAATCCAGCTGATGGTTTTCATAAATGTGAAAGATAAATCCAGTTGATGGTTTTCATAAATGTGAAAGATCAATCCAGTTGACGTCTGCATAAATGTGAAAGATCAATCCAGTTGACGTCTTCATAAATGTGAAAGATCAATTCAGTTGATGGTTTTCATAAATGTGAAAGATCAATCCAGTTGATGGTTTTCATAAATGTGAAAGATCAATCCAGTTGACGTCTGCATAAATGTGAAAGATCAATCCAGTTGACGTCTTCATAAATGTGAAAGATCAATTCAGTTGATGGTTTTCATAAATGTGAAAGATCAATCAAGTTGATGGTTTTCATAAATGTGAAAGATCAATCCAGCTGATGGTTTTCATAAATGTGAAAGATAAATCCAGTTGATGGTTTTCATAAATGTGAAAGACCAATCCAGTTGTTGGTTTTCATAAATGTGAAACATCAATCGAGTTGATGGTTTTCATAAATTTGAAACATCAATCGAGTTGATGGTTTTCATAAATGTGAAAGATCAATCCAGCTGATGGTTTTCATAAATGTGAAAGATCAATCCAGCTGATGGTTTTCATAAATGTGAAAGATAAATCCAGTTGATGGTTTTCATAAATGTGAAAGACCAATCCAGTTGTTGGTTTTCATAAATGTGAAACACCAATCGAGTTGATGGTTTTCATAAATTTGAAACATCAATCGAGTTGATGGTTTTCATAAATGTGAAAGATCAATCCAGTTGATGGTTTTCATAACTGTGAAATATCGATCCAGTTGACGTCTTCATAAATGTGAAATATCGATCCAGTTGACGTCTTCATAAATGTGAAAGATCAATCCAGTTGACGTCTTCATAAATGTGAAAGATCAATCCAGTTGATGGTTTTCATAACTGTGAAATATCGATCCAGTTGACGTCTTCATAAATGTGAAAGATCAATCCAGTTGACGTCTTCATAAATGTGAATGATCAATCCAGTTGATGGTTTTCATAAATGTGAAAGATCAATCAAGTTGATGGTTTTCATAAATGTGAAAGATCAATCCAGCTGATGGTTTTCATAAATGTGAAAGATAAATCCAGTTGATGGTTTTCATAAATGTGAAAGACCAATCCAGTTGATGGTTTTCATAAATGTGAAAGATAAATCCAGTTGATGGTTTTCATAAATGTGAAAGATCAATCCAGTTGATGGTTTTCATAAATGTGAAAGATCAATTCAGTTGATGGTTTTCATAGATGTGAAAGATCAATCCAGATGATGATTTTCATATATATGAAAGATCAATCCAGTTGATGGTTTTCATAAATGTGAAAGATCAATCCAGCTGACGATTTTCACAAATGTGAAAGATCAATCCAGTTGATGGTTTTCATAAATATGAAAGATCCATCCAGTTGATGGTTTTCATAAGTGTGAAAGACCAATCCAGTTGATGTTTTCTTAAATGTTAAAGATCAATTCAGTTGATGGTTTTCATAAATGTGAAAGATCAATCCAGTTGATGGTTTTCATAAATGTAAAACCTTAATCCAGTTGATGGTTTTCATAAATGTAAAACCTTAATCCAGTTGATGGTATTATTCAGATAATAATACTGTATAGTTACATGGATGCCAAGGTACAAACCATGGGTGCTTGTGTGCACGCCCAGGCTCAGAGTTTGCTTAAAATGCAAGTAGGCCTGCCTTAAAAATCCAATTTTAAATTTTCTATTAAAAATATAAAATGCTAAACTTTTAAATATTTAGAAAAAAGTGTTCCTAACTTCGTTTGTCAGGGAAATAAATAAAACGGGTTGATGTTGTTAATGTCAATTGTACTCCGTATTTGAGCGCATGGTGTGCCTTTAAGTGTCAAATACATCAACGCACTCTCAGTCTCTAGGACTCCGTCTTACAACGCTCCCGTTATTTTATTTCATTGCGTAAACCTATTTATTGAGCTATTGACTGATTGATTGTTTACGCCGCACTCGAGATTAGTTCACTTAGTCTAATCCACGAGTACCTGACAACTCTTCTACATGGGTCTATCGAGAAAAAACCCTGCCAATTTTTTTAACAATTTTGCCTTTACACTTAAATAGTCGAATTCGAAGGATTTGCTAAAACATCTGTACAAGTTATAGTTTACGTCTCTTTGTCGATTTACCTTTTAAGTTGGGGTGATTATTAGAGGAGAAATTAACTTAAGGGGCTTTCACAATTGAGACTTTCGCCGCACGGTCAAAATACTGAAATTGATCGCACGGTGGAGATAAAAATTTTCAAGCCGCAGTAAAATCGGAAAAATTACCGCAAGAAAATAATCCATTTTACGATTGGCTGGGGCATCGTAAGTGCGTGGCAAGGTTTCCGCACGTTTTAATCCACGAATCTCTTGCGGCGAACCGCGCAGTGACGCAAGCAACGCACGTCTAGCGCACGTGATCCGTGAGACAGTTGCGTGGAGGTGCTACGTGATTGGTTGGAACGTGCGGCGTGCCGCAAGATGCATCGTGCGTCATTGTTTTTCGCCGCGCACCAATGAGCGGGCGCCTTACGGCGTTTTGTCAAATCGTGCGGCGATTTTGGGCTCCGCAGACGTAATTGCAGTATAAATAGGCGCAGAGATAAAAAAAAACGTTAGAAAAAGCACACCTGAGGGTATTTTTTGCACGGTGAACGCAAGGCGGTGCAAGACCGAGACGGCGAATCGTTCAACGGTTTACGACTACCGCAAGGTTGGCGGAACAAAAAATTTAACCGTACGGAACATCTTACGATACAAGATACAACGGTTTACGGTGAACATACTAGCGCCCGCACGGATCAGATGTAATAAGAAAATTCGCACGGCCGAAAATTGGATTCCATGTGCACACCAAACTTTTCTGCGGCTCTTGCAGCACAAAAATTCTTCGCGGTAAAGTGCGGTTGCCCGCAAGGAAGGCTGCGGTCCATCGTACGGAAGGCCAAAATTCATGACCGCAAGAGCCGTAAACCCGTCGTATCTCAATTGTGAAAGGGGCTTTAAGAATAGTGTCCTCCTACTTTCTTTTGCGACAATATGATGAATTACTTCTGAAAAAAAAATACAAATTATCAATAAAGAAATCCGAAATGAAACAAAAACTTTTGCAACAAAAATCTATTGATATAACTTGTCCCATTCGCAATATATTTTTGTATGTATTTTGCTTTACACTTTAAAAAACCAAGTCCTTTGTAGCATGTAAAACATAAATAAAATTACATCCAGTCATGCGGCGTTTGATTAATGCCCAAATTATATAACTTATTGGATTGCTATTGAAAAATGAAAGGACTTTTAAAAAAAAAATCTACACGAAGAGACAATAAATTTAACTGTGACACGGATATTTCATCAGTGTGATGGCGAGACAATATTGATTTATAACGAACCAAATTCTTCACTTAAACAACAATAATAAATCAAATGAACTAAGGAGAGGGTATAGTAAATCAACTTGGGCCTCAATTACATAACACAATTTTTATTTGAAAAGGATCTTTTCGTCTTTGTCTGGAAAACAATGCTCTTGTTATGTAGTGCACCACGAGTTTACATATGCTCTTCCTATGAACTTTAAAGGAGGGGAAAACAAATAAACAACATGAAATTGTAACGAACAATCACCTCAAGAGTGTCAATTTTTAAGCTGTAAATCTTACCTGCGTTTTAGGGTGATGCAGAAAATTGCACATGTTTAAATTGGGTCACAAAAACGATGGGGACCGCCATTTGTAACACGAGAAATTGACCGGAAACAGAAGTGCCTTGAAATTAACCTAGGTTCAAATGGCAGACAAAGAACGTTGACCAATTTCACTCACACGTGCGCTGGGTATGCGTCTACTGATTGGCTGAAGGAGACACACCCCTAACCACTGTTGTGATGATGGCGGCCAAGTAGGCAAGTCGGTCTCAGTCGAAATCCGATGGTTTTATATAACTTCACTTTAAGACTGTGCGGTGGGAAAAAATCGTAAAAATATGTATATGGTACCATTGAAAAGGGAAATTTGCCGTCCGTTTTGTGCATTTGCCAGTTTTATTTGTTTTCTCCTCCTTTAAGAATGTTTTATCTAAAACACAGAATAACATACAAGTACGTTAGAATATCAAATATAGAAAAGGCATATTTCTTATCATAAATACTACAGATAAAATTATACACAATCATAATTTGAGAATAATATTAAATAGAAAAAGGGAAATCCTACCTTTCATTTTGTGGAAATAATATACATCAGCTGGGTTTATTGAACTCTCTGAAATTTCCCTTGTCCTACTTTCGTATTTGATTGATTTTGTAAATCGTTTGTGTTTCATGTAAAAGTCTAAAATGAGCACATAGATACCGGCTTTTTCGATTGTATCCCCCCCCCCCCCTCTGAACTCTCTCTAAAGTTCTGTGTTTTCAAGAATCTCTATGTACTTAGGTGATATTTCGGCAATTTAAAATAACAATTAAAGTTCACCTCTTCAAGATGGATTAAAATATATGCCGGACGATTATTCACATCAGAAATCCCCAAGGCTAGGAAAAAAATTCCAGGTAAATCGTAATAGTATAATTGACTCCAAAGGGGCTCGTTTCACAAAGCCTTCGCATTTTGCGAGCGAACTTAGCGCTTTGCGACGGACTTTAGGAGCGACGTAACTATACGATGCGAGCGTTTCACGAAACCCTTCGCAAATTACCTGTTCGCACGCAAACAGCGAGAAGTTTTAAGAGAGAACTCTTTTGCTCTGGGAGGTGAAAACAGTTTGACAGTTTCATGTAGTGCGCGCTTTTCGTTATACGAATTAAGTCGTCTGCAGGTAGCAAATGACGTGAGGAAAGCAGGTGTACACACGTGGAAGTGTTCAGCTCACGAGGAATATAGCATCGTCTGCTTTTCCCGAAAACAGAGGTGAGTTCTAACTATTTAATCATCATTCCCATACTAGTCTTCCGAAGGACAAGACTGAAGTGATCATTTCGAAGCTCTCAGTTTGATTATAATTTATATTATGGCGACCATATCACCAATAACTTGTTTGAGGGGCATATAGAAGTTGGAAGTATAACATTAAACAAACTCTTTCTGGATTTACAACTTCTGTTATATTTAGGCGCAACGTTTCAATGTCTATTCGGACATCGTTTTCAAGCATATGATCAACATAGAAGGAACAGAGAATATATATACAGGTGAAGGGGTATGTAAATAAACATTAAGTTAAGCAGTGTACTGAATATGGAAACTTATTAAGGTTTATGACAACTTCATTAAGTTATGAAAACATCACTATGTAAAGTGATAACAGCTTAGTAAACAGATGACTAATGATGGACAGAAAATTACAGCAACATGATATATTATTACTTTTTAGTCAAGTGTCAGTGTGTTTCGGGGCTATTTTATTGTAAATTGAATCTCGGCACACGGCTTAAATTCTGCATCATCCATGTGGTGGTGGAGTGAGATGACCACGCTCATCTAAGTATAACAATGACATGACGTTTTATTTCAGACATAAACTGTCACAATATCGGGTTTCTTTCCCAAAAAATGTTGAAAATTTTGAGTTAAAAACAGGCGGATGCTTTGTCCGGTGTACTATTTAGGGCCGTGATTGTGACGTCGCTAATAACGTCATTCTCAAGTAATTGGCAAATCACATATTAGTAATTACAACTACAAGCCATGTTTACTTGTCACTCAACCTGTTTGAAACTTTTTTTAGAGTCAACTCAGTCAATTCTAGTGCCAGCAGGACTGCACTTCAGGTAAAAAAACCCTGGCAGGACATGCAGTCCAGGACAAAGAAGAAGGAGAGTGAAAGAAGGCGCGAGATGAGAAAGACGGGGGGAGGACCAAGTGTCCCCCCATTGTCAGATATGGAGGATAAGGTAAAAAAAAAGTAATTGTATTTTATTTGGAATATGGAAGGTAATTCAATACTATTAAATAATTAAATGTCTAAAGGTATAGTACCTCTTTATTTATGTTTGGGTATTTATTGGTCGGTACCTGGTAGACATCTAATCAGCGTTACTCATATCGATAAACGCAGACATCTCAAGAAATACCAACCTTTCAGTCTTACTTAGTTCATGTTTGTTTTGTGTCCTAGTTGCTAGTTGAAAACAGTTTTGTGAAAGTGAAAGCTATGTATCACCTGTAAGAAAATATTTGCCTTTTTTAACCAATTCTGTTTGTTTTCGCTGTTTGCTGATGAAACAGACCTTACGCATAGAAAAGGTTCCAAGCTGAATGGGAGATATTTTAGAATTGAGGAGCTTTTTTTCTAGTAAATAATTTGACTTTTTTGTTAAGATACTTGCATTTGAAAATACTAGCTGTTATTCAGTTATTAAGCAATCAATCCAGTTAAAATGAAAATCTAATAACTTAATTTTTTTTACTTCAGTTTAGGGGTATAACTTTAACTGACCAGTTGTTCATTTAACATGTCAACTCCAGGTCTTAAAAAACATGTTAAAGTTACAATTGATTTTATTCACGAAAGAAACACAATACAAATAAGATTGTTTGAAATTATTCAGTAGTTACATGTGCGTACACACATCTGTAGGAGTGTTGTACTATCCCACTTTACACATGATTTAAATAACATGGGAGAAATATGTTGTCATATTGGCATGCATCTAAATAATTTGATTATGCTTAAACTAGTATGTCAATAATGATAACGAAGTAAACAAACTAAATCAAATGGCTATAAGATTGAGTTAATAAAACGTTTTCTGTGCAGCAGCATGATTATCTCCCCTTCGTACTATTTTACTACATAGAACAATATAAATTTCTTTAACTACCATAAACTTAACGACACACAAGTGAAAGCTTACTATACTATTATTTACTTTAATGTAAACTAATTATATATTCGAGATATTACTTCATGTGAATTGAATTTTTTAATTATAGTAGCATGAGCTGCAAAAAATTAACATAATTCTGGACAGTGGCCTTGACAAACAGAATGTTTTTCTAAGAATAAACCAAATAAACAAAAAACGGACACATGTTTATTCATCATATAGCGCTATATTATCTCAAGTCACTACTTTAATAGATAGTTGCGATGTTTTCACTGAAAGATATGAACAAAATGGCATCTCATGCTGTTTTGAGTACAGTAAAAACAAAACTGATTAAATTTTTCCCCCTTTTAGGTTGTTTCTATTTTAGGGGAGACAGCTATCGAGGGCATCCAGGGTGGGGAAGATACTTTGGGAGTACCGGTAGAGATGGAAGATGAAGAGATAACATCGATCTTAAACCTGGTTCCTGAAGCAACTGGTAAATTCATTAGCTTTATTAGTGTATCTGACACACAACCAATAATTGGTTCAAGACGTCGAGCTGATAGGACGTGCTTCGCTGAGCTAATCACTCAAGTTTGTACGGTTGTATTCATGATTCGATATGAGTTGTTGTAAAGCTGATGGGATTTGATTGTTGATAACTATACGTAAGCTGATCTTAGATAAGTGTTTTTTTTTATAATTTAGTTACCTTTTTTTTTTGTAGACTAGGCTTTGTGGGAGGGGAGGATGGGGTTTGGTATTGTAGATTGTACACAGGTTAGGCTTGTAGTATAAGGTAATAGTGTAGGCTGTTTTGATTGTATTGCACTGTATCTGCTCTGCACTACTAACTTGGACTTCTTTTGTGTCTTTCCTTGGCAGCGAGTCGTCCCGCTGCGAACCTAAAGCGGCCTACACACGATCAAAATTTTTGACCAAAAAGTTGACATCAATTTTTTTGACAGTTTTTGACAGCCACACACGATACAAAATTATTGATGCAATATCCAGTGTACGCCAAACTTTCGACATGGATGGACCTACAGCCTTGGCCCTTGCACTAGCTTTGGATCCGGAAAAAGGCGAAATTGCATCGGACAAAATGGTCTAAAAAATGGTATCCATAATGCGGGGAGCTGCCTGTACTGATCAATAACCTCCAGTAGGAATTTTTTCTCTTCTTTTGTTGGAGCCATGCCGATGTGCACGCGACTCTGTCCAGGCGGAAAATGAACGATTGCGCAATATTTTGACGGGTTGACACACACGGGTCAAAACAGGTTTCAAAACCACTAGTTTGCGCAAATAAAATCTACTGAATTTGATCTCATCAAAATTTGCTGTCAACCTTTTTCGCCCGTCAATATCACCTACAGACGGTCAAAAAACCCGTCAAAAAAATTGATGTCAACTTTTTGGTCAAAAATTTTGATCGTGTGTAGGCCGCTTAACGGTCTCTAGTACTAACAACTATAAGCCCTGTTTTCGTGTCGTCTTGCACCAAGTTTTCATAGATCAGCTTTGAATAGACCATGACCGAGTCAGAGGACTCTGAGTCGGATGATGGTAGTGATATGGATTTCGGCGTTGTTACTAGGGGAAAACGTCGTCGACAAATAGATAGTGGAAAACCCGAAGAGGGGAAGCGTGCCCGTCAAATTTCAAAATATCCTGCCCCCACTCACAGGGGCCCTGGTAGGGATCTTGTTGTATTTATGAAAGCAGTTGGAATTCGCTCTTTGTGTAACACTAACCCATTGGATTTCGGTTCTGCTATTCATGAAGTTGTTGGCAATGTTAAAGTGGTTTAACGGTTACCGGGTGGAGTGGTGTCGATTGAATGTTTTGAATCCAAACAGGTCAAAGGTTTACTTGCGAACTCATCCTTACTGGGAATAGATATTAATTGTTACCAAAAGAATAGTCCTGTTAATGTTAAAGGTGTAATTTCGGGAATTCCTGTGGACGCCACAACGGATTCAATCATGAGAGCCTTAGCTGATTACAATGTAGTGCGCGCTGAGCGTTTGAAGCGTAAAGATAAGTCGGTATCGTTGTCTATTCTTCTCCACTTTGGATCTACTTCTCTGCCCACTAATGTTGTAATTGCTTACCAGGTTTTCCGCGTGAAGGTATATGTTCCCCCAGCCCTTAGATGTTTCCAGTGCCAGCGCATGGGTCACATAGCCGCAGAGTGTCTGTCCCAGCGTCGGTGCCCAAAATGTGGCGATAATTATGCATATGAAGATTGTAACAGTACAGTGGCAAAACGGTGTTGCAATTGTAATGGCTCCCACTCGGCCGCCTTCGGTGGATGCCCCGTTCAGAAGGAGGCTACCCAGACCTCTGTTATTGAAGAAGTGCCTAACTTAGTGGCCTTTGTAACGGAATTGTTGTTTGTTATGCTTAAGTTGATAGAAAATGGGATTATTTTGAGCAAATCGTAGCATCTGCCTCTCGTTACCTTGGTAAAAATGTAATAACCGTTCACCGTTTGGTTAAATTATTAAAGTCTAGCAAGTCCATAGATCGATAATGGATTGCAATTTCATAGCTAGTATAATCTTTATGTTTTTCTTAATCCATCACAACGTTCAGAGTATTTACGCGCATGGTCAAGAATTTAAGAAATATGTGTCTGATCTGGAGTCCTCACCAGATGTACTATGCTTGCAAGAAACCTTTCTCAAAGAGCCTTACCAGTTTAAATTGCCTGGATACGTTCCTGTGAGAAAGGATCGGGTGGGAAGTCGGGGAGGTCTACTGGTATTTATAAAGGAGGGTTTAGCATATACTGAAATTACCTTACCGCAGGTGAGCTCTTTTGAATGTCAGTGTGTATCCATTTCTCGGGTGTCCGAGCGTCCTGTAAATATAGTTAATTTTTACAATCCCTGCAACCGACTAGTTCTTAGTGATTTATCATTAGTCCTCCACTCCCTCAATGGGCCCATAATCTTATGTGGTGATTTTAACGCCCACAATCCTGTTTGGGGTAGTGATAAAATCGAACATAATGGGAAAGCTGTACAAAACCTTATTGATGATAATGATTTGGTCATTTTAAATGATGGATCTGGATCTCGATTGAATATGACTACAGGTAGGTTGTCTTGTCTTGACTTAACCATCTGTAGTCCAGAAATCTCCTCACATGTTGATTGGTCGGTAGACAGTGAGGGATCGTGTGGAAGTGATCACTTCCCTGTCCATGTAAAATTTTACTGGACTCCTCATTGCAATGTTCCTTCAAGCCCTCAAAGATGGAAAATAGATCGGGCAGATTGGTCGTTGTATGCTCTGGAGTGTCAACGCTATTTTAATGATAGGTTAGTATCCGACGATGTGGATAGGTTTAACGACAACATTATATGTGCTTTTAATAAAGCAGCTATACGATCTATTCCTAAAACGTCAGGTAAACCTTGTAATAAAAAATGTGTCCCCTGGTGGACCGAGGAATGTGGTAGTGCTATAAGAGAGAGGAAGAGGGCAAAAAACAAAGCACGTAGAACACAGCTGTATGTTGATATCTTAGACTATAAAAAAAAGAAAGCCAAGGCCCAGCGGGTAATCAAATCTATCCAAAAAAAATATTGGCGTAACTTTTGTTCGACTATTAACTCTAGAACATCTCTTAAAACAATCTGGAATAAAGTTCGATCAGTTCGTGGAGCTTTAGTGAAGAGTTCTATTCCGTCCCTTATGCATAATGATAGTCTATGTGTTTCTAATGAAGATAAAGCTGATGCTTTAGTTGACAGATTTTCATATGTAAGCAGCAGTGGAAATTATGATCCTGCGTTTATCTCTCATAAAACAGAGATTGAAAACACTGTCAACTTTGGAAATATTGTTTCAGATGACTTGGCCATTAATACTGACTTTTCTTTATCAGAGCTTAAGTGTGCTGTAAGAGGCTTATCGGACAGTTCTCCAGGAGAGGATGGGGTATGTAATTCTATGATCCGATACCTACCTGAATCTAGCTTACAGGTGTTGCTTATGTTGTTCAATAAGATATGGTCATCGATGACTATGCCAAGAGCTTGGTGTAAGGCTATTGTGGTACCTGTTAATAAGCCTGGTAAGCCACCATCAGACCCATCGTCATACCGTCCGATTGCTTTGACCAGCACTATCTGCAAATTGATGGAACGCTTAGTTGCCACTAGATTAAATTGGTTTTTAGAAAATAACAACCTGTTATGTCCTGCTCAAAGTGGATTTAGGTACCGCCGTAGCACTACTGATAATGTTGTCACTTTAGAAACCGCTATAAAAAATTCATTAAACAATAAAAGTTATCTGTTGGCGGTCTTTGTTGACATGGAAAAGGCGTATGACATGGTTTGGCGAATGGGGGTTCTTGTTAAAATGCAGCAGATGGGAATTGGTGGGAAAATGTTAGGGTGGGTGAGGAATTTTTTGTCCGGAAGGCATATACAAGCTCGTATTGGTAACTGCTTGTCTCGAGTCGGCCATCTTGAAAATGGAACCCCACAGGGCAGCGTCATCTCGCCCACGCTATTTAATATTGCTGTTAACGATTTGCCTTCTGTTCTTAACCCAAGAATTAATAATTGTTTTTTTGCAGACGATAAAGTAGTGTGGTATTCTTCCAGGAATATCCAAATAGCCCAAAAACACATGCAGCAAGCCTTAAAGGGGCATGAGCTGCCAAAATTCACACTTTTTTCATAATTTCTGATCGTCACGACAGTAAGAGGCTTTGAAGGCCATCGAAAAACTAAATGATTGGCGTTGGAATGAGGAAAATCCATACAGTATGTGCCCTGTACGAACCGAAAACGTGTTCGAAAAGTAGCAAAATTTAAATAACCGGGACGACCATTCATTCATTCTAAGCCAAAGTTAGTTCAAAACAATACTTTATCGTACATTTCCGAGACTAGAAGCACTAAAAAGTTTCTGAATTATACGTCTTGAGAAAAATAGCCGATAATTTCAACATTCTGTGTTTACGTCAAAATATCAACATTTTGGCAGCTCATGCCCCTTTAAATGATATATGTGAATGGGGTCAAAAATGGGGCTTCAGATTTTCTGTGCCAAAGTCCGAAGTTGTTCTTTTTACAAAGAAACGGGGTAATCCAGTAATTGATTTAAAGTTGTATGGCCAAAGTCTGAAACTGTCGTCCGAATTTAAATATCTTGGAGTCACATTCGACAGTACTCTAAATTGGACAAAACATGTTGAATCTGTGGTCGCAAAATGTGATAAAGTAATCAACCTAATGCGATCGGTCTCTGGAACATCATGGGGTGCAGATAAAAAATGTCTTTTATTAATTTATCGCTCACTTATAACATCTCGATTTCAGTACTGTTGTCAGGCGTTGGATTCTGCCAATGCGTCACTGAAAAAAAAGCTGGATTCAGTTCAATATAAAGCTTTAAAGATTTGCACAGTGGCCGTCAAGGGGACTTCTGCCAGGGTCCTTCAGGTAGCGTGTGGGCAAATGCCGCTTGCAATACAGAGGAAACGATCGACGTTTAAATATGCTTTGAAATTATGTGCTAATCAATCTAACCCTGCATCTGTTTTATTACAGCCATCGTATTTTGACGCTCTATACAGCAACTGCAAATCAAAACCTTTCAGCGTTAGATCCCAATGTATAATTAATGACTTGAAGGTCGACTTTGACAGTATACAAAATAAGTGGCTGTCGCCATCAGGACCCCTCGGGTCTGGGCAAAAGAAACCGAAGATATATTTATTTTCCAGACAATTTGTTGCGAGTGAAAAACTACTCCACATACATGTATCACATTTACAAGGAGGTTTTTGGCTGACGGTCATGTAAGGGGCATAACTCTTGAAAAACATGTCCGAGCGGGTCGATTTTAAATAGGCTTCTTTTACTTCCTGTATTAAACAAATGTAGTAAGTTTTAAAAATGTGAGTGAAATACTTTTTTAGATAACGTGTTTACAAGGCTTTTTACCGCAGCGGTAATGTAAGGGGCATAACTCTTGAAAAAACATCCGAGCACGTTGATTTTAAATAGGCTTCTTGTACTTCATGTATTAAGCAAATGTGTGAAGTTTCAAAGTTGTAAGTGAAAGACTTTTTTAGATAATGTGTTTACAAGGCTTTTTATAGCAGCGGTAAAGTAAGGGGCATAACTCTTGAAAAAAACATCCGAGCGCGTTGATTTTAAATAGGCTTCTTGTACTTGCTGTATTAAACAAATGTGTGAAGTTTCAAAGTTGTAAGTTAAATACTTTTTTAGATAATGTGTTTACAAGGACCAATGGACAGACGGACAGACGGACAGACGGACGACGGAGGCAACGACAATACCCTTCGGGCAAAATTTGCCCGAGGGGTAATAAATTCGCCCCACCTTCTGCCCCCTGGCTTTTAAAATCGCCTTTTGTCTGCCTGGAAGCCAGTAACCGTATTAAAAAATCCGACCCAGCTGACATATCTAGGTTGTGTTTTCAGGACTATGTCCAGCAGTATTGGAGAGAATACCTACTTGTCTATACTGATGCTTCTCGTGAGAAAGAGTCGGCAAGATGCTCTGCAGCATTTTGCGTCCCAGAGATAAGCGTTTCAAAAAGCTATCGGCTTTCTGACCACCTGTCCATTTTTTCCAGTGAACTGTCCGCCATCCTTTTATCTTTGGAATTCCTCAATGAATTTCGACCAATGAAAACAGTAATTTTTTGTGACTCCTCAAGTGCATTAGTTTCTATAAAAAAATTACGTATGGCATAAATCTAACCCTATAATTTGGGATATTTTACAATCCGTGTCTAGTTTGCTTTCAGATGGATTGGAAGTCTGCTTGGCGAGGGTTCCGGCACACGTGGGTGTGAGAGGGAATGAAGTAGCTGACGGCCTTGCAAAGTCCGCTCTGGGACAGAATGTATCTATTCCAGTCAAGCTTCTAACATCAGAAATAATCTCTAGCTCTAACAATTATTTTTATTCACTTTGGCAGGATGACTGGGATTCAGCGCCAGATGGTAGGTTTTATTATAACTTGCAAAAATCTGTTAAAAATGGGTGTGTTCAATTGACGAATCGTAAGGCAGATGTACTTCTGTTCAGGCTACTGTCCGGTATTATTCCACTCAATGCACGTCTCCATAGAATAGGGCTTCACCCTACAGGGTTATGTGACCATTGTCTAGTAGAGGAAACAGTTAGTCACTTCTTGTGTATCTGCTCTAAGTTTAACAGGCATCGGGCTAAGCTTAGACGTATTGTTGGTGGCAACCTAACCTTGGATACTTTATTGTCTCCTGGCGAAATTTCTGCTAAGGTATTAGCTGCAGTAGGTCAGTATGCTGTGGCAACTAAACGATTCTAAAACTTAAATTTTGATGATCTAGCATTTTAATATAATGTTGTGGCGTAAATCAGCCCTATATTTGGGCTGGCACACGCCAATAAATCTAATCACCACCACCACCACACACAACCAATAGATGCGGAGTTAATATCTCTTGAACTGACAACGTTTTTGCTTTTCTGTTTGTATCAAACATTTTGCTTGAAGGAGACGAGTCAAAAATAGAAAACTATATAGAATAACTTCAATAAGTATGTAAAACATTAAACGACTTGGTAATGTATTGTTTAGTGAATAGCAAAATATATTGTGCTTCATATTCAACACATCATTCAAAAGGTTTCATTGATTGATTGGTGCTTTACGCTGCACGCAAGATTATTTTGACTTATATGCCTGGTTTAATGGGAAAGGAAACGCCTGACCTTTGACGAGTACCTGGCAAATCTTCCACATTCGGCGACCAAGTGAAAAATGCTATATAAAAAGTGTAACCTTTCACCTTGTAGACAAATATTAAAAAATTAATTCAAAGCCTGCTAAATACTTAATTAACTGAAATCCTGAAGCTATGGAAAAAAGGCTATTTTTTTTTCTCTTGGCAAACCTTTTCTTTATTAATTCTGCTTTAACCTAATAAAATATTGAAATTTATTACTGAATGCTATCATAAGATGTGGTATCTTAATAGTCATGTACTAATCTGTGATATGTTGATTGATCTGCTTACAATTATTTTATTATTATTTAATGTCAAGTTTGTAAACATGTTATTAATGCCTGATATTTCTCACTTTTACAGAAGTGCCAGCAAGCTTAAATAAGCCGAGTGGTCCCAAGAACGCCACTTTAGAAATGGAATTGTTGCTGTGCGAACAGAAAAGACAGGTGCAAGAGGGAAAAAAAATTAGTTTGCTTGAGAGATTGGTGGATATTAAAGAAAAAGAATTTATTTTAAAAGAACAGTCCATGGAACTAAAACGAGTTCGTTTTGAATTGGAAAAGAAAAGGTTTGAGTTGGAAAACTCTAGGAGTCTCTTCCCTGTGCCAGTATTTGTAAATGCCAGTACAGAGGAGTGACTTCCTTTTTATCAATGAATGCAAACCATTTTCACACTAAAAGTCTTCATTTCACAGACATTGACATTAGTAATTTTCTTTTATTATTTTAAATCCTAACAGTAAATTCATTGCTCACCTAGAATAAGTTGTTTCTTTTAAATATTTTTTAAGTTTTGTTTTCATTAATTACCTGCTTTAATGAAAATGGTTTGCATTCAATTTTAAATGTTTTCCTCCCCAAACCTTTTCGTTTTCACTTTGAGGAGAGTTATCTTAATCTAACAGGAAAATACACTGGAGGTTATTTCAATTAAATGTCCATGTAGAGGGCTTAGTAACTCCCCCACTTATCCTGACAATTCAACTATAAGTGAAATATTCTTGTATTCAGGAAAAACTGATCAACCAATCAATTACATGTATATTCAAGATACATAAGCTTTGTCAATATATTACAAAAAGTGTTCCAGAAAATTCTACTGACTAAAGCCAAGCTCCGGTCAGTCGTCAACCTAATGACATGTCGTAAGTTTAATTTATTACAACAATTTATGATGGGGTATAAAGGTCTAAATGATATACCTCTTTTTCACACAATTAGAAACTTGTCTCCATTGTTATTTTAGACCAGAAGATTTTCCCTGTACCTGTGTGTTTTAGTGTTCATAAATATATATTCAAGTTATTAATCAATTATACATGTAAAGTAAATATTCCTCTTCAAATACCTGGCAATCTTTACATAGCTTCCTTATCTATGATTACATGTATATATTTATTAGGCATATTTTAAAAAGTATAAATTTCTGATACCAATCGTTATCTTTCCTTAACAATCTTGTCTTTTATGTGAACTAAGTGGAAAATTTTTCTAAAATGAGAGCTTCCCTTACCTTTGTACCAAAATATGTGCTCTAAATGTCTGTGGATTAAAAAGTAAACTTTTATCTCCTGATCTTGAAATACTTATAAGTAAGTATGATATGTTTTTCATGTCAGAAACAAAATTAAAACCTGATGATATTGTAAATTTTGATAAATTTGTCCTTTGGTCGAAACCATCCAATCGAAAAGAAAAGACATCTGTTCTTGCTGTGGGAATACGGGATAAATATTGTAAATTCTTTCGTGAAATTGTAACTGATAATCCTTATGTTATGTGGATCCACGGTTCCGAACAACTGTTTGGAGAAGACACATTGTTTGGTTGTGTCTATATTCCCCCTGAGTCCTCTGTATATGTTGATCCAAATTGTTTTGATGATATCAAAAATGATCTCATGCAAATATCTGGGAAGTATAACAGAATATGTTTAATGGGTGATTTCAACGCAAGGACTAAAACATTCTCAGATTTTGCATTTACCGATGAACTTCTCTTTGATCTCGGTGAATTCGATGATGAAATCCAAGCCTTTTTATTAGGCCCTCAAATTCTAAGTAGTAAAGGTATTCCACTTCAAAGGAAGTCTGAAGATATTGGTAGAGTAAATAGCTGGGGGTATAAGTTACTAGATTTTTGTAAAAATGTAAATATGTTTATAGTTAATGGTAGAATCGGTGCGGACGCACATTTTGGTAGAAATACGTCGAAAGGCGTGAGTTTAATAGATTACGCTATTGCTAGCCCAGCTTTTTTTGAATGTATTGCCGATTTTAATGTTTTAGATTTTTGCAACCTTGTGTCAGATATACACTGTCCGATTTCCCTGTGTATTAATATATATGTTAAGACTGAATATGTCGCCCCCCAAGTGAGAACTAAAGAATCACAACCACGCAGGTGGAAACCTGAAAACCAGAAGTTATTTTTACAAAATGTTGACAATACCACATTAGCTAGCATATTTGGGGAGTTATGTTGTCTTGAACAAAATACATCTTTATCAGTTGATGATAGAAAAAATAGTATTAATGATATTGTAAATAAAATATCTGAAAATTTTATTGATAGTGCTGGTAAAACATTTGGTTTGAGAAGTAATGCGCAACCAGATCGCTATGAAAATCTGCATAATAAACCTTGGTTTAACAAAGAATGCCGAGATAAACGTAGGGAGCTTATGTTACTTAAAAGAAAGGCCAGAATATTCAAGAAAGATACAATAAGAAACGACCTTAAGAAATGCAGTAAAGAATATAAAACGATGTTGAAAACAGCCTTACGTCGTTATAACGAAGTATTTGTAAGTAAACTTCGGGATCTCGAGAAGTCATCCCCTCGTGAATATTGGAAAATCCTAAAAAACTTAGATAAAAAAAGATGTAACGATTCTGTCAGTTTAGACAAACTTTATGATTACTTTAAAGAAATTAACAGCCTTGAAGCGGACGATCCTAGGAAGGAAGATCCAACAGAAAACTATCCGTTTCAAAATTCAGACGAACTAGATGTTCCAATTACTGTAGATGAGATAGAAAAGGCTATTAGAGGTCTGAAAAACAATAAAGCACCTGGATATGATAGAATTTTAAATGAATATATTAAAAGTAGTAATTTAGTGATGGTCCCTATATATCATAAGCTCTTCAACATTGTGTTTGATAGTGGCTGTATGCCAGATAGTTGGTTAATTGGAATTATACGACCCATTTATAAAAAGGGTGATGTCAGTGACCCAGGCAGTTATAGGCCTATTACTATTGTTAGTTGTTTTAGTAAGCTTTTTACGGCCATCCTTAATAATAGATTAACGGATTTTTGTGAGAGAAATAATGTATTAAATGAATGTCAAACAGGTTTTCGCAAGGGGTATTCTGCTAATGACAATATTTTTGTAATACATAGTATCATTGAATATCTTTTTAGTCAAAAACAGAAGTTGTTTTGTACTTTCATAGATTTTGCTAAGGCATTCGACACAGTTTGGCGCGGTGGTTTGTGGTATAAGCTTGTACAACAATCAATTTATGGAAAATGCCTACAAATTGTTAAAAATATGTATTTTTCTATAAAATCATGTGTTGCCCTAAGTTGCAATAAGAGTGATTTTTTCATTTGTGATCTAGGTTTAAGGCAAGGGGAGAATCTTTCACCCATTATGTTTTCCCTGTATCTGAATGATCTCGAAAGTTTCTTTATTGAAAACAATATATATGGGCTCCAGGATTTAACTAGAGAAATAGAATTAAGCTTTAATATTTTTGTTCGCATTTTGTTACTGCTCTATGCTGACGATACGGTATTAATAGCGGACACTGTAGCTGCTCTAAAAAATGCTCTTGTTGTTTTTGAAAAGTATTGTGAAGAATGGAAACTTAATGTTAATCTTGACAAAACAAAAGTTGTCATTTTTTGTAAGCGCAGACCTACAAACATACCAACTTTTTACTTATACGGCTCCAAAATTGAGGTCGTTGATGACTATTGTTATTTGGGTTTAAAAATGAAGTACACGGGCAGATTTACCACAGCTAAGAAACAGTTAATTTCACAAGCTAACAAAGCTTTATTTGCTCTCTCCAGGAAAGTTAAACATCTTTCCTTGCCTATCGACATTCAAATGAAATTGTTTAAACATATGGTTGAACCCATTCTACTTTATAGTTGTGAAATATGGGGGTTTGAAAAACTGGATGATATCGAACGTTTTTTCTTAAGCTACTGTAAGCAAATATTATGTATTAAGAAAAGCACACCAAATTATATAGTGTATGGTGAATTGGGTGTGTACCCCATGTATATAACCGTTTATATAAGAATGCTGTCTTTCTGGGCGAGGATTCTATCAAATGACAATAAGTTGTCATCTATTATCTACAAACTGATGTTAACTAAAAACAATTTATACAATTTTCGCTGGCTGAACCATATCAAGTCAATTCTATGTAACACAGGATTTAATGTTATATGGCAAACGCAAACAATTAATAATGTTGCATGTTTATTAAAAATTGTGAAACAAACACTCCAAGATCAATATCTTCAAAGCTGGTACAGTTCAATGGACGCATCTTCCAAAGGCAAAATATATCGTATATATAAAACCGAATTTGGGTTGGAAGATTACCTGATAATATTAGATGATAAAAGTAGAAAAATTCTCACTCGATTTAGAGCAGCATGCCACAATCTACCGGTAGAAACAGGACGTTGGACAAACGTTCCAAAGAACATAAGATTTTGTACAATTTGTGAAACAAACTGCATTGGAGATGAATTCCACTTTCTATTTCATTGTAAAAAGTTATTATCAATTCGTCAGGAATACTTACCTAGGTTCTGCTACACTAGACCAAATTCCATCAAAACTAGAGAATTATTCCAAACGAAAAGTAAACAACTTCTCAAGAACTTATGTTTGTATATAGAAAAAGGTTTAAAATGTCTACCGAGGTAATTGAATCACGATCACAATTTAAGTCATGTCTCATTGGTAAATATGTGATTATATATGTTTCTATAATGTGATAAGCCTGTCATGCTATTACTAATATTATACCATGTATACCCTCTTGTGCCACCCGCTTTGGCTTTGAGTGAATAAACTTGAACTTGAACTTGAACTTGTACCATCGTTCACTGACCCCCCCCCCCCCCCCCCCATAGTTTTCCCCACCCCCTTCACTGTTATTTTCATCAAATAAAGGCTCATGAAATGGTATCCTATTGTTTATGCACATATTGTGTAGTATTGCTGTTGCTTTTATAATTTAAATGCATTTAGCAGGTGCATATAGCAAAGAACCTCCAGATTTGCTGAGACAACGAAAGCGACCCTTCCAAACTCCAAAGCCCCTTTCAATTGTGCACCTTGTACTTTTTAGTTTACGATTATATCGCCTGTCTCCAGGTGTGACAACATTCAGTTTTGGTGTCAGAAGCCATGGCCTGAGTGGATATCCACTATCTCCTAACAACCACTGCTGACTATCTTGTTGCTCTAATTCTTCCGCAACTCGGCAATTAGCCCATACAAATGCGTCGTGTGTGCTGCCTGGCCACTTGATCACTATATTTGTAAATCTGTGAAAGAAAAAAATGTGCACCTTGTTAGTGAAAAGCTAAAAAAAAAGTATATTTATATATTACACTTAAGTTACAGGAACATAATATCAAGAATTACTAGAAAGTTAGTTTCTGTTGTTGTTTTGTAAAATAACCTTGAGTGCGCAATGTGGTGTAAAACATCAGTCAATCAATCAATCCTTATGGTGGCATTAAGCAATCAGTCTATTGTTTACAGCTACTTAAAAAAGCCTTTGGGGTTTGTTTTCTCTTCGCCAAATCTCCTCATCAAGAAAGAAGTCCCAAGGATGTGTTTAATCGTAGTCCTGATAGACGATGTAAAGGTGTATTTCCAGTGTTTTCAGATTTACTTTTCATGGAAAAAGGATTAATTTTTTCCAACCTTTCTAACCTGTACTAGAAACATGTCGTGGTAAATACCAAATTAAAACATTTCTCCTGGTACCAATAAATTACCGTATTGCGTTCATTAACTTTAGGGCAAATTGAAATGTAACTGTAAGTACTTCATAAACATACCTCAATTGTGCGTCACAAATTCCCTGGATATTAATCGCATGATATCCTTTGCGACAAACGTATAAATGTTCATCTGCCAGTGGACTACCGATAGGAATTAAAGAGCCGTCTACCACTCCGATAACGTTGGGGAATTCAGCTATTTCGTAGAAGTCAGAAATAATTTGCCTTTTTTCCAAATATGAGTTCGGAAACTTTATGTGGTATGACAGTCTGTTTGAAATTGAAATGCTAACTGATGTAATAATTCTAGAAACGGAAGCTTTACTTAGCCCGTGCGTGTCCCCCGTTACTGTTTGAAAGGAGCCCGTCGCGTAGAATCGAAGTGCTGTCATAAGCTGCAATGCGGCGGGAATGGCCGAACTTCTTCTTGTTGGATGTTCGATGTCTGGATTGATGGAATTTAAGATTTCATATATCGTCTGTCGAGGTAGCCTGTATCTGTCGATCAATTCTCGGTCATTGTATGTGTCTAAAGGGGATAATCTGTCTCTGAATATCCGTTCACGCCTCAAAGCTCTGCGATTAACTCTTGCCAATAAAATCGCGTACGCCATATTTTGGGTAATGCAGACACGTCGCAATTTTTGCGACAGATCTAACCCTCTCGCAAATATACGACGTAATTTGCGACCAGACGTGCGTGCGAATGTTTCGTGAAACGCAAATTTTGCGTGCGAACTAACGTAAGAGCGGTTTGCGATCAAACTTTGCGATGCGACGGCTTCGTGAAACGGCCCCCAGTTTTAGTTAACAGTGTAAAGGGACTTTCGCAATTGAGATACGGCGGGTTTACGGCTCTTGAGGTCATGAATTTTGGCCTTCCGTACGATGAACCGCAGCCTTCCTTGCGGGCAACCGCACCTTACCGCCGAATTTTTATGCCGCAAGAGCCGCAGAAAAGTTTGGTGTGCACATGGAATCCAATTTTCGGCCGTGCGAATTTTTTTATTACCTCTGATCCGTGCGGGCGCTAGTACGTTCACCGTGAACCGTTGTGTCTTGACGCGCGGTTGTTGCACGATTTTTTTGTGTCGTAAGATGCTCCGTACGTTGAAATTTCTAACCAATCACGTAGCACCTCCGCGCAACTGTCTCACGGATCACGTGCGCTAGGCGGCGTTGCTTGCTTCACTACGCGCGGTTCGCCGCAAGACATTCGTGGATTAAAACGTGCCACGCTCTTATGATGCCCCGGCCAACGTAAAATGGATTATTTTCTTGTGGTAATTTTTCCAATTCTACTGCAGCCCGAAAAATTTTATCTCCACCGTGCGATCGATTTCAGTATTTTGACCGTGCGGCAAAAGTCTCAATTGTGAAAACCCCTTTACGTTGCACTTTAGATCATTTCACTCTGCGTCCGGATTAAATACCCGACCCTCTGCGAGTACAGACAACTGACAACAAGAGTTCTTCGTTGAACTTGGCATTCGAACCCATCGATGTTTGGCTTGTGTCGGAATGAGAGACCATCGCTCCACTGAGCCCACGTTAAATCTATACAAACAAGTCCTGGTTTGGACCAATAGTATTATTGGTATTATTGTTTCTTTAACCCATATCGATCATTTTTAGGTTTTATAAAGATTTTAGATTGGCATATTTTTTCAGCAAACTATTATCCCAGATAAGCCAATTGCTTAGATGTCTTTTCCGAGTTGTGGATGATAAAGAAACAAGGAATTTATTCGAGAAAAATGCGTCTTGGTTGTATTGAACGACGATGATTCGACAAAGTATTCAAAGAAAAGCTACAATACAAGTTATTAATATAGTAATCTAAAATCATAGTAAAAAAGCGTTAGTCACTTTCGCTTTAAATTTTTATGTGAACCAATTTTGCTTTAAATTGTTGCGTTTTGGTTGTATTGAACGACGATGATTCGACAAAGTATTCAAAGAAAAGCTACAACACAAGTTATTAATATATTAATCTAAATAAAAGAAAAAACGTTAGTCACCTTGGTTTCATATTGTTGATGTGAATCTATTTTTCAACAAGCAAACAATATAAATAAAGCTACATCTCATCAAACGGCACGACATTTGAGGCATGATCAACTTGTTCAGCTTATTGGATTCTTCTTGCAAAATGACAGAACGTTACAGTACACATTAAAAACCTATACGAAGACAATAAATTTAGCGGTGACAAGATGCTTTCATGATAGCAATGGCGAGACAATATTGATTTATAACGAACCTATTTCTTCGCCTAAATAACAATTATAAATCAAATGAACTAAAGATAAGGTATAGTAAATCAATTCGGACATCAATTAAATTATTCTATGATTTGTTTTTCACCGTCTGTCTGGAAAACAACCTCATGCTCTATAATTCAACAAGAACTCACATACCCTCCTTGTACGAATGAATTCTAAAAAGGTTTTTTCTTGAACACTACATAACATACGTTGGTATATCAATTACAGAAATGGATACCGCGTATCACAAATACTAGATAAATAATCATATACACACACATACCGGATAGTTACAAAGTATATCAATTATAGAAAAAGGATACCTCGTATCACAAATACGGCACAAATAATCACACACGCATACCAGTTAGTTACATAGGATAGCACAAATACTGCCGAATTAATCATACACATACACTGTACATACCTGGTATTATTATACAACCAGTATTCATTAAACAATGAAAGACTAGCATTTGTACCACGTGTCGATCATATGTCAGTTGATATTGGAGCCGAAATCGATATTGGACAGTGCTATTGGATTTTCATCCGGGTATCGCCAGAGAGAAGATCGACTACGTCAGTTCGATGATGTGTAACGTTCGAATCTGACGTCACCGCGGAGTCGTCTGCTTCGCTCCTGTCGTTTTGTCAGAACCCTCATATCATATCATAATTGTGAATACGTTGAATATTGAAATAAATTATTGTGCTTGTTTAAAGTTAAACTTGAAATAATTGTTGTTGGTGTTTGATTGCATATGTATAATAAAAAGAGTATTATATGACTTCGCATCCAATATGGATATTGATTGTACTCGTCGCCGTTGGGTTGAAAGTCGATATTGGACGAGACGCCAAAGGCGTCGACTTTCAACCCAATGGCGACTCGTACAATAAATATCCATATTGGATGCGAAGTCATATAATAACCTCACAATACAACAGAATAACAATTATAGAAAAGGGATATTGTTTCATTGTAGAAATATTAGTGTATAGGCATACCGGTAATTTGTTAATACAATTAATGGTAGAAAAAGACCATCTTATCTAATACAGATGGATGGGTACCCAGCTAAACCCTATTGTGTTTTCTCAAATATATGATTGTAACTGCAAAATGTATAAATTATAAGTACATGTAGCAATTGAATGTCTGTGGGTGGAAGTTATAGCAAAATAATTGAAACTGCATCATTCATACTCAATCAAATTTCACAATTTCACGAATTTTCCCATTGTTGTCATTATTCTAGCAATGTCCAACATTTTTGAAGGTTTTGCTTCGAGCCATCAAAAATTATGAAAACTGAGAAAAAAAAAACAAAAAGGTAAATTATGCGTGTCGATAATTAAAAGCTTTTTCGCTTTAAACAATTGAAATTCAACTTTAAATTGACATGAGCAGCCGAAATTCCCACTTTTTCATAATTTCTGATTGTCACGACAGTAAGAAGCTTTGAAGGCCATCGAAAAACTAAATGATTGGCGTTGGAATGAGGAAAATCCATGCAGTATGTGGCTTATACGAACCGGAAAAGTGTCCGAAAAGTAATCAAAATTTAAATAACCGGGACGACCATTCATTCATTCTAAGCCAAAGTTAGTTAAAAGCAATACTTTATCGTACATTCTGGAGACTAGAAGCATTCAAAATCTTCTGAATTACACGTCTTAAGAAAAATAGCCGATAATTTGAACATGCTGTTTCAACGTCAAAATATCAACATTTTGGCAGCTCATGCCACTTTAAAGAATCCCTAAAATTATTTGAATGACAAACTTTTACGGTATGTCTGTTACAGGCGACGAAGAAAACCCTAATTAATGGATTGATTGTTTGGTGTTGTCAATTTTATTGTGGGAGGAAACCGGGCTCCATACCCGGAGGAAACCCACAACCATCCCACATAGGTGGAGGAAAACCCTAAACGTCTATTCAAAACCATTCTCCAGCCCAGAATATATTCGTCGACGTGGCATCTTCACATGTAGTTAATGGGGACCAACTTTTTTATTTGACTCATAAATTTGACTTTATAAGACACTTTGCAAAACAAATGTGACCAAAATATATTTGTCAAAATTATTGTTCAATTTAACGTTTTCTATGGTCTAAATACTGTGCCGAAAACTACTTTTTTTATATTTTTCACTTCATTCATATCCAATGTAGCATACAAAAGAAAAATTGCACATTTATGGTATAATTTTTTTATAAAATCTATTTTTTTTTAAATGTTGCTTGGGTTCCTCAATAGTTTGATTTTGCGTTGCTTTTTAATAAGCTATCACCTCTCCCTATACACTTTCTTTATCAAATTAGTCCACACCATTGACTTCTCGAATTAGCCATCCAATTTCAACTAATGTTTAACTACCAGATTATTTGTGAAGTTTATAATCAATATAACATGTAAGATCGAATCACACATATGTTTTACTTTCCGGAAAAGCTGTTATATTTGATACTGCTTTTCTCTCCATGTGACGTCATAAAGATCGATCGAAGATACATATGTGAAACTAATTTTGATTTTACTAAAGTCAAAGCGCATAGGTCAACTCGTTGCTGTTTAATTGTAGGTTGTGAGATGGAGTTTATAGTCATGTTGTTTGTTATAACTGCGCTCTTTGTCATAACCGTGTTTTTTAATTGTTGGTTGTGAGATGGAGTTTATAAGCATGTTGTTCGTTATAACTGTGCTGTTTTATCATAACCGTGCTGTTTGTTGGTTATAGGTTGTGAGGTGGAGTTTATAACCTTGTTGTTTGTTAATTGTAGGTTGTGAGATGGAGATTATAACCGTATTGTTTGTTAATTGTAGGTTATGAGATGAATTTATAACCGTTTTGTTTGTTACATCTGTTTGTCTGTGCCGGGGGGCGGGGCAAAATTTATGGGGTTCAATTTCGGTCTACCGATGTTCTTGCCATAGTTAAGATGCGTAACCATTGTCAATGTATTACAAAAGGATTCCTGAAAATTCTACTGACCAAGGCTAAGCTTCTGTCGGTCTTCAACCTAATGAAATACCATAGGTTTGGTTTGTTACAACAAGCCATTAAGCCATTTAACAAATGTTAAAGCTACGGAATGGAACGTCAGCAAAGGAGAGTTTTCCACAAAATCTCTGACTACAACTCGCAGTCCATTAGCACTAAGCTTTCCTATTTTGTACCTTACTGCCCAGAAATTTGAATCCAGTCTAATTAAGGAAAACGTTCCTTCAATATCAATTAAACTCCATGACAAGTAAGGTCATCTTTATACTTTGAATGTTATCAAAACATAAAATTATTTTCTTAATTAAAAGTGCTTTTTCTTTACACCTGTTCAACTCAAAATTGACCTACATCTATTTTTACCCCTCTGTTATTTAATGGTTGGTCTTGCTCGTAGTTCTATATACAATTTAGCTGCCATTTTTTAAGGAACTTTCTGAATCTCATTTTACCTAGGAATGATACTTTTGTCTTGAGGGTATAAAAATTCAGTTTTACATAATACATAATGTCCACCTCCATGTTATATGACAAACAAATATACCGAACGTATCAGAAATACACGTAAATTAGGTTACTCCTCTGATTTTTCGTTAATAACTTGTAAAAAATGTAAATATTGTACCTAAAGCTAATTTCTTATCGACCAACACTGGTCTTTTCAGTTTGTCAATGACTGGCAATGCATTTCTTATCGAACAACATTTGTCTTTTTCATTATGTCAATGACTGGCAATGCATTCCTTATCGACCAACATTGGCCTTTTTCAGTTTGTCAATGACTGGCAATGCATTTCTTATCGACCAATATTGGCCTTTTTCAGTTTGTCAATGACTGGCAATGCATTCCTTATCGACCAACATTGGCCTTTTTCAGTTTGTCAATGACTGGCAATGCATTTCTTATCGACCAATATTGGCCTTTTTCAGTTTGTCAATGACTGGCAATGCATTCCTTATCGACCAACATTGGCCTTTTTCAGTTTGTCAATGACTGGCAATCCATTTTATATGAATTTGTCGTATTTGTAAGAGTTAATATTAATCTTGACTAAAACTGTCCGTAGTTTGGCACCAAATGACTACAACTGACGCCTCTAGAATTCTAGTAAGTCACATGGCTTAGTTTGTTTTAGCTAGAACCACTTTTTGCTATCTCATAATCTTTACGAATTTTTGAGGTATTAAAATACTGAACACGAAAAGAATTAAGCCTTCAGCGTATGTTTTCAAAATAGGCCTATAATATTCCGAAACATTTAAAATACATTATTACAAATTTGTCTCCATATTTTATAGAAAATGCAATGGGATAAATAAAGTTGTGATTAAATGTGAAGGACTTCGCTTGCAACCAATCGATGGTCGCTGTTCGATTAAAGGGTTGCACATGCTTTTTTCCGACAAGGCAATACACTGATTGACAAACCATGTAGTTATATATTGTCTTGAGACGAGGATTTCGTGGCTTCAGACTGCTGAGAACAGCCGTTTACATATCAAATGCTAAAAAAGTTTTGATAGCTGCAATAAAACAACAAAAAAACGTCTATCCAAAACAATGAAAGCATTTTATTCATGTTTTCGGTTTTTATTTCATAAAACACTTGGCTATATCGGGCTGCTTGTCAGTTAGAAAATGATTATGGATCAACAAAAACAACACATTGAGAATAGTTCAAATGAAACACGATTTTTCGTAAACAAGCGAGACATATGTTGTTTTTTTCTTAATGTTTAAATGATGAATTGCGGTGTGTTTAATATTCTTCTGGGCATATACCATTAAAAATCAATTAAATATATCATGCATTTGGTTTCTGGCTGTTCTATTCTAGCGATCTGTGCGCCAGGAATGTCCTAAATCTTAATCTGAGTTGGGTGATTTGTTGATTTCGATGACCAGGTAAGCTGACTTACAAATTTCTCTTATGTTAAGTTCAAGTGGCATAAGTTGCCAAAATTCCCACTTTTTCATAATTTCTGATCGTCACGAAAGTAAAGGCTTTGAAGGCCATCGAAAAACTAAATTATTAGCGTTGGAAAGTGGAAAATCCATAGAGTATGTGGCATATACGAACCGAAATGGTGTTCCAAAAGTAAACAAAATTCAAATAACCGGGACGACCATTCATTCATTCTAAGCCAAAGTTAGTGCAAAACAATACTGTATCGTACATTATCGAGACTAGAAGCTCTAAAAAGCTTCTGAATTATACGTTTTGAGAAAAATAGCCGATAATTTCAACATTCTGTTTTTACGTCAAAATATCAACATTTTGGCAGCTCATGCCACTTTAATAAGGACATTTGTATTATGACAAAATCATTGGATCTATTTTTGGAACACAAGCCCAAGATACCCTTCGTCCCCTTTAATCCCTCCATTCAGGAATGTGAAGAGTAGACATTTCACCAAAACACATAAAAAGAACAATTTGGGGAAATTTCGTTATTCAGTAGCATACATGTGTTAGTACTATTCATTCACATCGGATTTCTTATAGCAAACTTTTTATTACCATTAACGACATCAGGAGGGGTTAGACAAGGAGACGATTTTTATCCTTTTATTTTTACCTGGTTTTGACTACAGTGGAGAAAAGGCAAAAGCCTATTTGAGTTAATATTTGAATATAGTTTGAACTTTTATAACCAATGCTGTTTTGTAGTTCGGTTCTGATGACAGGTTGTGATATTATCTTGCGGCGAAATAGATTTGTAATGATTGAAATAATTATTGAATCCTTACATGTACAAATGTACGAGAAAAGCTGGGTCTACATTTATCTTATATGTTAAGCCCCAAGATTACTATATTACCATATGTTATGTACGGTAAAATTAACGAGCAATATAGTGTAAAAAGGGTTTTTATATTAAGCAAGTGCTTACTATGGTGAATGACGCTGATGTTGCGAGATAGGTTTGAGCCTATATATTCAATGTGAGTTTTCCAATTGAAGGCATCGTTTATGAATACACTTAAAAATTAAAAGGTTTTTAATTAAAAGGTTTTAAATGATAATAGCCGTGGCTTAATTAACATAAATTTAGTCTTTTTGTACATTTAGAGATAGCTTATTTGCAAATAACAAATGGTGTGTTTTTTTAATTCTCCATTAGTTGTTTGTAGCATTGTGTTTAGATCTTCTCCTTCAGTGTGTTGACAAGTGTCATCAGCAAATAGGATTGTATTAAATATATTAGATATAGAGGACATATCATTGATGTAGATCGGGAACAAAATTGGACCCAAGATCGAACCTTGTGGTACACCGCATGTTATGAGAAGAGCAATAAAGAATTTGCCAGAAATGAAAGTTGATTCAGATCTTGACAACGAATTACTTTTGAACCAGTTGAAAGTAGTGCCTTTGACAACATAGTAGTCTAGTTTGTTATGAAGGATTTCATGATTCGCTGTATCAAATGCCTTAGAACTGTCAATAAAGGTTAATATACTGTATTTTTCAATTCTTTTGCTTAGATAAATTTGTCCTGCAGAGCTAAACGGGCAGAAGAGGTTGAATGGTTTGATCGAAACCCGAACTGTTCACTGGGCATAACTTTATTTTCGTCAAGGAGTGTTACTACCCTGTTTGCCATTAATCTTTCAAATATTTTGCTCAGACAGGGTAGGCCGGATATGGAGCGGTAATTTGTCCAGATTTAAAAATAGAAGTTACTTTTGCTATTTTTAAGGGTTCAGGAAATAGTCCTAGAGACAAAGAAAGATTCGCGAGGTGGCATAATGATTGAACACTGCTGTTGTTTAAATTTGTTTTATAAACGGTGGGTGGAACAGATTGGAAACCATACGATTATTAGCACAGTGAGCGGGATCTAGACCCCCAAATGGAATCCTATTATACAGAGATTTATGAGGACTTAAAACGTCGACTGATTTCTGTCTGTGAGCTAGACTCCTGCATTCAATATACACTACATTTTCACAAAGGGAGACAAATCTCTAAAGGGAGACGACTTATTTAGATAGCTTTTGCTTTGGTAGCGTCTGTATCATCTTGTAAGATGCCTGCCATCGTTTTGTCGCCATATTCTTCTTGGAAAGTATGATAACAATACGTTAGTTATATTTCCATTGGCAGAACTCTTCGAAGTGGAGGTGCATTTGGTGGTACGGGTGGGACAGCTTCCTTCTCGTTATAATGCAAAGCAATACAAACAATGAAAGAGATCTATTTACAGTTAATTTCGTTAGGTTTTAATGAATTATTTACATTTTTACATACATTTTACATGCTGGTTTGCAACTTAATTTAACTTATGCATACCAAGTAACGCCAATCTAGTCGTCCGCTAATGTACGAATAGTATTTTAGTGATGTTTGATGACACGCATGTCTTGTGATATTATCAATCCAAGCTTTTAAAATGACGTTGTCGTTAAAAGCCTTTTCTTTCATTTTTTTTTTTTTTTTGCTTGAGAGTATTTTTTATTGGTCACGTTCAGAACTAAGAACAAGGGAACATCATATCGAGCGCGCCTAGTGTACTTTCGATTGTTGTTTTTGTGGACATCGTTATAAAAGGCTGTAATGACAATCCAAAACGTAAGAGGGTCGTCACGAGTTCTGCTTTTCGATATAGAATTAACTGTTTTAATCAAGAAGTCCAAAATAGCAGCTTTCTCCTGTTACCAATCATGGTGATATACATTAAATGATGACTACCTAGCTCTTTGTGAAGCGTTAACGGTCATTTGTAACTGTAGATTGACAAAATATGTATTTTAAAAACCAAGCTTCTTGTAAAGTTCAAGGGCACCAAAGAAAATGCAATTGCAAAAATGTATATATTCCGTCACTTATCGAAAATAACTTTGTATTTCAGCGCTTTCGTTGTCATTTCAACCAATTCTGAGGTCACGCTGACTCAACGTCAGCGTGTATGATGTTACAACTATGATGTCAACTGTGAAGCCACGGCGTTAAACTAATTAATTTTCGTAGAGGTCGTGGTGAGAGAAGTAATTTGCAGGTTTTGCGCCAGAATTTGCATTTTCTTTTAGGCCTGATCCGTACGTTACATGTTCTTAGACAAATTGATTACAAAATAGGAGGTGTTGTCTTAAGCTGGTGATTTATCCTTTAAGCAAAACATCGAAAACCATAAATGCACTCATACATCCTGAATATTTTAATTTTGTCTATTATTGGCACACATTTTCCATTCGTACGCGTTAGTGGCTTTACGGGTATTTTAATTTCAAGGTCAAGCATTTAGTGTTTCAAGGTATTCAAACGCTTAACTTATCTTGACAATCATATTTTATGGGAAGAGATCAGACTTTTGTCAGTTCATGTCACTTTTAGGAAAAGGCTTTGTGCCCATCATGCGTCGTTGAAATAGTAAAAACCGATCATCATACTTGAGTAAATGTTATTTATGATCCTAAATTTGCATTCGGTCTTCTCTACTCAAAACATTGATACTATGAACTTCTGTTTCTACAGTCGATGGCTATTTTAATTGTCAACGGGAAGTTAAGCATGTATGTTCATTGTGTCCAAAGTCTTTTGGATTATTATTCGTTTATACTCTTGCTTGAAGTTCAAATATAGCTTTTTCTGATCTCTCTTTGACTTAAAGTTGAACGAGTTTGTTCTGTATGTATATTTTATTAACAACAGTATTCATTGTGACTGATCCTGTGTAAGTAGGTAATTTACTTTTCTTCTCTGCCGGTTAGAGGCAATTTCTGCCGGTTAGAGGCAATTTACTTTTCTTCTCTGCCGGTTAGAGGCAATTTCTGCCGGTTAGAGGCAATTTACTTTTCTTCTCTGCCTGTAAGGCGCAATTTACTAGAATTTAAACAAACTTTCCATGACAATATGCGATTTGCATTGTTTTCTTATTTGTATTTGATAGTTTGCTTTAATGCTTTTAATTTCTCGCTATGTTTTCCACGTATAGCGTAAATTGTTTTCAAGCACGTAATTTTGCACTTGTCTTTTCGGTTCTGGATTTTCTTTTTTTGCTGTTCGATTTCATGCCGTTTTATATTTTTTTTACTAAAACACACGGGCACAGGGACAATCTTCTTATCTAAAATAACCATGGAGATAAGTTTCTTGTTGTGTTAAAAAGGGGCAAATCATTTAGATTTTTATGCACAATCATACGTTGTTATAATAAACCACAACTCATGATATTTCATTTATAGGTTGACGACAGGCAGGAGTTTGGCCTTAGTCAGTGGAAATGGAACAGATAATTTGGCAACAAATCTAGTATTTTTGATAAAGCTAACATGCCGATTTGCTATGTTTTAGATCCGATAGTTTTTAATGTTCATTACCAAAATCCCAGATAATATGACGCCCTGGCAGCTTTTGTGGTTTTGGTTTCTTGTGTTTTTTTTTTCAATAAGGGCTAACCCTCTATAATACTATTGTTTTCCTTCGCTTTTTACAGACTTTCGACAAATAATAGACCTAAATTGCTAAATTGTTGCCCTTTTTGAAGTTTACCTTATTAAATGATACGTTTATCCTCATGTACGTGACAATGCTATATCATGTATTTGCCCTTATGGACGTGCCCGAATTAAAAATAGTAGTATGTGAATCTAGTTAAAGTTAGCCACAAGAATGCAGATAACAAGACCAACGAACGAGGAGTGTCACAGGTGATACCCAAGCATGTGCAGTTACTAAAAGAAATGAATCCTGGAATTGACCTAAACAATACTATGAGTAACTGTAATAAATGAAGCAAACACTAGTTGTCTTCAAATATGAAATAGATACACATTCAATATATCCCATTCATACGAATGGACGCGCCAATAAGCTAAAACAACCAACCACATTCAATATACATTCTTTGACTAAGAAAGTGAAAGAGCGGCATAAAATAACTCAATAGAAGCGATATTTCGAATCAAAATGACCTTTCTTTTTCAACAATAACTAAAGGATCTAGGAAAATAGCGTAAGTTTAATCCATATTTCTTAGCACATCGCCGTAATTACATATTTGCATAATGGAATAATTGCTTCTAGCGGTATTTTTCATCGCTTTTAATACGTGGATGGGATTTCTTAAAGTGGCATAAGCTGCCAAAATGTTGACATTTTGGCGATAAAACAGAATGATGAAATTATTGGCTATTTTTCTCAAGACGTATAATTCAGATGCTTTTTAGTGCTTCTAGTCTCGAGAATGAGCGATTAAGTATTGTTTAGAACCTTCTTTGGCTTAGAATAATTGAACGGGTAATTTAAATTTTGTTTACTTTCGAACCCTATTACGGTTCGTATAAGCCCCATACTGTCTGGATTTTCCTCATTCCAACGCCAGTCATTTAGTTTTGCGATCGCCTTCAAAGCCTTTAACTGTCGTGCCGACCAGGAATTAGGAAAAAAGGTTTGACTTTTGGCAGATCATGCCACTGACTTTAAGGATTTGTTTATTCTGATCATGATATCAAGTGACATCCTACATTTTAATGGTTACATAATTAGGCAAAAGGCCAAGACATTATACCACATATAGCCCGAGGACTAAGTATGACCTCTCTCGAGTGAGCCATTTGTTTTCAAGTATCAATTTCAGAGAGTACAGTTTTGGAAAATGAACGTTTTTTATATGATGTCATTAAGTGTCACGATTTGCCATATTTAACTTCAAAGCAGACAGTTATTTATGAATCCAAACAAACATTAGCGGTTCTAATGTAAGATTCAAACCTGACAGGCAAGAAAATTGTTCACTATGGTGTTTTGCGAGGCATGAAATCGCCTTTAGCGAGACATTAAATATATTTTAATGTCTTAAACTTCAGAATTGATGTGTAAATTAAATTGTTAGTTTAGACGAGATCTGTAGTTGGATTCAGCAGCAAAACGCTCTAAATAATGCATAATTTTCACAGTACAATTTTTTAGGGTTAATTTTAGTAAAACGTTAATGCATTCTGCGGATTTAAACGTACGGACATAAAAGCAATGGATCAACAAGCTACCACACGGCGTCATATTTGTTCATTGCATTGCTGTCGTATTTAGCTACATTTCAAAACGATAATATTGGTAATCAGAAATGATTAAGGCATCACCACGAATTAAGGTGTTGTGAATAATGATAATATATTATGAGAGGGAAAACGAAAATATCCTCCTGATTTTTTTTTGGTATTTTTCTGAAAGAAGTTATTACCAAGCAGATGTTTATGGACAGGTATAGATATGACTACAGTTACTGCAAATACTCAGGTATGAGAATAAATTTAATTTTTGCTCGTAAAAGAAAGAGTTTGGCTAAAATAGTAATATCGTACCAAATCGCCATGCTCCTCTGGGTTATCAACGAGCTACCCGACATCAAGAATATAAACATTCGTAGACATTAACCAATACAAGGCTCGTGATATAAAAATGATAAAAAATGTCCAAAACGTGTTTTGTGAACTATATAGTGTTTTCAAAAGGAAGTTTAATAATTTTTAGTTGAAGATGCATTGCGGTGCATAGTCCAATCATAAAATTGAACCCGGTTATTAGGTAAAGCTTTTGTGACATGATGTTATTATTTGCAACAATCGAGAATATAAGTGTAGGCCTACTGTCTTGTTATGAGCGATACGCCAATTTTACATACGAAGTTCAAAGAGTAATGAACTAAACGCAATTAAGCGAATTGAATTTCAAACTCGGCCTTTTGGTGTACATCATTCATACGAATGGACGCGCGAGAAGCTAAAACAACCAGCCCCGAACACACATGCAATAGAAATAAAATGTCAAAAGACAGGTTTTCTTGATTAATGGTTAACGAAAGAGAATGCTAACGATGACTTAATTACCGGAGAGTGTTGTGAATGATAACATATGAAACGTCAACAATGGCACAGAAGGACAAACAAGATTCCTGGTTTAATCTCAATTGTTCACATCTTTATCAAACGGAGTGTGGTTGTTTCGTTTATGTTTTATTACATCTAATATAAATTTAAAAAAATTAAAGTTGGGACTTAAAAGGATAAATATGAGCAAAGAATAAACTTTAGACATGCAGAGGGAAATCAATAAGTTCTTTCTACGAATATATGGGGTAAACATTAGTTTACTAGAATATCGTTAGCCAGAACGAGCCTTTGTCATATACGACATTGCAATATGAGATTACCAGAAAAATCAATAAATTTGATATTTGTATTATCCTGATTAAACTACATGTACAGTAACCATTAGTTCTCTGTTTATTTATGAAAACTAAAACACACGCACACAGAGAACATCTTATTGTGTCTAAAATAACCATGGAGACAAGTTTCTAATTGTGTTAAAATGCGGTATATCATTTAGACCTTTATACCCCATCATAAGCTGTTGTAATAAACTAAACCCATGATATTTCATTAGGTTGACGACTGACAGGAGCTTAGCCTTAGTCAGTCTGGAACAGTTAGTAATACATTGACAATAGAATGAAGAAACTAAATATTTAATCCTTGTAAACAGTTTGAAATAAAGAGACATCGGTATAAATATGCTTATACTATTGTTGACATTAAGCAAAGTTATTTTAAAAAGTTTACCTTGATGTTGATATCATGGGAGCGCAACCCATGCGACAACTTGCCGACATGCACGGTATGCGGTGTTTAGTCATTTCGGCCTAACAAATATCCAATGTTAACAAAATTTGGTCAACTACTTCAGAAATCCTGAAACGGGACTAGAACTGGTTTAACTTCATTTTTATACATGGGACAATTTTTCTAATTTTTCATTCACCATCAAACTTGCATATAAAGAGTATTTGATTAGATCAGGCGGTAATATACGAAGAGAAAGCTGTAGCTCGTGTGAAAGTCGGAATAACCTACGAACATAAGTATTGACGAAAAAGAGAGTGAGAGAGTGATTCGGGTTTTACTTCCTGCTTAACTGTATTTCAGTCATATGAAGACGTTGCCTCCTTGTGGCATGGCAGATTTCCACTGCTCTTTTTATTCGGTGCTGCCTCACCGAGACGACTTGCCGAAGACACCCAGCAAGCCCCCTCACCCAGTCACATTATACTGACACCGGGCCAACCAGTCGCTGCTATAATTCCTATTGCTGAGCGTCAAGCAAAGCAGCAGCTCCCACTGTTACAGTCTTTGGTCTGACCCGACCCAGGCTTGAACCTGGATCTCCCAGAGGACGCTCTTCCAGCTGAGCTATCGGGGCTGGTGACAAAAAAGAAACACCGTTGAAACCGAAAGACTTCCTCGCTATCTGTAACTATAGGGATGCTAATTTATTTTTTAACTGATCAAACGTTGATCAAATTTGCAAATCTTCACCTAAAGTGATTAAAATTAGTTATATTCTGTATAATGGGTTAATTGTTTAATAGGTTAATTAATTAATTAAACATATGCGCTTTAATTTGGTGTAATTTCCAAAATTTGGTTAAAATAGCTAAGTGCATAAATAGATAATAATAAACCGCGACGTTTTTTTTTTATTAGTTTTTCTTTTTTAGATAAATACCATTTCTTTAACTTCACCTTTGAGGACAATTTTCTGGGAAATATAACTTCTTGATGTAAGCATAGTTGAGCAGGACCGGAAAATCTGGAGACCGTATTGCCATTGTAAAATATTAATCAATCAATCACCCTTGCTACTTGTAGACAACACCCAAATCAATGAGAATCGATTAGGGCCCCACCTTACAGTAAGTTGTTTGTGAACAACACGAGCTTTCGACACGTAATCCGGTGTCTTGGTCACGTTAATTGATGAATTAATTTTTCACTTACACTTGACAAAGACACCGACAGAGGTTGTGACAGCTCGTCTTGTTCACAAACAACTTACATTGTGGTGATGCCTTAATCCTTTCTCATTAATTTGAACATCGACTACCAGTAGGAATGGTGACCTTTTTACAAGGGTAATGCGGTCTCGGGATTGCTCGGTCCTGCTTAACTATACGTCACATGAAGAAGTTATGCTTTCCAGAAACGTGTCCCCAAAGCTGAAGTTAACGTAATGATATTGGGAACCGCTCACTGGTCCGAAGGTTCCCTAGTCCGAAGGTTCACCGGTCCGACGGTCCACTAGTCCGAAGGTTCACGAGTCCGAAGGTTCACTAGCCCGATGGTCCACTAGTCCGAACATCCCTTAGGCCTTATATTCTTTGCTACCGACTTGCAGCGTAGATTAACATTGAGGTACATTGTAGTAAAATCTAGGTGAGCAGCTCAGGAAAGCGAGTTGCATTTGTGAGAAAAAATACAAGAAATTTATGGCAAAATCATGACGAAAAACTTCCGTTTGTGCCTCGCACCCATCTCACATAAGTAGGGGCAATGTCTTTTCTACCTGACATTCCACCATTTTCAATAGCCTAAACCCAGTCTACCCACGAATTAGACCAGACACAGCTTATTTGCCCGGGGCCTTGAGAAGGTTGGATTTTCTCTGCATTCATATCCGGTCGTCTTTCTAATTTTCGGGAAAAGTAGTTGATGGGGAGGGTAGAATAGTCCCGGGAACCCGTTAAACGTCGTTGTTTTCTTCTAGAGTAGACTAGTGAACCTTTGGACCAGTGAACCCTCTCATTCGGACTAGTGAGCCTTCCGACTAGTGGACCTTCGGACTAGTAAACCTTTCCCATGATATTTAATTAAAAAAGAAAAACTCTTAAAACCCAAATTGTTCGATACAATTATCCTCCATGTTAAGCTACACCAGGTTCGCTATTCTGCGCAACAGGTTGTAATTTCTGCATTGGTCTTCGTGAATTTACTCAGTTCGAAAACCAGTCAGCCTCATTTGGCAAACAAAATGATTATAGGGATGCCTTTATGTTAGTTTTAATTGTAAAATTAGTCCCTGGCATATCTGTGGCCGAACATCTACTTTAAAGACACTTCTCCTGCTAGTCGGATAGGCCTACTCGATTGGGCGGTTTCTCTAACCGAAGATTTCATTCATTCATTTCATTTAATTTATTCACCTTTGAAAAAGTTACAAATAAAATAATAATTGAGGTCATTAGTCGGCGGGAATAAAGTCCAATGGACTTGTCATTTCCCAGTAATAAAAGCCTGTTATCAATTAATAGGTCATACGTCGCAGGTGCTGTAAACTTAAAAAAGTATTTTTTTTTTACGGAAACATCAATTCTTATAACGAAAAGAAAGAAAAAAATCAAAGTTATGTTATAAATAAAAGATACATTTTAAAAGTACCTAAATTACATATATTTATAGATAAAGCGGAACGCGGGTGTGGTGATGAAGGAGGCCTACAGATCTAATAAAAAGTCTTTAATTGATGATTTAAAAAGAGACAAAGATTTGATTGATTTTAAAGCTACTGGTAGTCTGTTCCATTCCCGTGGACCGGCTACGCGTATGGAGAGAGATTTGAATGATAAAATGGACGAGATAGGTTCAAGTTTAAAGTCCTTGTTTGGTAGGTATGAATGGTTGATTGTCGCGAAAAAATGTTTTGAAAAGATATGGGAAGATTAACTGAGTGATGCATGAATTTATGTATGGTAGTAAGATGGCAGAATTTATTCATCAAATGGATTGGAAGTATTTTTAGCGATTTAAACAAGTTTTCGGTGTGCTGACGTCGATGAGAGAATGTTATGACTCGGACAGCTTTTTTTTTAAGTAAGTGAAGAGACTGGAGATGAGAATGATAAGTGCTTCCCCACAGAGCGTTTGCATATGAAAGATAAGGATGAATTAAAGAGTGGTAAAGAATAAATAAGGTATGTTTATTAACGTTTTTTGAATATGCTTTAAAATACCTATATTTTGAGATAATTTCCTACAAACAAAACTGATATGAGATGACCATTGAAGGCTATTGTTAAAAACAATTCCTAAAAATTCAAATTCTTTTACGTGATCTATGGGACTATTGTTAACAAAAAGGTTTGGTATCTCAGGGCAGTTTTTTTTAAGGGGAGATAACCATAAGTTTAGTCTTCGAGACATTAAGAGAGAGCCTATTAACGGCCAGCCACACTGATATCTTCTCCAGCTCCGTCGACGACACAATGTCGACGGCACTGGATAATGATTCAGCAGACGAACATATACTTGTGTCGTCGGCAAAGAGGGTGAATTGTACATTATTTGATGAATTTACTATATCATTTATATAAATCAAAAAAAGAATTGGCCGTAAAATGTACCCTTGGGGGACACCGCATTCGATATTACAAGATGATGATTTATAACTGTCCCAAAAAACAACCTGATTTCGACCCGATAAATAACTACTTAACCAATTATTTGAATTATCTGTAAAACCATAATGTGAAAGTTTATCTAAAAGAATAAGATGATTTACGGTGTCAAAGGCTTTAGATAAATCAAGGAATACGAGCGCACTAACTTTTTTTCTGTCTCTTGTGGTGATAAGGTGATCATGAAGAACCGTAGCGGCATGGACAGTGGAGTGAAAGGAGCGGAACCCATATTGATGCGGAGAGATCAAATCATTTAGATCAAGAAATTCAGTGATCTGTTTTGCTGCAAGTTTTTCTAGAACTTTACTGAGGCATGGGAGTATTGAAATTGGGCGATAATTTAATATTTCATTCTTGGGTCCAGACTTATGGATTGGAACTATTTTGGCAAACTTCAAAGACCCCGGAACTCTGCCACACAGAAATGAAAGGTTTATTAAATGAGTCAATGGTTGTGCAATGTGGGAAGCAATTATTTTAATGTATGTCATTGGGATACAATCAACACCGGGGGCAGATGACTTGAGTTCCATGATGGTTGATATGACGAGATCACTGTTTACAGGAGAAAATTTGAAAGTTTTCAAAAATTCATACTACATGGACCTGTCTTGAGATGTGCCAATTTCCTTCGGATAAAATTTATTCACGAAGTATACATTGAATCATGCTTAGCCATAATTAACTTTAATGAGACTAATTACCAATGAAGCCTGAGAAACAGTAGCGATAAATATATAAGATTACAACTCCGCTGGTAAAATAACTGATCGGCATAATGTTACTCACTACAGATGAAATCGCCTGCTGTCACTCTTAATAGAAATTAAATAAATTTAATGTCTTAAACTTCAGAACTAGTGTGTTCATTTTACCGTTGTGTAACCGTACTTTAAGCTTAAATATGCGATAAATATTCAGTAGCGAGACGTTTGAAAAAATCCCACTCTAAAAGATTTTTTGCACTTTACAAAAGGACAATTATTCGAAGATGTTTTTAAACTTTAAGAAATGTTTTTTGTGGACTTTGTGGAGCTTTTAGATAAAAAGCATAAAGTCTGAATAACGTAACTGTTAAATCAACTCAAACTCAAAAAATTAGATATCAATTTCTGACAGCCAAAAAATGGGTGCACGATTTAGCCGCAAGATATGTCTTCATAAGATTTCAAGGTACAACAAAGTATAAGCAAACTGTCACGTGACGCGAGTTTGTTAATAGTATAGCTCTCAAATTTCGGCCAAAATGAATGCAGTACACTAATTGATCGATCCGGAACCGAGCAAATTTCAGTGCTTTGCATTTTGTTTGTTTACAGTCTAAATTCAAAAACCAAGACAACAGTGCATTGGCTGGAACATGAGCACACCCGACGAGATCTTCTGGTATGTTGGAAACTTTTGCTGAACATTTCCATTGAAGCTGAACATTTCCATTGAAACTGTAAAAAACACGAGAACGAAAATTATGGTGAAATGTCAACGTTTTATTTTGATGTAACTGTAACGAGAGGTTAAAAGTGACAAAACACTTTAATTAATCAAAGCTTCCAGTCGCCCATTAATCTGAAAGATTCCGTGGGCAACTGTTGGCATTTCTGATACAATACTGATTCCAATTCATGTCAATTTCGTTGAGGAGGAGCCCGGCATTGAATCCTATAAATATAAATAGATGCTGAAACTTTTAGCAATTTTGGTAAAATAGAAAATATCTTACAGCTTCCAGTCGCCCATTAATCTGAAAGGTTATGTGGGCAACTGTTGCCATTTCTGATACAATACTGATTCCAAGTCATGTCAATTTCGTTGAGGAGGAGCCCGGCATTGAATCCTATAAATAAATAGATGCTGAAACTTTTAGCAATATTGGTAAAATAGAAAATGTCTTACTTCATCTGTCTGTACAGAAAAACATATTTATTTAGGTGCTTGGAGCATTTATAGCGATCCTATCAACATATTTCACCGTACTTTACGTTAATTGGGGTTTTCTGGTTCATACCGGATTTTCACAAGTATGAAACATCTCAACAAAAAGCTGGAAAATACTTTACAAGCTTTTTATGAACGTCAACAATGTTTATACTAAAATGGAAAGGTTTATATATATTGATATTCACTTTGGTTCTTGCTTAGATTTTCCTTGTTGTTTATCTCTCCGTCTTAAAATAGACACTACCCTTCTATGTTGTGTAACGACATACTTAATAAATGGACGCGTTATAAATGGAAAAAACCTACTTCATCAATGGAAAATAACCGAAATTTTCCATGAATGTAAGCGAAACTGTCTATGTTGCATATGTAACGATGTTCGCGTTGCAATTAAATAATCGAAAACGAGCCACATCGCAGTCATCCGTATCGACATTTTTTTTTACCATAAACATTCTGGTCAAATAAAATTTGGTCAAGTCAAAAACATATTGACAAGTAGAAGGGAAAAAAAGTGAAACAACGTAGAACTATAAAGATGTGATAACTATGTGTTAATAGTGACAATACGGAAAAAATAAATCAAAAATGCAGAAAATAGATAAGTTATAACTAAAAGAGCTTGGAAAAAAGCTTTCCAAGGTGTATGTATAATAGAAAATGATTGTAGTTCAATATATCGAGATTCAAGCTAAACTCTTAATTTAAGTGCACAAAATCTGTATGTAATAAAATTGACATAAATATAAATAAAACAAAAACCACTACTAAACTTATAGTAAAATACAAGCAAAAAATTATTTAATAAAACAATTTAAAAAGTCTTTAATACTAGACACAAATGAAATTTTTAAAAAAGTAACTAAACTAAAAACAGAATGAAAAAAGTAAAATTAAATAAAATAACAAGGTGATCTTTATGTTTGTACCACTGAGTCCAAATACAAGGCCACAAACCGACTCAACCCCGTAACCTTTGCGTTGTGTTATTTTCAGTGTATGCGACACTGAGACCGGTTACATAAATGAATCTTAGGATGCATATTGCAACAAAAACCTTCCGAACTGTGTATTCAAAATGATTCCTATTAGTTTTAGAGTTACTCGGGTGCAAACGGGCTTTACTTACCTCATTAAAGTAATTTTGACTTCCAATTATCGGGGATACAAATAAACTGTGAATAGAAATTTACCTTTACCTAAATAGATTTGTTGTTGTTAAAACGCGAAAAAATATTTTAAAAATCCAGTAAGAACACTGCTAAGTTTTCCAGGCAGGGCAAAGAATAATTTAAAAAAATGAATAAAGAAGTTTTTAAAAGTTTTAAACAGCCATCTATAAAGTGAGTTACCTCTGTAAAAAATGATAGATGCAAACTTTGACAGTTAGAAAAGGGTGTTATTTCTCTGTCAAATTTACTATCGTCAGGATCAGAGAGTAGATTAACTTGATTGATTGACGCTGCACTCATTATTATTTCACCTAAATGGCAGTAATATAAAGCTATTCAATATATTGCTAATTTAGGGCCGAGTGCTGTTTTTAGGTCGTAGTTGCCAAAAACTTGCAAACAGTCCTTTTTAATATATATATATTTTCACACTATAACACACGGGCACAGGAAAATATATGTACATATAAAGCCTTTGTAATAAATTAGGTATTTTCAAAAGCAATCGTATTCAGCATTGATTTTAATTCCCAATTATAAATAAACTTGGTATAACTGAAAAACTGCTTTGCCCAAACCTGGAACCGTATCGCCAAACGCTATATGATACTGTTAAACTCAAAGTGGCATGAGCGGCCAAATATAGCGAAACTGTATTTAAAACAAGAATTATCTAATTATTATCTTATTATTAGTTCTATAAGCACCACAGGATGGTACACCCTGGGGCCTGTTTCACAAAGTGGCGTAGATGTATTTTTTGCGCAACTTTCCTACTAACGTATCTCTACAGTATGGGTTGCTATGGCAGTTACGTGAAAACTAAAGGCCCATTCTCACTGTGCGATTTGTCGAACCAACTTGTAGGATGCGATTAAAATGGATGTTTTTAATTGGTCAATAAGATTTGTCAACCAATCAAATGCATCCATTTGAATCGTATGCTACAAATTGGTACGACAAATCGCACAGTGAGGACGGGCCTTTACGCTACGCCGCTTTGTGAAACAAGCTCCAGCTGTTGGTGTTATCTATTATCAATCAGTATTATTCTCTTTTGTTTCTCTGTCTCCATTTTTATTTCTCAGATATATTGTCACCAACTCAAATATATGCAAAGATTAAAGTGGCATGAGCTGCCGAAATTCACACTTTTTTCATAATTTCTAATCGTCACGACAGTAAGAGGCTTTGAAGGCCATCGAAAAACTAAATGATTGGCGTTGGAATGAGGAAAATCCATACAGTATGTGCCCTGTACGAACCGAAAACGTGTTCGAAAAGTAGCAAAATTTAAATAACCGGGACGACCATTCATTCATTCTAAGTCAAAGTTAGTTCAAAACAATACTTTATCGTACATTTTTGAGATTAGAAGTACTAAAAAGCTTCTGAATTATACGTCTTGAGAAAAATAGCCGATAATTTCAACATTCTGTGTTTACGTCAAAATATCAACATTTTGGCAGCTCATGCCCCTTTAAGGGTGGTCATTTCGAAGTGAGTTTGTGGTAGAAATGCTGTCTTTTGAATACAACCGTTGAGGGTTTCGTTTGTGTGAGAAATACGACAATTAACTTTTCATATTTTCCGCCGTACCTCTAAGGCCTCCGAGACTATATGTCGTGCTGTGACTCGGTATGTTAATTAAACATGACGCCTAAAAACTTCGCGTTGTACAACAAGTCTTGTATTATTCATACTTTTTAAAACACTGTTCATTATTTAAGTCGACCTAAAATTTAACCCGTTCATTAATCATCACCCGATACAGTTTGAAAAAATATCAAAGGTTCTTGTTGTGTAACCTTGCCGTCTGGATCATCTTTGATTATCTCGAGAAACTTAAGCTTGTCTTACAAACAAATGTATATGGATTTTATAGATTCAGATAATATTTACAAGGATCCATCAAAGTTTTTGAAATTGTAATGCAATGCTTTAAAACGGTTCGTTCCTGGGCCTGGTTTCACAAAGCAGTCGCATCGCAAACGAGGTGTAGTTGCCAATGGATACCATAGTGAAGCGATACGACGAAATTTTTCTAATTTCCATAAATTTAAATAGAGAATCGATTCCGCTAACGCTTCACTTGTTCCGCCAATGGCCAACTCAAATAACAAAGCTATAAACACAATTGAGTGATCTTTAAAGGATCAAGATTAATTCATCTACCGTACAGACGACGGTTTTCTTGTAGAGGCCATTTGTCTTGCCAGCATTTGGTGTGATCACATATCAACATGAGCATGTTGTCATCGCAATAAATATTTAACGCTTTATCCCGAGTGATAACTCCATTATATTTATTGTTATTTAAGTTAAAAACTCGGATTAAACATATTTTTGAGGGACCTCGGTTCAAATCCCACTCAGACCAAATAAAAATTGAAAAAATTTTTAGTGGATTTTTCACTCTGTCGCCGTAGGTCGGGGGTTTCCTCCGTGCAAAGAGCCCGGTTTCCTCCCTCACTAAACCTGACAACGCCGCCATATAAGTGAAATAATCTTGAGTGCAGCGTAAACATTAATCAATCAATTTATTTTTAAGCTCTTCGATATACATTTCCTAAAAAATTTAAATTACAAATTTTCTGAGTGGATTTTTATACGTATGTGGAAAAGTTATCAGACGCTTACCAAAAGACGGGGTTTTTCTGCGTTTAAAGAGCCTGGTTTCCACTTAACCTGGCAATAATCTTGATTGATTGGTTGTTTGGTGTTTTACGCCCCGCTCAAGATTATTTCACTTATATGGCGGCGTTGTCAGTTTTATTGTGGGAGGAAACCGGGCTCAATGCACAGAGGAACCCACGACCTTCCGGTGGTAACTGGCAACCATCCCACATAGGTCGTTGGAGTAAAACCCCAGACAGAAATTTTTCCAATTTGTTTGTACTGAGTGTGATTCGAACCCGCGACCTATTGGTAGAAGGCAGGACTGAGCGTTCACCGCTCGACCTACTGAGCCACGGAGGTCCCCGTCTGAATAGAAAGGATAGACTTACGATGACTTTAAAGCAAGAGTGACAAACTTGAAACTGTCAAAACATGATCCAACTCAAAAATTAATTCGTCTGTCTTGAATGGAACAAAAAGTATAACAAGATTTTTGAGCTGGATGTCATTTGTTACTCTTTTTTAAACAGCTAGGTCATGGTGAGTGATTGATTGCTTTGTTTCTGTTTTCTCAACATGTAATAAAAAGTAAATTAAAATTCCCATAGATCCGCTGTATAAACAGGATAAATTTCAACCTGACACGAAAAAAGGGAAACAAAAATAATCTGACGTATGGTTAAAACTTGTTAGATGTTATTAAAATAACTAGTCTGCGTTTCTGATTCCAAGATGACTTCTTATACTGACGGTCGTAGTTTGGAGTCCGGGCTCATTGCAATAAAAAAGTCGGAGTAGACTGCCCGCTTCTGATCGTACAGTTTGCGGTCAGATTTAGACAGTAAATAACAATATAACTAACTCAAATAGTGTCATTTAGCTTTTTGAAAAGCGAATTTAACGTTTAAAAACTGATAAAAAAAACACTCAAGAATGTTACGCCATCCACGGCAGAGAGTTTGAGACTGGAGAACGCAAAAGTGAATTCACGGGAAGAATAGTGTTTACTGGCCGATCCTGCTCGTCCACAACAGACACTGGTAGGTAATGAAATTATCCATGAACACAATTATGACCGTTTAGACACCATTTGAATAGATCGTAGTCTTATTCGTTGCCTAAATCAAACCACATACTGCGGTGCCCAGAAGTCTACTCCGGCTTTTTATTGCAATGAATCCTGACTCCCAAATACGACGGTCAGTATAAAACAAACTAGTAATTGTGGAGTCAGAAACCCGGACTACAGATTCATCCGTAATAATGTCGTCTTCATTTATGTTTCAATGAAGAAATTTTATTATTTAGCCTTTCTCAGTAAAACAAATTGATTGTCACTAGTTCTGAAGTAAGTCACTGTATACACCTGTACAGAACGCTTAGAAAGGAAAGTTCCAAAAATTAATTTAATATAAATGGTAAGATACAACAAATAAGTTTAAAGTAATTTGGAACTTGTCGTTAAAAACTATTTAAAATAATGTTGGGCAAAATTCTTTTTTTTCTCAAATAAAAATCCTAAATGTCCCAACTCAGACATTGATATTGGAGGAGAAAATAAATCCAACGTGAAATAAAGAAATAAATATGAAACGAAGCAGTTATATTCGAGTTCTAGATCCCGGCGTTAGAATATTAGTAACATAGTTACTCTTGGGAACAATTTAACTGATTGGCCACTTTACACATTTGTTCTTTTCTTTAGTATTTATGTCAATGTTTTGAAATATCAAATTCAGTTACACTTAAAAGGCGTCAAAAGCTCATGTTGTTCACAAACAACTAACTTCGTGGCGATGCCTTAATCATTTCTCATTAGTATGGAACCCACGTTTAAAGAGAGTTTCAAACATATATATATATATATATTTATTTTAGTACATAGCATTCTCTTTCCACATCAAGTCTCTACACTTTAAACACCTCTGTCCCAGAACCTTAGTAATGTTCTGTAGGAACTCATTTATGAGTGAGTGAGTGATTGAGTGATTGGGGTTTTACGTCCTGCTCAGCAGTATTTCGGTTATATGAAGACGTTGTCTCCTTGTGACAGGGCGGATTTCCACCGCTCTTTTAGGCTCATTTATGAAGTTCAATAAGTTCTTCAAAGAATTTTACAGATAACTTGATGAAAAAGTGACAAACCTCATGTTGTTTTGAATGAAAAATTCTGCCTTTCGTATCGAAATCATGTGCTATAAATCTAACTTTTTTTAACATGGACATTAAAATGTCAACGTCCTTTGCGTGAATCACAAATTTAGCACACAGGGAACATGCGCGAAGACTACATTTCATCAACACACTGTGTAAATTGTAACCATTTTTTGCATTTGGTAATTTGTTTTTAAACTAACTTCATACTTTAAAGGGGCATGAGCTGCCGAAATTCCCACTTTTTTCATAATTTCTGATCGACACAACAGTAAGAGGCTTTGAAGGCCATCGAAAAACTAAATGATTGGCGTTGGAATGAGGAAAATCCATACAGTATGTGCCCTGTACGAACCGAAAACGTGTTCGAAAAGTAGCAAAATTTAAATAACCGGGACGACCATTCATTCATTCTAAGCCAAAGTTAGTTCAAAACAATACTTTATCGTACATTTTCGAGACTAGAAGCACTAAAAAGCTTCTGAATTATACGTCTTGAGAAAAATAGCCGATAATTTCAACATTCTGTGTATACGTCAAAATATCAACATTTTGGCAGCTCATGCCCCTTTAACCCATTTTAAAAACAGTTTTTGATATATTTCATTACAAATGTAGAGTAATTAACATTCCCAGTGTGTAAAATATATCAAATTGTATCTGTTTCAGAAACCCCTCAATTCTCAAATTAAGAATAGTTTTAACGTAGCATGATCTGGCAAATATATAGAGGATATTGAACAGTTGTGTTTGAATAGCACTTATATTTTTTCGAGTGAAAGCCGGAGAATAACCCACGAGACGCGAAGCGTCAAGTGGGTTATCCCTCCGCCTTTCAAGAGAAAAAATATAAATGCTATTCAAACACAACTGTACAATATTCTGTTTATTATTTATACTATCATGTTTTAGGCTGGAGATTGTTTATGAAGTATAAATTTATCAATTATAAAAAAGAAAGTATTGACAAATTTATGACGGATTAGGTTTTCAGCAAACGTAGGAATATATATCGCTGACCAATGAAACAACAGCATGTCTGTTCTTCTCACGTGACTATCGACTGTCAGATTTGTGGTCATTTGAATAGCCATTTTCTCCCTGAGTTTTTCGCGATATTTGATGTAAAGAGAAATTAAATCGAACTCCATGGATTTTAACTCTGCAGAGCATCAGTCACCAGGATAAAAAATGATATTTGAAATTACTTTACATTGTTTAAACGCGTCAATGAATGGCAAGTACAGTTATTCGTTACACGCAGTGGTCCGCAGGTCACACAACTCTGCCAACATACGATCGATTTTGAAGTTTTGTTTTATCGCTTTGACTTAGAGTGGTAAGCCGATCCTCTATTAAATCAATTATGTGTTTTCAGCTGTAATTTATTTATCTTAATGCTAATTATGACTGAAAAGGCTTCATTTAGCCTATCGAAATCCTATGTACTGTTGTTGTTGTACAGCAGACGTCGGTACGCAAGAAAGAAGTAGGTCCGACGACGTCATCGGCTTCGTCGCGTGCATTAAATAACAAAAGTGTTATTTCACTGCAGTGAATTATAACATTTCTGAGTGAAGGAAATCCCTAGTTTTCACTTATGTATAAATAATAAAGATAAATAGTTTTAGCTTTGTTTTCATCCTCTATATCAAAAAGTACATTAGAGCGTTCCCTTGATTATTTAGCGGTATAACTATCAAATGGTACATCATAAAAGCTTTCTGTTGTTATTTATTTTGAGGGAGATTCGTTAGTAATAATGGTAGAGTTGGTAGATTCGTTAGTAATAATGGTAGAGTTGGTAGATTCGTTAGTAATAATGGTAGAGTTGGTAGATTCGTTAGTAATAAATCCCCCAAATTAACACTGACACATCCTGGCTATTTGGACTTTTGTCCTCAATTTGCACGCGTCTTCGGTTCCTGGGGGCCTCAGTGGCCCAGTGGGTTAGAGTGATCGTCCCTCAGTCCCACACAGACCTTCCATCGATGCGGCGTGGGGGTCGAATCTCACTCAGGCCAAATAAACATTAAAAATTGTCTGAGTGGATTTTTCCACTCGTTCGCCGTATGTGGAAGAGTTGCCAGGTAATCGCAATAAGTCCGGTTTCCTCCCCAACTAAACCTGGCAACGCTGCCATATAAGTGAAATAATCCAGACTGCGGCTTAAAACATCGACCAACAAGCGTCTTATAGTGAATAGTGGAGATTTTCATTCATTGGCAAGGGTTTGCTTAAAATGGTGAAATATAACATTGACCCTAATGATGATCTTAATAAGTGGAATAAAATTATTTCCAGTCATTGGTCGTTGCTAATTCATTATGGTCTACTCCGAAAAAGAAATGCTTTACAAAAACATACACACCGTCTTAAATAATTTTCAAACTAATTCCTGGCACAATCTGTTTCTATATATATGTATGCTCACTAAAACACACGGGCACAGGGAAAATCTTCTTGTCTAAAATAGCCATGGAGACAAGTTTCTAATTGTGTTAAAAAGAGGTATATCATTTATAACTTTACACCCCATAAATTGTTGTAACAAACCAAACCTATGATATTTCATTAGGTTGAAAACTGATAAAATCCAGATGGTAAATATCCTAGTTTTCATGGACCACTGGATATGGAGTTTTATTTGGAAATTCTTATGTCTTTTTTGTTGTGGTTGTGATAACTGGCCTTGCTTAGCTGCGCGTGTGCTGCACTATCTGCTGTGAGGTATGACAAAAACAGCGGGGAATTCTCGAAGTATCTTTAAATGAACGTTTTGGGCGGAAAATCCACTTGCAGCCTTTTATCCGAGTTTGATTACTTCTATTTTTGCGGATAATCTGACGTAAGCAGTGTGTCATTTTAAATTGTTCAACAAGTTAAAGGAGATATGAACAAGATTTAAAGCTGGGTTGTGCTTGTTTATTGAGTAAATATCTATTTGAAAATTATCAGTTGAAACGAAACAACTTTCGCGTTAGTTCCCTGGTAGTCAAAAAACGAACGGGAAGGAAATATGCATATTTTCCGTAGTTTTCGTAACTGCTCGGAAAAATGGCGTCGTACACGACCTTCGATGTGTACAAACTGCCACGAAGACGTACTGAGACAACAGAAATCGTTTATTACGTAATCGCTGTGAGGGTACGTACACAACGGAGGTCGTGTTTGACGTCATAAGTCTCTGAGATAATTAACTTTCGTAAGCATTGTAGATCGGTAAACGTAGCTTGAATTTTGTATGTGCTGCGACCGAAATTTAATTTTCTTTTTGGTCAGACTTTTTGGTACATGTTCTACAACACACCTAACGCAAATTAGAGAATATTTCCAAAAGCTGTTCATAAAGCCTTTAAAGCCTTATTGGAAATTTTAATAGCAGAATTAAACACATGAGTAAATTTACAAAGCCACAATAAATACTTAAGTATTACGCTTACAATTACACTGTTATTGAAAATATATATATTTTATATCTAGTTTTATTTTTTTTATTTAAAATATTATGTGAAACATTTGAATTTTGGGCTTAAACTGCCTTCTCTGGCATCAATACACTGACTCATCAAAACTCACGTGTAACATTTAGAAAGCTGTCTGGCATAAATTTTGACGAATAATTACATATTCCTATAACTTAATTTTCAAAGGACATTAACTCTTTAAAGTCATACTTTTTTATTTGTAGTTGAACAATTAAAAATACTGTTATGTATTTATGAGCACTAAAACACACGGGCACAGGGAATACCGTTATGTAAGTGTCTATTTTATGCAATATGTTTTTTGTGATTTCTTTAAACTTTTAAACAAAAGAGTTATTAATTCCCTTGAGAGCGGTTGTTAGATGTATATTCATATTAAACAATACGTATTCAATTTTGTGGAACATATCACCAAAATCACACGATGTACACTTACATAAACAAAATATGACAAAGCTTTAATCAAAACGTGGACGGCAAACGATGTCAAAATGCACGCTGACACTACATGGAGCTTAGGCATGCACAACAATTAATCTTGTAACAACTGAATAAGACGTGCTAATCCACTATGTCTGTGACAAATTTATAAAAATGTCAAGGTATTTAGACATGTAACTCGAAATCGTGAATTTCAGGACGAATTTAAATCCGTGTGACTCAACTTACATTACACATCGATGGATCGTTGCAATTCAGAATATTTCATTAAAATACTTATTATAGTTTCATGCTTATCTACGTTTGCGAATACCGATATTTCATGACAAATAAAAAGATTAATAACTTAAAGTGGCATGAGCTGCCAAAATGTTAAAATTTTGACGTCAAAACAGAATGTTGAAATTATTGGCTATTTTTCTCAAGGCGTACAATTCAGAAGCTTCTTAGTGCTTCTGGTCTCGAGAATGTACGATAAAGTTTTGAACTAACTTTGGCTTAGAATCTACTTAAATTTTGTTTACTTTTCGAACAAGCTTTCGGTTCGTACAGGCCACATAATATATGGATTTTCCTCATACCAACGCCAATCATTTAGTTTTCGATGACCTTCAAAGTCCCTTACCGTCGTGACGGTCAGAAATTATGAAAAAAGTGTGAATTTTGGCAGCTCATGCCACTTTAAATATGATGTTATTATACTGAATTTACAGCTACAACACTTGAGCATTTGTGCATATCAAATCCCACTCAGTCTAAGAAAAATTGCCATTTCCGAGTTATTCGACGAAGGTCGCGCTTTTTGGTACATTTTGGTGGGTCACATAAGCCACGAAACCCTTGTCAAAAGTGTTTATAAATTTAGGGTCCAATTTCTGATGGTACGGCCCCCAAAAATGTGTTCCAAGATTTTCTCTTGTATCACTATGGACACTTTCTCTCAATAGTTTACACTTTATTTCAACTTAGCTGTGTTTTGTCCTTTTTTCTATAAAGCGTACATGTATAAATTTACACACTTAGAAACTTGTCTCCATACTTATTTTAGTCTAGAAGATATTCCCTGTGTCCGTGTGTTTTAGTGTTTAGATGCTGGGTTCCTCGTTGCCAACAATTTGCTTCACATGCTCCATTGCGACCTGAGACGATATTTCACATTTCCATTCGACTTAATTCTTACTTTGAAAAAAACGATACAAATGATTCTTACGAATATCAATGTCTGGCGATATAAAATCTTCTCATTTACAAAAAATATAGAAATAATTAATACCTTTATCTTAGCGCAGCATTTTCGAAAACCTGTTTTTTATTGCTCTATATATCGCTTTTGTGGAGTTCAATCAGTTCGTTGTTGAATGTCACACGGCACTTCATGGAAATCTAGACGAGGATACATTTAGTGACGCTCAGTTCAATAACTCAGACGTACAGTATATGGCCATTCGAGATTTAACGTGTAAAAGTAAAAACGGAATAGTTTTTCCTCGCGAATAATGCGATAAGAAAATGCTATTTGTCAACAGAAAATGAATTCCATAGATTACTTGCCCACATCCGAATTGTTTTAAGAGTAGAAGAATATTCCGGTCAAATGAGGTAGGATATTTTTGTGTTATCGTAAATTTCTTTTTTCTAGAATTCTTTGACACTTAAACACTAAGCCTCATGCCGAAACGACTGATTTACCATGCTTTCTTGGTTGGACTGATGATGGACAGTAGCTTCACAAACTGTTAGCGTTGAAATGAAATAACTGACCGTTTGATTATGTTTTTTTCTTATTATTATTATCATTATTATTTTTTGCAGAAGTATATTTCAGCTTTACAGCTGCCTTGAATTGGAGATAATTAACTGATTAAAGTTGTATAAGTAATAGGAAAATATATATCTGTAATACTATAAAATACATGTAATACATAAATACTATTTGTAATACTATCATAATACTATAAAATACATGTAATACATAAATAATATGTGTAATACTATATGTAATACTGTTAAATACATGTAATACGTACATACTATTTGCAATACTATCATAATACTATTAAATACATGCAATACATAAATACCATTTGCAATACTATCATAATACTATCTGTAGATAAGTATTTAACACGAAAACATCAGCTTTAAAGGCTGGCGGAGACTGTTAACTTCAGTAACCGTTCGACAAATCAACGTTTGGATGCATTTGGCTTCTAAAACATGATCAATAGATAAAAGTTTCTTCACAGAGTGACATGACGAAAGAAATGTAGGTGAACAATGGTAACTATAAAGCCTTATTCTTGGTATTTAGTAAATTCCATTTTTTTTACCCAAAAAAAATTTTGTTCTATTTTTATTAAACTAGAAGATCTTAGTTAGTTCAAAAAATATAATTTCTACCAATATTTGCTATATTTTAAAGAAATAATGCATTGACTTCCTGTGTGAACGCTGTGATAACTGTAAGAAAGGATGTGTACAAGTTTTCGGAGGAGTCGAAAAATGTTCAGCGACAAAAACAAGTTACAGAGAATTTCGTTGTTTTCCCTACATATTGTTCGTGACACTTCCTGTATGCATTTGATAACATATAGAATATTTCAAGAATCCCAGTCCAGGTTTTCTGCCATTTATGTTGAAAAAATGAAATCCTAGATTTTTACATACGCATGTTTATTAAAGGAAATATTTGTTAGGGCTTACACCTCATCATGAACCCATTCATATCTTCCAGAAACTGGCTGGAATGTTTCATCTATAGACATATATGGTCTTGAAGACTTCAACAAGCGTAATTTAACCCATTTTGCTTATACCTTTTCCTTTTAACTCATAAGAGTAGGTTCGTTCTGATAAGCCATAAAACATACAAAAATACCGAATATCTATAATTATTTTCTGATCATTTTAAGTGTCTATTCAATTGGCTTGTATTTTAAGTATGTTGACTGTTTGCCCACCGTTTTCGTTAACATTTGTTATTATGAGGAAGTATATGGCTCGCATTTCATTTTTCAACATAGACTAAACCTTTTGCGATACAGGACTTCCATCGATGCGGCGCGGGATCGAATACACTAAGACCAAATAAATAGTTTTAAAAATTCTCAGTAGATTTTTCACTCGGTCGCCGAGTGTGGAAGAGTTGCCAGGTACTCGCCGAGTGTCGGGGTCACCACTAAACCTAGCAACGCCGGCGTTTAAATGAAATAATACGGCGTTAAACATTTATCAAGTTATATAAATTGCTATCAAAAAGCTCTTGGACTAAGTGTCACGATGAAAGGGTCTCCAGTAAGTCGCGTGATAAAACACACACACACAAACTTACTCTCAAAGATATTCGCCACACTCACAAAATACATTTTAAAAAAGTACTTAGGAATTCAATTCACGTGCTCTGTTATATTGAAGTTAGATACCATTATGGTCCGCTAGTAAAACAACAATATACCTTTGTTTTTCAAAAAGTGTCACCTCAGAAAGATAAGTGAAGTGGACCGTATTTGATGAATACAAACACGCCAAGATCAAATGTTTCGTTACATGCTGACGAAGTTTTGTTTTATTCAAGCTTGTCGTAAGTGCTTTTATGTTTAAACACTAATTTTTGTCTAAGATTTTACGTAAGGAACTGTTAAGATGGTAAGAAAAAAAGACGTCATCGCTAAAGAATTTCCATTAGCAATAGTGAAAATTCTTCAACTGCAGAGTTTGAAAGACATACTGGTCAGGGCTAAACTCCCCTGTCTGCCTTCTACCTAGGTTTTTCTGGGAAAGGGGTGGGGGGGGGGGCAAATTTTCACTGTCTTTTCCCATGGCCCCATAATATATAGTCTGACGATATTTTTACTATAGCTTAAGATGCGTAAGCATTGTCAATGTAATACAAAGTGTTCCAGAAAATTCTACTGACTGAGGCCAAGCTCCTGTCAGTCGTCAACCTAATGAAATATCATAGGTTTACTTTATTACAACAATTTATGATGGGGTATAAAGGTCTAAATGGTATACCTCTTTTTAACACAATTAGAAACTTGTCTCCGTGGTTATTTTAGACAAGAAGATTTTCCCTGTGCCCGTGTGTTTTAGTGTTCATAAATATAAATGTCTACTGACACTGTATCAAGGAAAATTGATGCTTTAGCTGATCCTAGAAACCCACATAACCTTACTTATTCAGAATGTCTTGCCTTAAGTAAGCTAAGGGGAAATCAAAACATATCTTTATAAAACCTGCTGATAAATGCTCGGCAACAGTTATTACATGTATGTCTAGACAGGATTATGATTGAGGAGGTTGAACCTGAAGCTAAAGAACACCTTATTACCAAAAACTTGAAAAGGGAATTAGGACTGAAAATGTTGGAAATTGCAATAGAATTCTTCGTGAAGAAAAGACCTTTTCCAATAAAAGGCAGTATTGCTCTTTGAAATCCGACCTTAATTCAAAAATATTTCGAACATACACAAACCCATTGAAAAAATGACCAAGCCTTCAATGCCCCCCAGGGCGTCCCATTATCTCGGATTTTGCTAGTGAACGTAAAAGAATATCAGAGCTGATGGATTACTATCCAAAACCTATAGCAAATCGGTATGTTAGCTTTATCAAAAATACTGATGATTTGTTACCCAATTATCTTTTCCAGAAAATTCTACTGACTCAGGCCATATATATAAACAAATCAGAAGTTTATCAATTGTACGATTTCGGCTCTGATGGGGGTTGCTGTACCCACATTTCCGAAACATTTTAAATGTTTGACCCGAAAAAGTAATTGTACTTACTATCATAGCTGCATCATTCTGTTTACACGAGGGCGGAATTTGTCACGAGTATTAATCTTAGCAATCACTTAGTATTCGACCGATTGTCTAATAACGTCATCAGGATATTAGGAGGGAAAACATGGCCGACATTATCAGGTGTTCATATTGAGTTATAATTGTTCTTGCCATATCAGCACAAAAATTGTTAAATGCTGCTGACAGTAACTCCATGTTGAACCATTCGTGTGTCGCGGTATGGACGGCCAATCTCAATCTCATGCCATGTCTTTATCTATGTCAGTGTAAACAAACTACATTTAGTTTCAGTTACAGATTTTTATTTAACTTCAATAATTTTTCATATGTTGCCAATTTCTGTACGAATTGTTGAGCGCAATAACCTTCTAGGTTACTGTGCACGAATAAATTATGTTTAAAAAAATGTACCGGCCACATATATCAAGCGTTTAATTCACATGGTGTGCACGTGTGTCAACCTTAAATTGAAAAGGAAATGCTAGCTTAATGGTGTCGTTAATAGAATGCCAAGAGACATTATGTTCTTGTTGGTTAATGTTATATGTTTTCCATCAAAGTTCAAGGATTGTTAACAAAGCATGGATGAATCTAGTGTGAATGGGTTCTGATGTTTTTTGAAAAGCTGTCTTATGAACAGACCACCTACTTTCTCAAATGTCCTGGAGCTTAACTATGGCAGCTTCAAGGCCAAAGTGTCCAAAGCCGTTGGTGAACTTTGGCTTGTATTTACACCTACTATATATATCTGGTAGTTTGCCCGTTGAGTCGTCATCAAACGTCACAGATACGATGTACCTGCTTAACTGACGAATTTCTATAAAGATCCGTAAAAACTTATACACTTGCTTCTTTACCAGATTACTGATTGATTGACATTTTACACAGAACTCAAGATTGTTACTAGCATTGCTAGGCTTTGGGGTGGGGGTGGGGGCTTGTTCGGAGGTAACCACCAACTCCGGGGGAATGATATACATAGGGCGCTCGGTGTATATCAGACAGCAGGGCCGGGCCAGTTTAACTTGGCTTGAGGAGATGATCCTGGCCCGGAATTTGCCAGACAAACAGTAGCTATTAAATCAGTTAAAATAAAACACCCAATTCATTTGTTTTAGTTCGCCGTAAATCGGGAAATTGTCGAAAAGAAATATGCATATATATATGTATGATCTATCCTTTCTGAGTTTTCCACAGGAATCTATGGTATTTAGTCCACGCATAACTTACATATGGTCAGGATAAATTTGGCAAAGAAAAATAAAAGCAGTTTTCTTCGTTATCCTTCAGTGTCCTAGGGCCTGTTTCACGAAGCGCCGTAGCGTAAGTTTTTACGTAACTGCCATAGCAACACATACTGTAGATGTACGTTGCTATGAAAGTTATGCACAAAATTACATCTACGCTGTTTTGTGAAACAGGCTTCAAGGGGCCTGTTTCACTATGCGGTGTAATGTAAGTTTTTACGTAGCTTCTATAGCAACCCATACTGTAGAGATACATGTGTACGTTGCTATGAAAGTTATGCCCAAAACTGCATGTACCGGTACGCTATTTTGTGAAACAGGCTGCTGGATACCCATTTTTATTATAACCGGGATGCATACTTTGATGGGGTCGTGTACATGCTATATCATCCATCATAACATTGTATGGTACTTGTCGATCCGGGTTGCCGGTTGACATTGTGTAATTGTAATAATATGGCTCAAAATTGAGGAGAAAAAATGTTATTTATGCTCTCTTACGAATTGAAGAAATGGAAAGCTAGCACAAAAACGCCTTGTTTTGGGGAAGCTGTAAATTATTGTTTTAAATTGACAAAAAGCATCAACTTTTCCTAATATTTCTACTAAAGACAAATAACGTAAAAAAGATTGGGAAAAGTTAATGCTTTATCCGAATGTCTAACAATTTACAACTTTTTGGATCGGTTCTCATTGATGTTTACATCGTTATCATACGAATTTAAAAATCTGCATCGAATAGCTCTTCAGAATAAATGCATTTATTAAATATTAGCAAATCACTTGCCTTGCCCAGAATACAGCTTTAAAATACAACCCAAAATTTAAAGAAATTAATACCTCTAACTAAACACTCCTATATCGGTTAGAAAATAGTTTATAACATTATTACAATATCGACTGCAACAACTCTAGCCGAGAAATCTTGGCTCTGCCGAATTTTTTTTTTCCGTGTTCGTCATAGCCAAGATCACTTCCATAGTAAAAAAGGGATATTTGTTAAGGAGACCCGCCGAAAAAATCGGCGGCGCAAATTTCACAACAAATAAGCAAAGAATAAGATATTTACCACTGCATTCCTATAGTATAGACCACGAAGAAGGAGTTTGTCAAACTTATGCCGCTGTAAAGTGGTAAACTTTCCCTTATGCAGTCAATATTTGTTTCGAAGTCCACTGGCTTTCAACCTGACGTAACCGCCATAGTAAAACATTTAAACGACCAGTTAAACTGTGCGGGGCGTCGTAGAAATACTTCAATCATATATCTTTAGTCACTTTACAGCGGCATAAGTTTGACAAACTTCTTCTTCGTGGTCTATACTATCGACATGCTGTGGTAAATATTTTATTCTTTGCTTATTTGTTGTGAAATTTGCGCCGCCGATTTTTTCGGCGGGTCTCCTTAACAAATATCCCTTTTTTACTATGGAAGTGATCTTGGCTATGACGAACACGGAAAAAAAAATTCGGCAGAGCCAAGATTTCTCGGCTACAACAACTCCTACAGTGTATGTCAACTTCAACGGATAATGTACAGCTCTTGATAAACAAATTGAGAACGATTTCCATTTTCTATTATTCGAAATAGGGTAGCATATGTCACTTGAATGAAAAACCAATGTAGTATAACTAGACGTAGCCGAGAAATCTGGGCTCTGCCGAATTTTTTTTTCTCTCCGTGTTCGTCATAAGGCGACAAGACACATTAGCAACCATATAAAACCAGTCGCCGTAAGACCGATAATCCGGGCTAAACTAGACGTAACAAATAGAGCAATAAATCAATGAGTCGACTCAACTTGAAGTCAAGAAAAGCTATCACTCCAGTTGTCCTGGATTTACAAAACACAGTATTCTGGATTTAGATTATTGAAACATTAGGAAAGATCACCCTGCCATACATTGTAAGCTTGGTCGGAGTTATCCCCCTTCAAACGTGTCGATTGGCTGGATGCTTTAGCTTATATGCAAGTTCATCCATATGCCGGCACGGCTAAGCTCCTGTCAGTCGTCAAACCTAATGGAATACCATAGGTTTGGTTTGTTACAACAATTTATGGGGTATAAAGGTCTAAATGATGTACCTATTTTAACACAATTAGAAACTTGTCTCCATGGGTATTTTAGACGTCAAGAAGATTTTCCCTGTGCCCGTGTGTTTTAGTGATCATAAATATATGCATGTGAAAACAAGATGACAAGTTTGTGCAATCGGATCACTTCGGGGGTTTACGTACGTCAAATACCCTCTGCCAGGTCGAAGGTCATTTTGAATATGGCGACCAAGAAGATCTACTTCACAAAGAACTGACTTCGCAGTGAGGCCTTAAAAGGAGACATCGCTTAAGTTTGTTGATGTTCTCCATTGACCTTCAGATTATTAGAAAAACTTTCCGCCCAAAATTTACGTTTACAGAGTTATTTAGGGAATCCCGTGTTGCTATTGTTTTGTGTATTCAAACAATTCTTAACGTAACACCTGCTTTATAGGAATATTAAATTCACACTTGCCGCGAAAATCCAGAGTACTGTTTACATAAAAAAAAACATTGGACGATGTCCAACAGGCTACAGCGGCAAGTGGGCCTTTAAGTTAGGTCTAACATAATCATTTAGTTTTAGTTTTTCAAATAAGCGATTTGACAAAGTGAAATTAGCAAACTTTGCTCCCATAAATCAAATACACCTTCACAATGACAAAAATGATACTCTATAATTTCTTCTGCAGCGTGACAAAAAGTACAACTATCATCATCTCGTCTATTAATCTTAACCAGATATTTGTTTGTGGCTAAGATTCTACGACTAATGCGGTATAGGAACCATTGAAGATCCGACCTGAACAAACTACAAAAGGTAATTAATATACCAGGTTCCAGGGTTCCCTTTAAAAGCCTTCTAACTTAGGTTGGCTAGTTGGAGTAACATTAATTTACTGCTATATCATCACCCTGGCATCTTCAGTATGTTTCAGTTGAAGCTTCGATTTAAATGGCAATGATATGCTTGTTTTGGGATACGAATTCAAATCAATTTGCTGTAGCCTGGCGTACTGTTTTATCACACTACAGAGACCAAAATATACTAGGTAATTAACCGTTATACTGTATTATAAAGGTTACAGAATTCTTCAAGCGTTAAAAAAGATCCGTTCTCATCAAATAAATCATTAAATGTTAATTAATATATCCTTATTGTTCCACAGATTGGAACTGTAGAAGTCTTTAATCGAGTTAAGTTTAAACTAGTTAAGAATCTCTATATATGTCAACATTTCCGTCTAGTTCCGAGTTGAATACATCTTCATCGACTTCTCGTTCATGTCTCGATTACTGGCGTTGTTTTTTTTATGTGTGGAATAGGAAATAGTTAACCATCTCTCTAAAACAGCTGGTCTAAAATCATTATTATCCATATTATCAATACAATCAATGACGGTAAAACGTATTGCATTTTCCCAGAGAAATTAAGCATTTAAATCACCTGTATTCACGTTAAAATATAGAATATCAACGAAGCCAGTGAACCGTGAGACCCGAAGATGCACGATAATAACGGATAGAATTCGAATAACTGCGATTTTTTCAGCACACTTAAGCTTTTCTTTGTTGCTTAAATTGTACTTCCAATACTGATATCGGAGAGCCGCGGTTTTGTTTTTTGTGATACAAACGACGAAGAATTGCCTAATGTTTGCTATATTTGACAGCTCATGCCACTTAAAATCAGTTCTATCGTTGTTCTCTTTTGTCACATGTCATGTGACATTAATGCCCTTGAACTTCATCAAAGAAGGGCATTGCAACTCACTCCGGAATTGAAGTACAACCAGCATTCACACCACACGTGTTTCAATTAATCACATTATTTGTGTACCACAAGGTCATCCATTCAAGTTTGAATACAAAAAGATGTCAGCTTATCACGTGTTGTTCGAGAAATCCTCATTTCCGACAAATTCGCATAGCAGCTTGAAAGGTATTTACACCGACAAGGTCAATAAATCTAGGCCAGTCAAAATAAGGTTTGACCCTGACAGTCTTTGAAAGCAATGTAAAAGTTTGCCAAATTTGACCCACAGAAGTGTGTAAATTGGCCAAAAAATCAAAGATGGCTGCCACGAGATACAAGGCATGTCGATAAAGATGGCTGCCACGAGATACACGGCATGTCGATATCTTTCGTGCTATTCGTTGTACAACAAAATATAGCGTATGTTTTACCTGAAATGTCGAAAGTTTAGCAACATTTGGTGAAAGTCAACAAGAATACCTTGCAAATTACTAAAAACTAGTCCTACTCAGGAGCCACGGAACCGCTTTATTACCGCTGTTATTTTGAAAGTGAAAAAATTGTATCGCTTTGTTTTTGTTTGGTGGCGATAAAGACACGAACTGTCAGAGTACGGCATGGTATGGACGCTCGTAAAGGGAATCCAACCCATTATTTTTGGGGGTCAGAAAGTGGAACAAACAAGAGTTTTAAGCCCCACTTGCCGCCGTAGCCTGTTGAACATTTGTCAAGAAAACCATTTTACATGAGCTTAACCACTAAAACCACTAAAATTAAACATAGGACACATAAAACATGTCCAGTTAGATTTAGAATATAGAAATGGGATGAAAAACAAACGGCGAACCGAAGCCTGATTACAACAACAACAATCATTGTCGGGTTAACTTAAGTGTTGGATTACCCTCATTTCAGGCCTTTTTATCAGTGGTTTGCACTCAAAAAATCATCGGCAGGCTTTGCGTGTCTCTCTTAGCCGATCGCCAGTCTGTATTTCTCAGATAAAGTACGTAAAATTATACTGTGGCGTTAGATCACTCGCACGACTCAAACATTAGGGCGCTTGTGCGCATGTCTAGGTTCGGGGTTTGTTTACATTTCGGGTACTTGATCAATCTAATTTTCAATTTCAAATTAAAAATAATAAATGATGCCAAAACTTTCAATTTTTGGTAAAAATAGAAAGTTCATAAATTCTTCTGTCAGGGAAAAATACAGAAAACCGTCCAGTGTTTTTAATGTAAACAGTATTCTGGATTTTCGCGGCAAGTGTGCAGAAACTCATAATATGCCCGCAACGGTAAATTCATTTTAGCACATACTATCTTCATATTCAATATTAAAGACTTGCTTTAAACAGAATTTTGGCTGGTAGAATCTTAAAAAAGATTGAGGCTTATAGTATTTGACATATCACCTACCTATCAGCTGCCAAATCTACTTGCAAAAGTGTCTACATTACATATAGGCATACGACAGTAATTTCATTTAATTACAGATAAAATCATGGTTATCAAAAAGTTGTTTGGATACAATTAAGCTCTACTGTGAAACCATGGACAGATTAACAGCCATTTCTTCAATTACTTAATGCCAAAAGGCTGGGTGACTGTTTTCGGTCGACACATATAGCCAGACCCCAATTTACTTTTAGTACGGGATACATCGTCTATTTATAAACAAGTTTGAACTGACAAAATTAAACCCAAGCAATAGTTCCCGAGTTATTGAATGCCAAAATGTGGGTTAATGTTTTGGTCACCACAAATATCCAGGCCTCAATTTAATTTTGGTACGCACACACCGTCTACTCGTAAGCTACATGTAGTTGTAACTGAAAATAATTGATAATCCATGTAATAAGTACCGAGTTATTCAATGCAAAAAGGCTGGTGACTGTTCTGGTCGTCACAAATATTGAGACCCCATTTTAATTTTGGTACATGACACATCGTCTAACCATAAGCTTCATGTATCAGAAGAAAAAAATATATAATCCATGAAATAATTACAGAGTAACTCAATGCCAAAAGGCTGGTGGCTGTTTTGGTCGCCGCAAATATCAAGACCCCAATTTAATTTTAGTACCCGACACACCATTTACTCATAAGCCAGTTATAACTGAAAAAAATGTAATATCCATGCAATAGTTTTAGAGTTATTAAATGTCAAACGGCTTGGTGTCTGTTTTGGTTGACAACAATATTGAGACTCCAATTTAATTTTGGTACGCGACACACCGTCTACCCATAAGCTACATATATCAGAAGAAGAAAAAGATAAATTCAGGCAATAGGTTTAAAGTTATGGAGCAGACACCAATCCGGGACGGACAGACGCACGGACAAACGGACGGACTGACGGACAACGGTATACCAAAATGACAACCCACTTATGTGCTGTCACATAGCTGATTGTCGTTTCAAAATCATGTGGTTATTCTGTTTTTCAGAACTACTTTAAAACTAGTATCCTTTAATGCTGACTGACGTTTGTTTTGTATATTCCATTTGTTATTTTAAAAAGCGTGTTTACGGACATCTATTTTAGTCGTTTGTGACGTGCGCCTAAGAACTTAGCATTTATTTCTTTTCAAACAGTAGGCCTAAATAAATATTGAATTATATAAACGACGTGTAAAAAGTGTTTTACTCACAAATGTTGTTCACAAATAGCGAGGATATATTTAGACATTGTTATAAGGGGTAAAGACCTTTATTATCCTTCAACCAAGTTAGTTGACAAATGCTGAAATTTGATAGGTCGATTATCCGTTTAAACCTTACATGTGCATCCCGTCTGATTTTGTTATGACCCGCCTGGCGAACAAACATGGCCGCCACCACGCTTCGAAAAGCCCCCAAAATGTCTTATGGGGATATCATAAAGACACCTAGGCTTCATTAATTGTGCATAGTTTTATTTCAATCTATTTTAACCTAATTCAAATCTACAAATGGAAAACGAAATAGAAAATTCTTCATACATCGATTCTGACTGGGTTTTCACTCGAACGACCTATGTGGGATGGTTGCCAGTTACCAACGGAAGGTCGTGGGTTTCCTCCGGGCATAGAGCCCGGTTTCCTCCCACAATAAAACTGGCAACGCCGCCATATAAGTGAAATAATCTTGAGCGCGGCGTAAAACACCAAACAATCAATCAATCAATCATACATCGATCTCAGTCGGAACACACTTCGGCTATCTTCGCTCGCTACTGGTCGGCTTTGACACGCCTCGGACAGTCTGCGCTTTTTATGCGGTAAATCACCGTATTTTGGCCTGAATACAAATGGCATCGCAAGTGCATATCACAATATTCTACAAAAGACGAAAAAAGAAAATAAAAATAACTAAAAATGTATTAAATGCCAATATCATTTAGAAAGATATTTGTTTATATATTTTATTTAGCCCGGTAAACCCCATGGTTTGTAAAGAAAAGAAGCCAGTAGCAGTTTCGCTACATACGAGGAATTCTCCAATGCTTCAATTAGATCGAGGCTGAAGGTTTTTAAACAAACCCAGTGTTTCGGTCCCTTACATTGCCATGGGGACTTTTGTGGGGTCTTCAAGAGGATATGGAATTTGTACGTTTCACGGCTAGCTTTTTAGTCGCCACATTCAAAATGACCTGCAGTCTATCAGAGGGTATTTCACGTACGTAAATCCTCGAAGTTTCAAAGTGCCGTCGATCTATAACACTGCTAAGTATACAAGGGGCGTTACTCTGTATGTCGTATGTCTTGATCGATCCGTTTAACACTGGTTCGTTCATTTTAAATGTATGTGTGAAATGTCTCGAGATATTAGCTTTAATTAAAATACATTAGTCACAGATATAATCTGCGCCATAAAATATATAATAAGACAAGCTGAAAATTTGCACTAGCGATGAACCCGTAATTCTGTTTAAATTAACACTAATGAAAGTACCAGCTACTATGGGCAGATTTTCGGTTCAATCTAATATTGTGAATCGTTTTTAAATCCCAGCTGTTTAACTCAAAATTGGTAAAAAAAATCAAGGCCGTTATTCAATAATGATATTAATACTTTTTAATTCACTTTAAAATACGATACATTATGTATGTATAGGCGTGCGGATAAAATCCCAAAAAGCAATCGAATCATTGACGTCATCATAGAAGTTGACATAATGGTGACAAAAAACATCACGTTAAGGTCATTTAGTAGAGGTATGTAAATACTATATGTTCCTAGATGTTTTCTTTTTTATCTCGTGCACTCACCCAAATAACTATCAAGTATTTCGAACACCTTACAGCGGGAAGACGCATTTTCTACCTAATGACATGTACCTGCATTAGCTGTACGTAATCGGAGCGTCGCCATCTTTCTTTCAGTGTGAATTGATTTCCTTTTTCGTTGCTTGAATAATGTTCATCTACATTTCAAATGAATCTGCAGGCAGTATCAGGACAATGTTTTAAAGGGTTCTTAAAATGTCATCTGCTATAAAGGATATCTTAGCCACGTCTTGACTAAGAGCGGATCTCGCGAGAACACAAATGGATAATAGTTGTATTTATTGACATGTGCACCTAGCTAACCAACTTTGTGCTGTTGTACTGTTCTTAAAAATGAGTTTCGCCAACGCACACATCACCGTTTACGTGTATACAACTGCTGCATTGCAAACTAAATTTGTCAATTAATCACGTATTTTATGTAGCCATAGGTCATTAATTCAGTAAAGCATAATACACATTGATCATTTGTGACACCTATACGTGTTGCGCGAAAGCTAAAAAACATAATTATTCTGCGAAGCCTTAAAAGGGCATCGTCCGTTTAAAGATAATAACAATAACATGTTTTCTGTCCTACACATGGCTATGGTATTCCCTAAAATCTGTTTCGACCGTATTTTCAAACTCTGTTTCATTCATCTTTTCAGTTAATGTTTTTGTTTGTTGCTTCCACATGTACTCCATTGTGTAGGCCGCCATGCTATTGTTGCAGTACATACATTAAGAACTCAACACGATGCCTTCAGAGTTTATAGTTAAGAGCAAAAGATGGCGACAGGACATTGAAACATAGTGTCAGAATCAATCATCAATGGACGTAACTGTCGTGCTGAAGAAAGCAAGAATGCCTACAACAACAGCAGTTAGCATGAAAACAAACTGCAACAGTAAGAATCAAACATACAGACTACAGTATACTAAAAACTAAGTGGAGAAGACAAAACAAAGACGCATTGCTTTGAGATACAACCCACCTAAACATAACTGGAACGCCCAAGATCTACCAGACGAATTTGCTAGATTTAAACAGCATTGCAAAGTAATATTTAAGGTCCCTATAAGATCAGACAAAGCAAAATGTTTTTACAATTTAATGTGGATAGGGGGACTGGATTAGACACTTACAAAAGTAAACACCTTCCGAACGAAATTTGGCAGAAATTTGAACATTTGACTGGCGAGACACCAACTAAATCAATTCAGGCAAAGACATATTGAATCGGTCGATGGCTTCGTAACAAGATACAAAAACTATGCACGTATATTATAAAAGTAAATTCCATGATAATCCATCTTCTTCAGCCAAGCTAAAATCTCCATGGCCCCATTTCGCTTTTTACCTTGGCGGACTACTACACTCCATCGAACAGCGCCCACTGGTAGGAATGTAAGAGGTGTCTTTCCTATCCTTATCTTAGAGTCATATTGTGCAACCCAACATAGATTGTATTTTGAAAGGACACACCACTGAGTGCTGTTGGTGGACATCAATAATTAAGGTCGTGGTCAAGACATCTAAGGAACTACTTGGTGGAGTTTTCTGAGTGTTTCATAAACATGTGATCGGTTAATTTTAAAGATATGTTGCACATTTTAGCGTTTACGCTTTCTGGAAACATGGCAGAAATTCCTCCAAAAGTTGAGGTCGACATCGACAACCAATTTGAACGGATGATCAAAAGCAATTCACCTATCTCCATCAATACAGGGCATCCATTGCATGGCTAGGAGTCTCGGTAAGCGGTTGACCCAAACTCGGTACAAGAATTTCTGATTCCGCCAAAATATAGGTTTTCTGAAAAACACATATAACAGTTGATTAAATTGACATGTTTTAATCTACTAATCTCTCTTCGTTTATTTGTTTTCCTTTATATTTAGTATTTTATCAATTATTACCTACCTGCAAGATACATCCAAAATCCAAAAAAAAAATTATATATTAATAGTTGTACACTTTGTAACTTGGTAACCAAAATCCAAACAGTTTTTTTTTTTTTGTATATTTTTTATTATAAGTAGATATACTATATATTTATGAACACTAAAACACACGGGCACAGGGAAAATTTTATTATTGTGTTAAAAAGAGGTATATCATTCAGACATTTATACCCCATCATTAATTGTTGGACTAAACTAAACCTATGATATTTCATTAGGATGATGACTGACAGGAGCTTGACCTTAGTCAGTAGAATTTTCTGGAACACTTTGTAATACATTGACAATGCTTACGCATCTTAAGCCATGGCAAGAATATCTGCAGACTGAGATTGGTCCCCATAGGATCATGGGAAAAGACAGTAAAAATGTTGGTTTCCCTCCACCAGAAAAACCTATAGGTAGAGGACAGACAGGGGAGTTTTAGCCGTGACCAGTATATCTTTCAAACACTTTTATAAGCAATCACTGGCTTTTGGGTCAGAGGTCGAGCAATTTTACTTCGAAGTAGTTTGTCTTCTACTATAATCTTGGCCATAGCGATGCTGGCCTGTTACACTAAAACACAAATGGCAACAACATGCAACAATAATAGACGAGGACTCCTTTTAACAGTTGGAAGTGCCAGATACAATTTTCCAATAAAGATACGGAAAATCGCATTCACCGAGGAGCCCGTACACTGAGAAGTAAAACGTGGTATTTTTTAAGAGTAATAGCAGATTTTGAACACATAAACTTGTCTAACAGCCTATATCATTGTGTCTACACATTCTTACTCTACCATAACATTATATTTTAAACTGGTGTCACATTACACAGTTTAATATTCTTTCATGTAGTGAATTAAATCAAGATTGTTTTTCATCTGTCACGACTGATGTAATTAAGTTGCGAAAAAAGGCTTCATTACACATTGTGGAAATCTTCTGTCATCCTAGATAGGCCTACCTTAGCTTTGACCGTTTTTTGTGACACATTAGCGTGTGAAATGAAGTATTTGGACCATTTAGAAGTATAGTTTGTTGCTGGAAAATTTAAGAAGGGACATTTCAAATATTCATTTTATGTTTCCTTTTTAAAACACAGGACTTAGCAACCATAAATGAAATATCGACCTTGAATAAAGTTTTTTCACGTATGGTCGGCTTGTCAAGAGCAAAACCTACCTTAAATGAAGTTGTTTTCACAAACGGTCGGCTTGTTAAGAGAAAACCCTTCCTTAAATGAAAGGTACTTCAAATTTCGCATGTTATATACAATGTACATTAAAAGAAATATTTTTCATTTAATGGATTTAAGCTACGTTTCCATTGTGAGGGGGACGGATAGTTTAGCTTTGTGGATTGATTGGGGTTTAACGCCCGATTCAACGCCTAACGTTGTTTGGCAACCAAAGTACAAACCAACAAAAAACTCCCCGCCACCCCATCTCCATCTATGGTTTGACATAAGGCTCCCTGAGCCATAAAATGTCAAAAAGACTTATCTATTGACATATTTAATGAATCTTCTTGTAAGGACAGTAAACATAGCTAAAATAAAGCCACAATGCTCTCAGCCCGAGTTTTGTCATTTTACAGTGAGTTAGTGTAACTTGCTTAAAGCTGCACAAATTCACACTTTTTTCATAATTTCTGATCGTCACGACAGTAAGAGGCTTTGAAGGCCATCAAAAAACTAAATGAGGAAAATCCATACAGTATGTCCCTTTAAATATCGGATAAAGAACCGTATCAATTTGTTTGTCATTTCCTGAACCATAATATTTTGTTTCCCATCATCTCCGTTCTACTCTTTATTTTTTCCATTTTGTCCGTATTCTATTATTAAAACCAATGCAGATATCCACGAAATTGACGTCTAATGACTTGCACAGTTACTGCTTAAGTATTGTGGCACACGGTCGCTTATTAGAAACTCGCCACTGCTGAAGTCATATAAAGTAAAAAAAACACACCAATGGATTGTCATATAACTGTCCGCCATTGCTGAAAAGTGTATTTTACAATTCTAATTTTTTACTTGAAATACTAAGGTATCCCTTGTTCTTTTTCACGGGGGATTTTTATTATTTTAGATTGCAGGACAATCAAGCTAGCGACTTTTAATGGAGATGTGCGTATAGTATTCTATAACAGATGGGGAAACGTCTTTCATATAAACCCTATACACACAAACGTTTTCTGTTAACAAGCAGTGGTGTTGGCCTTTCGTGATCTGAAAATAACTTCTCGATTACATGAACCAAGTACAAAAAAATGCAATGTACCCTTATGTTATGCAAACATCCATGTGAGAGACGATTTTCACATATAAAAAAATTAAATTTAGAATGATTAACTGTGCTGAAAACCTTTGCTAATGTGTCAAAAAATCTCAAAGTATTCTGACAATGGAGACGATTCACTTAAAGGTCTTTATAATAATGCTAATAATATTTTGTATTTCACTGCGAAACGTGACCAGAAGTTGGGACAGATCACACTAATTAGCACGACGATGGTCTCGTTACGCAATTACACAAACAGTGTACACGTGTTAAGGGGATCTAATATAATCAATCGAATTAATGGGGAAATCAATAGTTTCAAAAATAGCTATGTCGAGGTCAATATATCGAGCTATAAGCACATAAGACTATTGTATTAAATTGTTGTTCAGACAACCCTCGAGAAAACCGTGTAACTAATTTTCTCATTCAAAGCTAAGTGACTTGAAAAAAAGAATTAGACGTAGTTCTTTTTTCTAAATACTGTCAATAATATATCCCTTATCAGACGAGCCATCAAAAGTTCAGAGATTGGGAATAGGGTAAATTGGCTGAGGCGCCCAACGTAAAACTCGCATCTTAAAAAGCAACCCCATCCGTGTTTTCCATTGGCTCAACACACTAATCAAGCTTTAAAGTTGTTCTCCAGTTATTGTACAGACGCGAAAATCATATCTTGAGAACAAGGTAAATCGACTTAGGCCCCGTCGTGCAATTCACAGGATCCTAGAAAACAACCACATCCTTTCTATGAACCCAACACACTATTCAACTTTGAAAGCGATACGACAAAGCGTTCTCAAGTTACTTAGTGAACAATAAATTCATATATCGGGAATAAGGTAAATTGATTGTAGCGTCCGTCGTAAAGCATGCACAATAATGAAAATCAATCCCATACGTCCTTTTCGTGAGCTCAACAAACCATTCACGTTTCAAAGGGATACGACAAACGCACTCACTGCTGCAGTTCAATGTCTTCGTCGTTGTTACCACAAGGCCTCGTAAGTAAAACAAATTTCTATATCAACCAATTAAACCTGTACTATTTTCTGATAGGCCGCGGTCTTTACCGATTTGTTTTATATCCGAAGAGAGAGTCTGAAAGCAAGGAAGAATAGTATGTTTTACTCGGTATCAGTATGCGACGCGTGAACGCTACGTTACGTAGGTGTTCAGTGAGTCGCCTTTGATGGCGCACGATGCTAGCATTTTGCTGAGCTATCAGTGTGGAGTAACAAAAATCTGTTTTGCTGAGGGCTTCAAGTTTTAATCTGTGTTTCAAGTTTTGTCATCATAAGCCATGTGTCAGGTTTTTGCAACCATACGGTGTGTTTCAAGTTTTGTCATCATTGGAGGTGTGTCAAGTTTTGCAGCCATACGGTGTGTTTAAAGGTTTGTCATCATAAGGCGTTTGTGAAGTTTGGTCATCATATGGTGTGTGTCAATTTGGTTAAATTGGGCGTGTGCCAAGCTTGGTCATCATATGGTGTGTGTCAATTTGGTTAAATTGGGCGTGTGTCAAGTTTGGTCATCATATGGTGTGTGTCAATTTGGTTAAATAGGGCGTGTGTCAAGTTTGGTCATCATATGGTGTGTGTCAATTTGGTTAAATTGGGCGTGTGTCAAGTTTGGTCATCATATGGTGTGTGTCAATTTGGTTAAATTGGGCGTGTGTCAAGTTTGGTCATCATATGGTGTGTGTCAATTTGGTTAAATTGGGCGTGTGTCAAGTTTGGTCATCAAATGGTGTGTGTCAATATGATTAAATTGGGCGTGTGTCAAGTTTGGTCATCATATGGTGTGTGTCAATTTGGTTAAATTGGGCGTGTGTCAAGTTTGGTCATCATATGGTGTGTCAATTTGGTTAAATTGGGCGTGTGTCAAGTTTAGTCACCCAGGTTGTCTCGGCAAGAGGAATCTATGAAAAGCGTTAAACTGTCGGCATCAAGAGGCGGGTTTCAGAAAGAGATACTTATGCGAACAATATTGCAAACAACATGAAATGATTAATTTAGATTAGATATCCAAGTTAACCAATTGATCAAGCCATTTATAAACCAATAGATAATCAATTGAGCTAGCTAAGCATAAACACAACTTGATGAACCCTATATAAGCGTTCTTTTAAGTCTCACAAACAAGAATATTGTCAAAGCATTAACAGTTGAAAAGTTCATCCAAAAACGTTCAGATAATGCTCCTAATGACTTGCACTGATGAAACCGCCAATTTTATGAACTTTGCATATTTTATCTATCTTGATTTCCAGCTCTTAGAACTGATCGACCGCATATTTTTTGTACTCTACAATACTCTCTTTGGATATAAAGCGGGCTACACAAATCTTGTCTCGAGAAAACAAGTTAAACGAAAAAAACACAACTTATAAGGGAATATAGCATACAGTCGACAACAGTTTGCGAACCAAACAGTTCCACGAACAAATAACTCTGGGGATCCATCGATCAAAGATGTGTGTCGGGCTGACTGAGAAACCATCGTTCTGTCGACTGGACCCGTATTTCCGTAATTACGCGTTTATTCCTTACTCTTGTTTAAAGGCACACACACATATAAAATGATTGATTGATTGATTGTTTGGTGTCCTCAATATTATTTCACTTATATGGCGGCGTTGCCAATTTTAGTGTGGGAGGAAACCGGGCTCTATGCCCGGAGGAAACCCACGACCTTCCGTTGGTAACTGGCAATCATCCCACAAACCCAGTCAGAAAATTTTCCCAAATTGTTTTGGACTGATTGGGATTCGAACTAGCGACCCATTGGTGGAAGGCTGTTCGGATTGAGCGTCCAACGCTCTACCTACTGAGCCCCCCCCCCCCCCCCCCCCCCACATATAAAATGAAAAGATCCCCCAAGGACTTGAAATCTAACAATCAACATTACTAATGTGCTTTTGTAATGTTCTTTACCATCGATTGCAACTTTAACACGTTTTCTTTTAAAATGGAATTTTCCTGACGCAAGCCTCTTATCGATGGGTTGCGGTTTCCTTTCCCAATTACACCTGACATATAAGTGAAATAATCTTGAGTATGTCGAAAACCATCAATCAATCAGTTTTTTAATATGCACTATGATGAAAATCATTGTTTTTGACGGTACACTACTAAGCTCCTTTAGGTCGTAAAGTTGACCATTGCGATCCATTTTACGCAGTTTGTGTATAAATAATGCAAAACCACATGAATCCGATGCTGCCGTCGATCTGATCTCTTGAATGTTTCCTTATAATGAAAGGGTAACATTTGGCTCACCAGAACATGGTCAATTCGAAATGGTCCAAACAAATCAGTAGCTACAGCTGAGTAGGCTTTCAGACAGCTAAATTAGCTTTCAGGGTTCAAATCAGAAATGTAATCTCATCTTTTCAAACAATCATTTATTACAATGAAAATAAATCTCAGACAGCAAAATTAGCTTTCAGGGTTCAAATCAGAAATGTAATCTCAACATCTTTTCAAACAATCAGTTATTACAATAAAAATAAATCTCAGACAGCTAAATTAGCTTTTAGGGTTCAAATCAGAAATGTTATCCCAACACCTTTTCAAACAATCAGTTATTACAATAAAAATAAATCTCAGACAGCTAAATTAGCTTTTAGGGTTCAAATCAGAAATGTCATCTGAACATCTTTTCAAACAATCAGTTATTACAATAAAAATAAATCTCAGACAGCAAACTTAGCTTTTAGGGTTCAAATCAGAAATGTCATCTGGACATCTTTTCAAACAATCAGTTATTACAATAAAAATAAATCTCAGACAGCTTAATTAGCTTTAAGGGTTCAAATCAGAAATGTAATCTCAACATCTTTTCAAACAATCAGTTATTACAATAAAAATAAATCTCAGACAGCTAAATTAGCTTTTAGGGTTCAAATCAGAAATGTAATCTCAACATCGTTTCATAAAAATCACTTATTACAATGTCAATAAATCAATAAACTACTGTCGTTGAGCCATTGAGCACCACACCATTGAGCTATGAATTACATTTGGCCGATTGCCCTGTTGGTTACAGCAAGGACACCATCGGTCAATCGAAGAGTCACACTCTTCCTAAGTTACTCGCCCTATTAACGTCATTGTCTACAGGAACAACTACATCGATCAGAAGAAATACATCAATTATACAAATAAAAGTATCAATTGCACGAACAGCAACACCGAAAACACGAAGATTGACTTACATTACATGATTACAACGCAAAAAGGCACATTAAGGAAAACACATTATAGACACAAAAGCAAATGACACATGTCCAATAACCGAAGTTGTCGAACGAGATTTGTCGTTATGGTTTTCACATTCGTTATCTACCTTAACACTATAATTCAAACCGGTGTCACCTTACACAGTATAAACATCTCTCCTGCAGCGATTAAAATCATAATTGCGTTTAATCGGTCACGACTGATGTAATTAAGTTTGGAAAAAATGCTTGATTGTAGCTTTGACTAAATCTTGTCATCGCATATATCTAACGTTTGTGTTTTTATCAAACGCCTTTCTTCAGGTCTAAACGTCACAATGTTACACAAAACGTGAAAAGCCTACGAATATTTAAAGAATTTGTTTGAATCGATTAATGGCTTGATACATTGACTCAACATTTAATTTTATCATATGGGAAATAATTTTATAGTTTTTTCAAATTCATCGTTCGACTATGCACAACTTCTTCGGGGAAAGTAAGCGCAAATACGAAACTCTCAAGCAGAGATACCAGTCGAGTCGGAAAACCAAGACTTTAAGCCATGAAATGGGATCAAAAACTATTCTGAACCCATGTTTACTCTATATTGACACGGTTTTGTTTCTTTTAAACTTATTTTATTGCAGCATATCAAAAGGATCAGGGGACAAGTTCTTACAACTTAGATTACCCCTTTCCGTACTTTTAAATCATAATACAGAGAAAAGCAAGTACATAATACAATTCTTAAGTACTGCATAAATTTGCAAACAAAAGAAATATAGCATTTGGATAAGTTTATGAGTGGGGTATATATGTACAATATACAAGGTATAAGACACAGAGACGACCGTATGAGCTAGATGTTAGGTATATTGAGGGTTATTGAATGAAATCATGGAATCTTGAGCTGTTTTGTATCTTAATATGAATCTTAGTATGAATGAATCTACCACAGACACATGAAGGACTTTCTACTAGATAAACTCTAAATAAATGAGAGTTCAAGGAGCTACAGGAATGTCGTAGTTTGGTAAGAATAATGGTAAGTTTTCTGTTTCCTCGCAGAATATAGCCAGGGGCTCTGTCTTGGTCCGGTACTACCGTGGATTTAAATTTTTTAACAATAGGACAGTTACGGGTTTCGTCTTCAAGATTGTTCCAAGCAGCAAGAGCAGACGGTAAAAAAGAGTTTTTATATAAGGTGAGACTGCAGCCAGGTGTGCGATAATGTTGAGCGTTTCTGTAGGATATGACTTGGCCTACTTGATTTGGGATAATATTTTGTAGATAGGCAGGAACTTCTTCATTATAAATTCTGTACATGACTTTTAGTTTTGCATGCTGCCGTCTGCTCCGTAGGTCATGCCAAACATGCCAGTCTCCAAACTCAAGGAGTTTTTACTTGCGTAGATAGGAAGGCCTGTTACAACGCGCGCAGCAGACATCTGTACCCTCTCCAGTCGCTCTGCTTGTGCTAGGGTACAATTATCCCAGATCACAGATGCATATTCCAGAATTGGGCGTACATAGCTAATGTAAATTTGGGACAGTGCTACATGTCCAAGTTTGAATTTAACTTTTCGCATAATCCCAATTCTTCGCGACGCCGATTTTATGATATGGTCGATGTGTGTGGCCCATTTACAATCGCTCTGCAAATATAAACCCAAATGACGATGGGAATTAGTTTCAGTTAGAGGCGCACCTGAGAAACTGATGTTAGTTACATAAGGTGTATGGTTTGAGAAGAACATTATAACCGTTTTAGTCGTGTTAAAGTTTAGATGCCAGGTATTGGACCATTCCTGCAGTTCATCTAGATCACTGCTAATAACATTTTCAATGTCACGCAAGTATTTACCGTTTACATGCAGACAGAGGTCAAACAATAAGCTAGCTCTAAGCCAGTTAAAGGGACTCATTGTGCAATATATTTTTTTACATTTTTCATAATTCTTCTGTTTATTAGAGTGAATAGATTTTAAGATGAAGGGCGATAGGTCGTTTATCAGCGAAAAGTTTGATACAAACGAGCAATTAGTGAGAATTCCGCCGTGGTTTTCTGATTGTTTGAGGACGATATCGAGTGAATGTAAACGGTCTATCAGGGAAAAGAAAGTTTCCAGTGATGATATCAACGACATTATGTGAACAGCAGTATAGCGACGATTTAATCTGTAATTTTCCTGAAACTGACGGTCTGCGCATGTTGCTCAAATCTGTGTTGAAAATATAGGTCACCCTTTGTAAAGATAATATGTATGCATTATATCGGGTGGGCAAAAGGTCTCCTTTCCTCTAAGAAAATATAATATAAAAAACATGACACCTGAATACAATTTGATACACATCATCGAAAGAAAGTCACGTGTGATCAACAGCCACTATCAGGGGCTTAAATTCAATTATCGGACATTCACATTATAATATGATCCTGTTGTCATGTGTCAATCACGCACATTTTTGGGAAAATTAGTGTTTGAAAAAAAAATTGGATGTTGCGTTTCTTTTTTGGGAGAGTATATGTGTCATTACGCGGGAACGTTTCTTTTGGAAGTGAAATATGTCAAGTTTCTATGGTTATGCAAATTTATGTAAATACTGTCTTAATAGTAGGATTTTTTGGAAATTTTTAAGGTCTATTTAAACAACGCAATATTTGTAGTTAGTCAGTCAGTTTTCAACTGTGCTCAAATATATATCAGTCAGCTTTTGGTATATTAATTAGATGAGATGTCTCTGTTTATTCGTATTTGGAGTGGTATTATATTCATATTACAGTTTTCTCTCTCGGAGCTGTCAGTTCTTAGCTTGTAAAATCAAATAAGTTTTTATATGTTTTTTCTCTTTTTGTATAATATTGACCTGAAAATACGTCACTCTATTTCTATAATATAAATCAAAAATTTGTACCTTAAATTCGCTGATCTTTCGTTACCTCTTCATTTATTATTTGGTCTCGTAGCACTATATCTTCAACATTAAAATCAAGAGATGTGCGCATGTGGTAAACAAGACTGCGTGTTATTCTTCAAACATGACTTGTGCTGATAACACATTAACTTGCTGGCGGATAAGCAACAAAAAGAATATAATTAAATGGTATAATCTAACAGGTTCCAGAACAGAATATTTTGTTTCAACAGGTTTAAGACCTAGATTTAATCAAGTCGAGCCACAATGAGTGTCCCGTGATATTCTTTAGACTTTCCGAAAGTCGCCATCTTTGAACACATCGTATATAACGGGGACGCCACTCAAATTGATTGATTGATGTTTTACGCCGCACTCAAGATTATTTCACTTATATGTCGCCTTGCTAGGTTTAGGAAACCGGCCTCTTTGTCCGAAGAAAATCCCCGACTTTCGGTGATCGAGTGAAAAATCCACTTAGAAATATCAAAATTTTTAATTCGCCTGAGTGATATTCGAATCACTATTAAGCCCCAGAGATATCGGTGTAGAATCATTTTATGGTTTGGTATCTCAACAAAAGTATACACTCTATTTTCGCTTTCGGTTTACTCCGATAAACATACGTCCCAGCGTTTTGTATACATTAAAAAGATAAACTGGACTCGTATATTTATGAAATCCGAATGCCAGGCTCCAAAGGTAAAGTTTAATGGAAACGAGGAAGCCAGTCGAAAATTCCGGCTGTCCTTCGTAAAATGACGAGGATGTAACACAGATGTGAATGTTTGGACGCTTTTTTTGGTGGCACGGCGAACTAAAGGTTCGAATGGAATGTGTGTAAAGTTTGGGCCAGTTGCGTTGCTTAAATTAGGAGAAATTCAGAGAAATCCGAGAAGAATGTGGTGTTTATAACGGGTTACAGTTTTCAAGATGGTATGTTCTCCATCGCTATTTGTCACACGTCATCAATATATACTTTAGCCATACTGCTTGGATATCTTCAGCTAAAGTTAACCGACACTGATCGTTGTTGTTGTAATCGGGCTTCGATTCTTTGTTTGTTTTCCACCCCCATTTATGCATTCTAAACCTAACTGGATATGTTTTATGTGTCCTATGTTAATTTTTAGTGGTTTTAGATGTAGTAAGCTCGTGTATATTGGTTTTCTTAAAGGCCCACTTGCCCTGTTGAACATTCGTCAAGAATCCCAATTTACATGAGCTTACTACAACTAAAACCACTAAAATTAAACATAGGACACATAAAACATGCCCAGTTAGGTTTAGAATGTAGAAATTGTGGCGAAAAACAAACGAAGAATCGAAGCCTGATTACAACAACAACGATCAGTGTCCGTGAACTTAAGTTTTGGATTACCCCCATTTCAGGCTTTTTTATCTGTGGTATATACTAAAAAAATTAACACAATATTGCATCTAAAATTAAAGTGTCACTAAAGAAATTGTGTATATTTAGAAACCGTTCTAATAAGTTACAATGCATTCATTGTTCTAAACGATTTTTTGACAACTTTTTGTTGTTTATTTTAATTAGCTTTATTTGACAGCTTTAATTGTAAGACAAAATTAAACTTTCGATTGGCTCTGCGTTTAGGTTTTTTTAGTTTATTATCTATCATGATTTGATTTAGATCGTAGATAGTTGGTACAGCTGAGAGTCTATCGACTACCACAGGTTGTATTGCTTTTTCTTGTTCAAGTACATCAACTATGCAAGTTTGGAACCCCTCCCCACCCACCCCTGATTTGGCTCTCAAGAGTGCGAAAGAACAGTTAAATTGGAGCAGCATGTTGTTTATAAGAAGTTTATAAAATATATTTTGACTTTAATTGCAGCTGGGAGTTATAAAAGTTAAAGCATTACAATCGAAATGTATATTAAAATGACACGAGCTGCCGAATATTGGGACAGTTTTGCTATAACAGAATTAGCTGGGGGTTCGTCATTTTTATTAAGAACTACTAAATAAAAGCTTGCTCTTGATATCAATCTCGGAAATGTACAATAGTGTAATTAGATTTACCCTGCTTTTCAAGAGGCTTTTATATACAAGCTTACGGGTAACAAATCCTGGAACTGTTGGTTATACGGATATTATTACGTAAATTTATTATGTAAGTATAGTACTTAATCTAAATTTTCTTCTCAACTGAGTTGCTGTGATGTATCCCGTGCCATACAGTTATCGGACATTAAATTTCACATATTGCAATTAAGAATAATTGAAACATTCTACTTTTTATCATTTATAAATAAGTGAAAACTAGGGATTTCCTTCACTCAGAAATGTTATAATTCACTGCAGTGCAATAACACTTTTGTTATTTAATGCACGCGTCGAAGCCGATGACATCGTCGGACCTACTTCTTTCTTGTGTACTGACGTCTGCTGTACAACAACAACAGTACATAGGATTTCGATAGGCCAAATGAAACCTTTCAGTCAATTTAGCATTAAGATAAACAATTTACAACTGAAAACACTAAATTGATTCAATAGAGGATTGGCTTACCACTTTAAATCAAAGCGATAAAACAAAACTTCATTACCGATCGTCAGTTGGCAGCGCTGTGTGGCCTGCATCATCATGGCTTCGGAGAATCGTAACGAGAAACTGTAATTGCCGTTCAATAACGCGGTAAAACGATGTTAAGTAGAGTTAAAATCCATGTTGATCGATTTAATTTCTTTTTTACACGAAATATCGCGAAAAACTTCAGGGAGAAAATGGCAATTCAAATGACCACAAATCTGACAGTTGACAGTCACGTGAGAAGAACAGACATGCTGTTGTTTCATTGTTCAGCGATATATATTCCTACGTTTGCTGAAAACCTAATCCGTCATAAGTTTGTTGATATTTTCTTTTTATAATTGATAAATTTATACTTAATAAACAATCCCCAGCCTAAAACATGATAGTATAAATAGTAAACAGAATATTGAACAGCTGTGTTTGAAAAGCATTTATATTTTTTCTCTTGAAAGGCGGAGGGATAACCCACTCGACACTTCGCGTCTCGTGAGTTATTCTCCGACTTTCACTCGAAAAAAGTGCTATTTAAACACAGCTGTTCAATATCCTCTATTTATTTGATGAAAGCTACTGTATATAAGAATAGGGTATATAGCATTGATTTAAAGTTGCGTGAGCTGCCAAAATGTTGATATTTTTTTTGTTGAAAATTTTGGGTAAATATTTTCGCAAATGAACTTTTTTATTTTGGTAGCTCATGCCTTGAAATAATCAATAAACGTATTTTAAAACATTTTATTTCTTTGCGATGGCCCTTATAATTTCGAAATGGTGATTTGATCACGTATGACAATTATACCTGTATATGTGAATACTGTTCACGTCGATATGAACAAAAGTACATAGCGTCTAAGTTAAGACAATAGACCAGGTCTAAAAATGTGAATCTAAAGTATCATTTAAAGACAATGGATGCATAAGAAAAATTCACTACAACAAAACATTAATCACGCTTTTCTTAACTTTAACCGGTTACCCTTTGTTTTTCTAGGTAAATGCATGCATTCTTGTAAATTATTGGATAATTCGTCCAGGGAAAAACGTCCAGGGCTTTCAAACGTCTATTCTTAGGTTTATGCATATCTTTAAACGCTCTAAATTTAGATTTTTTATATAAATATTTAGGACTTTGACAATGTATGCAATAACCCAGCAAAGCTAATGTTTCCTCTCTGAGCAGAAGAGTTCAAAAGTGAAAGAACCGCGGGAAAACTGGCGGCAAAAAGACGATGGAGATGCCTAATAGATCGACGTTCTCGTTTGAACTTGTAAAATATAACACCTAATTCTGTAGTTACGAATTGACAGAAACGATTAAAATATAGAACTTAATCAGCTTTGAACTTATTAGTGTTACGCGACAAAATAATAAGAGAAGAAATAACAAAAGACCAGCTTATTTACTATTAAAATGAAATAGATTAACGTATTAACAAGCAAATATTATACAAACAGTGGTAAGAAAACATCTATCAAAATAACTTACTTTTGCAAACTGAAAACTGAGAGTTCCTAGATAGAAAAACTGTAATGCAAGAACTCACAAAGTTCACTCGTATAGCAGTATAGATCCGATGATGACGAAATATACATCTACAGAATAAAATCCTGGAAACATACTGGCAAACTCTTTTGGCCAAATGAAAGTATTAGCATATCCAATAAATGGCTGTATCACTGACAAAAACTATAGGAAGCCGAATATAATATTCAAAATAAAAACAAAAACATGGTAATCGCATCGACGTAGCATTACTGAGTGCAGTTAGCAACTGACTGACTAAATACAAATGATACGCCTTTAAATAGAATAATATATATTCAAGAATAAATGAAATATTGCGCATTGACATAAATTTGCGTAGCTATGCAAAAAACTGAGAAAGGCCTATATCAACACAGCATTTGGGCGTCAGCCGGCGAAGTGGGATAATTTGTCACAGCTAATATTAGCTTTCGAGAAGGAAGGGCCTGTAAACTTTACATGACACACAGATATACAAAAACAATCAAATAAAAAACGACGAGGAAAAACTCCAGATATCAATAAACCAATACACGTATCATCAGAAACACTGATGATTTATATAAATTCAACCAAAAGTTGATAAAGAGTGTGCTGATATAATTTAACCCTTAGTAAAAGTCGTCTTTGTACTGACATTTGTTCTGTGAGTGACATAAAGAAGCTGGGATGAGTGCGAAAAGAAGGTAGACTGTGGGTCAGTCTAACTTCTTGGTTAGCAGCTAGTCGGTCTTGATACTTAGACTTGAGGCTGACGAAAAACTCAAGGATAATATATTCGGATGAACATTTTCAGCAAATTTCCATATTGCCAAGTGTGTAATAACGGATACAAATCGAATCACCTGTATATACTGTTAAAGTGGCATGAGCTGCCAAAATGTTGTTATTTTGACGTAAAAACAGAATGTTGAAATTATCTGCTATTTTTCTGAAAACGTATAATTCAGATGCTTTTTAATGCTTCTAGTCACTAGAATGCACGATAAAGTATTGTTGTGAACTAACTTTGGCTTAGAATGAATGAATGGTCGTCCCGGTTATTTAGATTTTGTATACTTTTCGAACACTATTTCGGTTCGTATAGGCCACATACTGTGTAGCTTTTCCTCATTCTAACGCCAATTATTCAGTTTTTCGGTTGGTTCAAATCCGTTTACTGTCATGACGATCAGAATTATGAACACTAACCATCTACCCATAACTGTTAAATTTACACTGACAAAATTGTCAAGATTAAGACAAAATATTAAAACTGGATTCGAAAATGTGCAGGAAATTGACCAAAAATATATCAAATAGTGTTAGTGGTGTTTCTTTCCTCGAGCACTGCTATTATAAATGACACCTTAATGGTTTTATATTTCGGGGGTTCATCAGGTTCTGAAATTTGTATGACAATGAAACAAACTTTTTGGGCGATGAATTAATTCTTAAATAACGGTATCTTGGGCAAACAACCATAACATGGAATTCGTCTATCAAACTGTGTTAATATCAATACCTTCTGCACAGATGGGTTTACAACACAACTTTGTTGTTCGGAATTTCCTGTATTTCATAAATACATCTAAATTAGTTATTGAATGTATGAAGTTATATGTCCATAATTAAAATAACACAAACATATGCAGATTGTTATTATTTGTCCTACTTTGTTTCACGAAATATGTATTGCGAAAGTTGTGCGGCGATTTGTCGCAATAGTTTGTCTCGAAAAGAAATAAATTAACAGATTCCAAGCCACTCTGAAACTTCGGGGATTTACGTGCCGACCGGTAGCGAGCGAAGATAGCCGAAGGGAGTTCCGAGTGATTCCAAGCTAGAAAGTTTATTGATTCATTGATAGACACGCTTTTAATTCATTCGAGAAATGTATTTTAAAGTTTGGCTCATTGATCTCCAAGGACAGAACGAACTGCTCGGCTAGGATGGTGCTAGTTTTAAATAGTGTAAACTGTGATACGTGATTAAGTTGGCGAATCAAATACTTGGACAGAGGGGATGATTTAGTAGTTTTCATAAGCAAGATTGCACTAATTAAAGTCGACCGAGATACTTCATTACATAAAAAATCGAATTGCGGTAATCAAAGCTGCAAACTATTAAGGTGGTATACGGGCGAATGGGTTCAAAAGGTAGACAAAATGTTATCAAATCACTGACTAGAATAGATTCGCGTAGTAGTTTTTCTTCTGATATATTTATGATCACTAAAACACACGGACACAGAAAAAATCTTCTTGTCTAAAATAACCATGGAGACAAGTTTATAATTGTGTTAAAAAGAGGTATATCATTTAGAAATTTATACCCCATATTCTTCTGATATATGTACGTTATTCGTTTTTTTCTGTCTAGTTTATTCTTTTAATGTATGTTCGATGTGCACCAGAAAGACATGGGGTACTCAGATTGATCCTTGTCGCACACCATAAATGAAGTTTAAACTAAATTGTACATGGTTTAAAGTAGCGTGAGCTGCCAAAATGCTGACAATTTTTTTTTCAAACCAAATTTTTTAAACGATATTTTATCTCAAGAAAAACAAATTAGAAGCTTTTAAGTCGTACTAATAGTTTTAGGAAGTTACGCCTAGAATAAATGAACGTCTCAATTATTTAAACAATTTTTCTGTGTTAGAATAGTTTCGGTTCGTACACGTCATATACTGTATATATTCTCCTCATTTCCACGTCAATCCTGTGGATTTTCGCTAAACTTTAATCCCTCCTGCTATCTGGACAATCGAAATAATGGAAACAGTGCATTTTAATGTTTTAAACGATACATATTTAAAAGAGCATGAGCTGCCAAAATTTGCACTTTTTTCATAATCTCTGACCGTCATGACAGTAAAAGGATTTGAAGGCCATCGAAAAACTAAATGATTGGCGTTGGAATGAGGGAAATCCATACAGCATGTGGCCTATACGAACCGAAACCGAGTTTGAAAAGTAAACAAAATTTAGTTAACCGGGACGACCATTCATTTATTCTAAGCCTAAGTTAGTTCACAACAATACTTTATCGTACATTCTCGAGACCAGAAGCATTAAAAAGGCTTCTAAATTATACGTTTTGAGAAAAATAGCCAATAATTCCAGTATTCTATTTTAACGGCAAAATATCGGCAGCTCATGTCACTTTAAGGTAAGGAAGTTGGGTCGCTATTCATTGTAATGCGTTCTCGAAGTGTGTTTGGCTCCTTCCTCTCCATAGATAGAATAGCATACAGTGAAGCGTGATTAAGTCTACGTTGCAAATGTTTGAACAGAAGGGATGATTTAGTTGTTTTCATTTTTTTTAAATCTCTCAAAAATCATAAAAATAAACTGCATACTTGTATCGAAAGCTATTAAGTTGTGTTATTTAGTAAATAAACACGTTTGGCAGGATTTGCTTTCTAGGGTAGTTTTTACAAGCAGGAAAACCTGGAAAAGTACTCATTCATCGCTACTATTTGGATCTTGTCCGTTATTAGCACATATCTTCAGTTCGTACTAGTTGCTGGCGGTACAGATATTTTTATCTTTTCGTTTCGACGTCCCTACTTTGGTTTTTCAAGGTATTTCAAAAGCTTAACTTCTCATGATAATGGGACTTTATGGAAAAAGTCCGAATGGTTGCACATGCCAATTTAAGAAGCAAAAAAATCAGAACGTGTACCTAATTCACTCTATTACTGCACTTCATGATCATTTACTTCAATAACGACCTGTTACAACCAAGGTCACCAGGCTTAAGGGTTAAAGATTCATTTCGTTAAATCATTCAGTGAAGGTATATATAATTAGGGAAACGGGTTGTAAAGACATTTTGCTATGAGGGTTATGAGTAGGGAATGTAGTATTGGTATCTGCTTAGGACTTTTAATATAAAAAAGATTAATTTTGGCCCCATTGGATGATTTTGGAATACACTGCAGGTAAGAGATACCAATGTAAGAAATATCCACAAATACAACTGTGTCTAAATTGACACGGAATATATATTCCTTTTACAAATATAGTAATCCTTTTAACGATGTTCTCGTTATTTTGGGATTACACTTTCTTGAAAATATGGTAGAAATTCTTCTACTGATTTTTGCGTGACGCCTGAAACGGGAATCGAATCCGCGTCCCGGAGTATGGCACCTATCGCCAGCACTAAATGTCGGCTGCCTTATCCATTCAGCCAACCGGTGCCATACTCTGGGACGAGGGTTCGATTCCCGTTTCGGGCGTCACCCAAAAATCGGTAGAAGAATTTCTACCATATTTTCAAGAAAGTGTAATCCCAATATAACGAGAATACTTTTATATTCACTTTCTTAAAGACACTAACTACTTAAACTAATCCCTTTAACTGACTGCATGATTCGGTCGTGTCCTGTAGGCCAACCATTTGCTGACATATAGATACGGGGTTGCACTTACGTGTACATGTATCATAGAAAAAATTAACTAACGTTAAATAAATTCAACTTAGCACAGAGTATAAACCATGGTGCCTCCATTCCTTAATCTCTTGTTGTTTTTTTTTCTGAACATTTGAAAAAACTTGTGATTATTTTTAAAGAGATTATGGATAATCACGTATATATATACAAGAAGATTTTCCCTATGCCCGTGTGTTTTATTGTTCATAAATATATATACAGATAGGTAAATCTAGGTTGAGTTTTGCTTTTTGAGTTTTTACTTTTGTTGAAACTCGCTATAGATAAAGCCAAGACAACAAATAGCATTGCTAGGGAAAAAAGCGGTATAGTATCAAGCCCTTATGTTTCTGCATGCTATCGACGAACAACCGGACGTCATAATTTCGGAACCGAAAACAATAAATAATGCAATGCTCGTTGTTGAAAAATGGTAAATAATATTTAAAAAAAACTTTTAATAAGCTGGTAAATATTGTTTTTCAAAATGAAGTTTTTCAAAATGAAGTCCATAGACTTCAGATTAAAGTGGCGTGAAAATTTATCAGCAGTTGACTCAAGTGGTATGAGCCGCCGAATTTTGGGATAGTTTTAGTAGTTGGCAAAATCTTGATATTTTTGGGGTTAACGGGAAAGGTCATTTTAATTTTAGACTAATCTAGTTAGAACGAGTTCATGAAGTCTAAAACAATTGCCCAATGTATGTTTTATCCACTCGTAATCGAATAATTGAAATTTGAATGCGTCTTCCTAAAAGAGAATAAGCTCCATGGACCATCGACGAGGCTACAATTTTTTCATTGGTTGTTAACAAATTATTGGTGAATGAAATCGAGATGCGTTATAGAGTAGTTATGTGATGCAACTTAGCCAATGGCTTGGTTAAAGTGGTATGAGCTGCCAAAATTATTTCTGATAGTTACGACAGTTAGAGGCTTTGAAGGACATTGAAAAACTGAAAGATTGGCGTTGGGATGAGGAAAATCCATACAGTATGTGCCCTGTACGTACCGAAAACGTGTTCGAAAAGTAAACAAAATTTAAATAACCATTCATTCATTCTAAGCCAAAGTTAGTTCAAAACAATGCTTTATCGTTCATTTTCGAGACTAGAAGCACTAAAAAGCTTCTGAACTATACGTCTTGATAAAAATAGCCAATAATTTCAACATTCTGTTTTAACGTCAAAATATCAACATTTTGGCAGCTCATGCCACTTTAAGAAATGTCATGCGATTGGACCACTGACCTACATGTTCAAAACTAATCTTTCCTCTTCAAGTTTGTCGCCATGTCTTTCGGATCGAAATCTACCATCATACATTATAGAGAGCGGTAAAAATACGTCAGTGTCGATCTAAAAATAGCTGATGCAACATCACGTCACGTCACCTTAAAGCGGAGAACACGACCACACAGATAAGCCTCTGAAAGCACATATGCCTGTACATAAGGATCACTGGCGGCAATTAACGTAGGATATTTAAAGTACATGTACTTTGATTTTTCTAGAGATTTCCCGCCCTTTAAAATAAAATGTTAAATTTTCGACTGTTTTCTCAAGAAATATAAACATTATGCTTTTTAGTGCTACTCGTCACGAAAATGTGCATTAAAGTAGTGTTTTGAACAAATTAAGACTAAAATGAATGAACGTTTTACTCGATTATTTAGATTTGTTTTACCTGGACCACAGACTGACTGGACATTTTATGAATGGATTTTAACTTAGCTAGAGAAGATGTCACTTTGAGTATGTAGAACTCATCCCTAAAGCAGGAGGTCAATAGCGCGTATAGCCTCCATTGGCTTTCAACCTGCGTCACTGGAGGGATGAGACGCAGGTTGGAAGCTAATGGAGGCTATACACGCTTTTGACCTTCTGCTCCAGGGACGTGTTCTACACACTCAGAGTGACATTTTTACTTCAATATGTTCACCTTGTGAAGCCAGATGGACTCATACTTACAAGCATCTTTTTATTTTGTTAAAATACACTTTTGATTTGGCTAACGATATCCTGAATAAATTGTATAGCTTATTGCCATTAATGGTGATTTCTTATCGCCAGAATGTTGCTCTTTATGATCACAATCGTTCCTGCAACATCAATTTGCCAACAATCTCCCTATACCAATGATTTTATCGGTCAGTGCAGACTTTTCAGGGGGTGCTTAACTTTTTTTCTTTGTGTATATATAATGTTTGACGACGTATCGATCATTTTGATGGAAAACAGTCCTTATGATATTTAATTAAATCTCTGTCATATTATTCATTTTAATAATATCAACTCAAAATTCCACCTCTATGTCAAAGTTGCACTTTAAAGTGGCATTAGCTGCCAAAATTCACATTTTTTTAAATAAATTATGATTTGAAAGTCAACGAAAAGCTGAATGATTAACATCGGACTGAGGAAAATCCATGCAGTCCGTATCCTGCACTAACCGAAAAAGTGTCTGAAAAGTACACAAAATTTAAATAACCGGGGCGAACGTTCATTCATTCTATGGCTAGGTTACTTCGAAAGGCTACTTTAACGTGTATTCTCGAGACTAGTAGCACTGAAAAGCTTTGAAATTGTACTTCTTGAGAAAAATTGTCAATAATTTCACGTTTTGTTTCAACTAAAAATATCAACTTTTGGAAGCTCGTGCCGCTTTAATGCAGGCATACTCGGAATATGGATTGAGGAAGCGTTTTCCTTAATTTTCGTGTTTTTTTTTTGTATTATTCTGCTTTGGTAGGAAACGTTACGTCGTTTAAAACAGCATTGAAGTCAGTTATTCGCACCAGACCGACATGCGCTGTAGGTATTACACATTTAGCATAACATTGATATTCTGTATCAAGTCATTCTTAGCTAGTTTTTGTACGTCCAATAAGACTTCAACAAGTGTAACGTGACCAAAACGGAACTGTAATCATGTAGGACATTCACAGCAAATCTAAATACAGACTGAATACCAGACCAGAAAGAACAAGAATAAAATCGGACCACTTTATTGAGTCACGTGATAATCATCAACAATGATTAATGAGCCTTTCATTACACGTCCCTTTGTTGAGCAATTTCACCGATCTGACCCGCAATGGCTTCTATCTATAATAGTTCATAAAACCAGAATTACCACCATTTTTATTTGGGGAAAAAACAATAGTATTAATTTAAAGATAAAATATGTGGTGAATTACATAAAATATACATGAACATGCTGCATCAGGAATGACTGAAATATATGGGTTTTCGCTACGACAGAATTTCAATGGGTATTAAAATGTCGACATTCTTCAAACTTCAGTTTGCGTAATGCAGCGCTGGTTCGAATCACACTTAGACCAAATAAAATTTTTTAAAAATCTGAGTGAATTTTTCACTCGGTCGCCAGAGTTGCCAGATACTCGTCGAAGGTCGGGGTTTTCCTCTGGGCAATGAGCCCGGTTTCCTCTTCCACTAAACCTGGCAACGCCACCATATAAGTGAAATATTCTTGAGTGCGGAGTAAATCATAAATCAATTAATCACCCAATCAATAAATTTGTGTAAAAGCTCAATTGGGAGTTGAAATCGAGTGCAAACAATTTCAGACGAAATATAGACCTTATGCATGCTTTCATTAAATTCAACCTGAAACCATCAAAGCAAAGTCTGTGATTGAAATCTTGCCACAAAACCTAACGTTTAAAGCCATTCCTGGGCAACCATGCAAAATCCGTTGCCTTCAGGTTGTTTCATTGAGGCCGATGTGTCGGGGATGCCAACAACATTTGATGTTTACGTGTTGTCCACAAGAAAGTTGCTTCAACGGAAAATTGGTGTGACCATTTGACAAAACACATTGCTCAGAATTGGAAATCATCTCCGTATGTTATTTGGGATGACGAGGTCGGTCCTGACGAGGTATAGGCTCTAGTAATAATCAAGTTTTCTGGACGCGCTGTAATAAACAGATCATATGCGTCACCTCGTGATAGCAAATCGAATTGGCCGGCATATTCATTTAAAAAAAAACAGCGAAAAAGATAAACTCGTGGAATCAATAAGTTTTGATTCTACGTAACTGGTTTACTTTTTCAATATCCATATTTTGGCAGCTAATGAAAGGAAAACATTTTTAAAAAATTTAAATCGTCTAAATTAATGAACGTTTCATTTTAATAAGATCTACACGAAACAATACCACATGTTTGCAACGGCATAAGATAAAACCTAAACAATGCAGAAGTTTAAGTTTGGTGTGATTCTTGTGAGAAATCTTTTCACAACCTCTTAATCAAAATTAATTTCAATCAAATCTGTACAATCAATATGGCAAGCCTTTTAAGATGGGTGTTGTCGAAAAATGAACATTTCGTTAGAGCACTGGTCACAGAAACAACGGGAAATGGCACACCACACGTCTCAAAGTCAAGTCAGTAGCGAGTATGTCCACCGTGAGAATCAATACATGCCAGAACAAGCCTTTGGACCGATGAAGTCAAACGTCTGATGACCTTGGGAGTGATGCATTCCCATTCCTCGAGGAGACATAGTTCAAGGCCAGAACGTTGACTGGATGCTCACGGCGCTGTCTGATTTGCCGATCGAGGTGTTCCTATAAGTGTGTCTGAAGAGGAGGAATCTGCTCTCATCAGAGAACAGAGCCCGTGCCCAGACCCGTCGTTGCCAACGTCGAACTTGCCTGGCCCATATCGCGTCTGTCTATTGATCCTGTGTCCCAGAGATGTAGCCGCTTTGAACATCGCTGTTACGGTGCGGTTTCTCAGGTGTAATACCCGGATGTAACGATCTTCACAGGGCGTGGTTACTCGTGGTCTTCCACTCCTGGGCCTGTCTGAAGTCTGACCTGTCTGACGTAACCGCTGCATCAACCTGGTGATTGTGATGCGTGCACAGCCCAACCTTCTGGCTACATCGACGTGTGACGTTCCTTATTGGACCATTGCAGCGCCTCTCTCTCTCTCTCTCTCTCGATGGCTGTCAAACGTGGCATGTCTTGTGATCTTTTTGTTGCTGTGATATCAACGTGTATGCTGCTCAGCCCTTTTAAACAGTTTTTCTGTACGTGCAGAACATGCTAAAAAGGGCAATGTCACTTGCACGAAATTTAGATATTCTCCCGGAAGTGATCAAGTGTTCCCGGTATTTTCGGTTGATGCGCTGTGTTTGGGATCTGCAATACGAATTGGCATGTTTCCATATTACAGAAGCAATTCGTAATAACAATATTTTGAAAACAAGTTGGTATCGATTCTTTTGGACACTAGTGTATATCCTGTTTCTTGATCAATTAATTGGATTGGTCCCGTTTACTCTGCTTTTCATCTTGAAATTTGCAAAGCCTTACTCGCCGTTTTTGGGACATATATGGAGAACGCGAATTGTTCGAGCTTAATATTACTACCATCAATTAAATTAAAAACATAGACACATTAATTATGTACAGTTGTGTGGTTGGAAAGACTGGACGATGTATGTAGACCCAATAAACCCTGTCGGCTTAAGGATTGACGCTGGCGAAGAAGCCTCGCTGTATGGCAAGATGACGAGTTTTTGGATCAATCTTATGTCGGAGTCGAGTTCATTTCGTCTATGACACAATGCAAGAGAGGTGTGTCACAGCGACTGCAACAGAGAAATGACGTCAATGCCATACAGTTCGAACAACTAATGATACCAAATTAAGACATCACCACGTAGTAAGTTGTTTTGAACAACACGAGCTTTCGACACCTGTGCCGGTGTCTTCGTCAAGTGTAACACTTATTATGTACATCCTCCGCCCCTCGTCCAAAAACAATGGACACTTCCTTTTTTCTTGCAGTTATCACAGCGTATACGCAGAGAATCAATCCATTATTTCTTATTTCTAAGCCGATTGCATTCATCCAATCCAATCCTTTCTCTGAGTTTCTCGGAGTAACTCCTAAAATACGTCCGCAGTTAGTTCGTTTACACGACATATCTATAATTCAGATAATTTTAGATTATTGTGTACATGCTCAGACTCGTTGCTTGTCGTCATAGCGAGTATCATATAGCAGGATAACTGTAGCATCAGTCAACGAAATGATTTTACATCCCCGAAATATCAAGTTTAACATTTTCATCTTTGGTGACAAAGTTTACGGTACCTAAGCAATCAATTTGTAAATTTCAAATTAAACATACCAAATGATATAATACCTTTTGATTTTTTACAAGTTCCTAACTTCTTCTACCTGTCAAAAATACAGAAAACGGTCTTATATTAACGTTAACAATTGTATTTTGGAGTCAAGTGTGCCATTTTTGTTTACTATTTAGAAGAAAAGTATCTGCTATCGAAACTACTCATATTAATTGAAATTTTCTTAATCTCTCGAGACTTCTAAGATGGTGATTAAAATAACCAGCTTTAAGCTCTTATCTCACGTGTTTCACTTCTTTAAGCACACAGCATGAGCCTTAGACGCATTTGCCCCTATGTTTTTTTTTAAAGCAAGAAAAACGGTAGATAATAGATTAAATTGCTGAAGCTTTTTGAATACATAATCCTAATGCGATAGATGCATCTTTTAGATTTAACGGTGGGTTTTTTCGCCTTGAGGGGATCACATTCCTGTCCTTATATTCTTTATCTGGAGATATTTATAAGTTCAAGGCCAACATGGAGAGAAAAATTACCGCATCTTCTTTACTTAGACGGGGAAAACCAATGAACTATATGCGTGGAATGGAGGTCACGTGGTGCTTGATTTGCATCGAATGCCGCCATTACTAGGAGATAGTGCAATTTCGATCCAGATCTGTTATGCGCGCGCGCTTCAACTATCAATGGCGGCACATTTTAAAAGTCAGATCCAAACCAGCCAATGAGACGTGTCCATTCCACGCATATAGTTCATTGGGGAAAACAATCCCCATCTTTTCAAAGTATAGATCGATTGATTGGTTGATGTTTAACACTGTGCAATGAGGTGAAGAATTACTTATGGACGACAACTTCTTGGTGTATTGGGTGACGGCGTCATTGACTTTGATAACAATGTAAGCACTACAACGAAAATGTCAATGATAAAAAATTAAGACATCAACACGTAGTAAGTTGCTTTGAACAACACGAGCTTTCGACAACGAAAATGGCATTGACTTTGATAACGATGTAAGAACTACATCGAAACGCCGTCACCCGATAAACCAAAAAGGTGTTATCCATAAGTAATTCTTCAACTTATTGTAACCTTTCAACTTTTAAATGCCATTGAAAGATTTAACGCAGTATTTTAGATTTTTTCATTATATGGCGTGGAGGGAAATCCGGGCTCTTTCCCGGCGGAAATTCCCGACATTCGACGAATAACTATAAACTCTTCCACATACAACAATCGAGTGAAAATCCATTTGGAACAAGGGACAAGGTATATTTAAGGGTACTAGAGAGAGAGTGACACGAAGTTATATGGAATAGTAGCACATTCACAACAACACCAACTAACTGCTAAATGTAAAAAAATGTCTTTATCCCTCCGCCACTGAACGTGATAGCGTAGCGATACTTTGGTCTATGTTTTTATCAGAAAAAGAGCGATGGAAGTATATTTGTCCTTTGTCTGGTGGAATTTAAGACACATGTTACTTTGTACTGAATTGATGTAGTTTTTAATTTAAATGTCGTTTCACGTGAAATTCTCGAGCAAGAACCATATGGACAATTCGACCTCAACGACGACCGGACGAGGGTCATTTTCCTGTGGGATAGATCATGGTCTCCGAATACATGACGCATAGGCAGGTCTATATTTTCTCTCTCCTAGGAAACTTTTAGACAAACTCAATCAACACGAACCCAAAGGGTGTTCATCGCGAAAATGGTACATGCTATAGGATGTGTGATGTTTTAGAACTACATCGGTTAAGGTCAAACTTGGCGGTCCAATTGAATCTCAACAAAGAATGGCTTTCAACTAGATCAAGTCGCTTGCTAGCCTACGATGGTTTTGATAAACTACCTCGACTCGCGCCGTTTTGCATCTTCTCCAGCCAAGATAAAACCTAAATGTCTCCATTCCGTGTTTTACCTTGGCGGACTACTCCACACCCGTAAATCGAACAGCTGGGGGGAATGTAAGAGTTGTCTTTCCTATACTTACAGAGTCTTCATTTGATTAAACAAAGCTGGAACGGTGCAGGAAAACACTAATACAATACCTAGCTTAAACGTAGTCTATTTACAGGCAAATATTATACAACCATTGGAAAGACATTTGACGCTATGCGATATTTGACGCTATTCGATATTTGACGCTATGCGATATTTGGCGCCATGCGATATTTGACGCTATGCGATATTTGGCGCCATGCGATATTATGAGGTTATTATATGACTTCGCATCCAATATGGTTATTTATTGTACGAGTCACCGTTAGGTTGAAAGTCGATATTGGACGAGACGCCGAAGGCGTCGAGTCCAATATCGACTTTCAACCCAACGGTGACGAGTACAATCAATATCCATATTGGATGCGAAGTCATATAATAATCTTTTTATTATACATATGCAATCAAACGCTAACAACAATTATTTCAAGTTTACCTTTAAACAAGCACATTAACATCTTGCAGAGATATGTCATGAGGGTTCTGACAAAACGACAGGAGCGAAGCAGACGACTCCGCGGTGACGTCAGATTCGAACGTTACACATCATCGAAGTGACGCAGTCGCTCTTCTCTCTGCCGATACCCGGATGAAAATCCAATAGCACTATCCAATATCGATTTCGGCTCCAATATCGACTGATATATGATCGACACGTGGTACAAATGCTAGTCTTTCATTGGTTAATGAATACTGGTTGTATAATAATTGACGCTATGCGATATTTGACGCTATGCGATATTTGACGCTATGCGATATTTGACACTATGCGATATTTGACGCTATGCGATATTTGACGCTATGCGATATTTGACACTATGCGATATTTGACACTATGCGATATTTGACGCTATGCGATATTTGACGCTATGCGATATTTGACACTATGCGATATTTGACGCTATGCGATATTTGACACTATGCGATATTTGACGCTATGCGATATTTTACCCTATGCGATATTTGATCCTATGCGATATTTGACACTATGCGATATTTGACACTATGCGATATTTTACGCTATGCGATATTTGAGCGCTATGCGATATTTGACACTATGCGATATACATTGGTCGTAGTGATTACTAACAGCCCTTATGTCAATACAGATAGGAAAACATAAACGCTCTGTCAAATTATTGATGTGAATGACAAAAAATGAAACCATATGTCAATTTCGGTTTGTTGCACGACATTCAATAATTTAAAAGATATTTCACTAAAAAAGCATTTTTAATCAGTGCTTAGCTGGAGAACATTACTATAGCAACATGTCTCTTTTAAATAGTATTCTTTTAGACCTGGTATTGTAAAACGAAAAATTCAACTCGTATATGAAGCGAGAAGCTTTCAAATGAAGAGCACAGGGTTATCCCCCCTGATACACGGAGTCGAAGCAATTGTTCGATGATGGTAAATACACAAACAAACGTTCTTAGTAATATTATGGCATGGCCCTTTAATTAAATTATATATCTTATGGCGTTCAGAAATATATAACTAATGGCAATTACCCCCGGAGCCTGATGATGCCACATAGATTTACGCAATGCTTTCTGGGTAAACTATGTACCTCAGTTCGCCATTTTGTTTACCGGTACATAGCAGGACGTCGCTTTCTTTGAAATCATTGGTGACATTTTCTGATAACTTTAACGTCTTCATCTCCATACAGCAATATTCCTTCCGACATTTTGTAAAATCATGTGAACATCCCTCAATCCCCCGAAATGCTTTGCGCGTAAATTCCAAGTCACGTCATCTAGTAATCGGTCAATCGGCAAAGTAAGTAAACCAGGAGACACACGAGTGCGGCTAAATTGCGGTATGCATAGTAATACTTAGGTATATATATTTGTGTAGGTATGTACAAGCATTCGGGGAAGTTCACAAAACAGTGTTGGTCTGTCCATCACCTCAGGAACAAAGAGATACCTTGGCCTGCCTTAAAGACACACCCGGCACATCCGAAAAACTTCCATTCTAAATAACTGTCAAAAGTTTCCATATTTTACCAAAAATTAAAAAGTTCCGATATGTATTTTTAATTGTAAAATTTGATTTGTTTGGTCACCGAGTAACGAGCTTGGTCATGCGCAGAAATTACCTAATGTTTGGAATCATGTGGTCAGGTCATTTAAGGAAGCTGATGATAGAAGTATGTTAGGGACCCATTCGGAAAAATACAGACGAAGGACACAAAAAACCTGTCGATAAATTGGAAATTATAAATGACAGAAACAAAATAAACCTAGTGTAATCCAATACCTTAAAGTTCTGGCTACATATTTACATATGTTTTACACCGCCATTAAGGCAATTTAAAAATAACTGTACATAATTTATTTATTTATTTACTTTAATATATTTGTAAGAAAGATAACACTAACAGTTTAGTGGAGGAGGAAACCGGGCTCATTGCCCGGAGAAAACCCTCGACGTTCGGCGAGTACCTGCCGACTCTTCCACATACGGTACAGGACCATAGAGGCCAGACGGAGGTAAGATAAAGTCAACCTCTCACATGATTAAGAAACGATAAGTTTATAGCGAGTTGCCCTGGCGAACATCATTCACTAGAATGGCAACAAATTAAACAACCATCCAACCTTCCCCATTTATTTAATTAGATTGACAAAAGTCTATGAAAGACACAGTTAGCTTTCATTTCTTGAACTATAATTAAGCTTAAAGTGACACGATCTGCCACAATTCGTAATCATGTTTCGTAAATTCCGAATGTTAACAGGATACGAGCTAGGATGAAAAGCTAGTCGACAGACGAACTGATTGGAATGTATTAAAGTGACATGAGCTGCCAAAATGTTGATATTTTTACGTTAAAATAGAATGTTGAAATTATTGTCTTTTTTCTCAAGACGTATAATTCAGAAGCTTTTTAGTGCTTCTAGTCTCGCAAATGTACGATAAAGTATTGTATTGAACTAACTTTGGCTTAGAATGAATGAATGGTCGTCCCGGTTGTTTAGATTTTGTTTACTTTTCGAACACGTTTTCGGTTCGTGCAGGCCACATACTGTATGGATTTTCCTCATTCCAACACCAATCATTTAGTTTTTCGACGGCCGTCAAAACCTCTTACTGTCGTGACGATCAGACATTATGAAAAAAGTGTGAATTTTGGCAGCTCATGCCACTTTAAAACATATCCGCCGTATCTGTGACCTATGCCAACGAAGTCGTGGCTCGCTAATTGCTCAGCTTTAGGGTCAAGATTATTTCACTTAAACTCCGGCGCTGCCAGGGCCAATGTGGGATCGGGGACCTGTACCCTGTGCTCCAAGGAAACCCCGACCTTTGGCGCGTATTGGCAACCCATACACAAAGACCGATCGAGTGAAAACATATTTTTCTTTTGACGTACATGTAGTGGACCAGTGACCCGAACCCGTGGCCCAACAATGGATTGATTGATTGTTCGCGCTCACGATTATTTCATCTATATGGCGGCGTTGCCAGATTTATTGTGGGAGGAAACCGGGCTCGATGCCCGGAGGAAACCCACGACCTTCCAGTGGTAACTGGCAACCATCCCATATAGTTCGTTCCAATTTTTTTGGCCCAACAATGGAAGGCATAGAAGACTGAGGTCCGGTATACTTACGAAGTGATGATGTTTTCTAGAATGCCTGTGCCATTTAAAGAGTTCTAATTTGCACTTCCGGTGAAAATATATTGTAGATTTTTTGCCAAATGTTGGCAGTTCGTTCCAATTTAAAGTAAGTGTCAGCCATAACATAATGGCGATATGAGATAACGATGGAAAATTTAAGCAAAAAGCATCAATTGAAGCAACCGTGTATACAGGGTATCCGTAGCTATCCATTGGGACATAAACAGCACGGATAACCGACGCATGAGCCTCGTCAAATTAAGATCTATAATTAGAAAGTCGCCTTTATCACTAGCCTAACTTTCTAATTTTAATTGTACTTAAAAAATATAAAAAAATCGTAATAAATTGTCAGACGGATTACATATTGAAATTGCATTGTTCGCCTAACTATTTGCAGAACACTATGAAACACTTGTGAAAAAAATGATATAAAAAAGTTATACATATTTTTTTCAAGAACATCAATTCGTTGACGTGTGATATATAAAGATGGATGTTAAACGACACGAACTGCCAAATATAGGAAATTATTGATGAAACAAGAGGAGCTAGTTATGTGTCAGTTTAAAGTGGCATGAGCTGCCAAAATGTTGATATTTTGACCTTAAAACAGAATTTTGAAATTATTGGCTATTGTTCTCAAGACGTATAATTCAGAAGCTTTTCAGTGCTTCTAGTCTCGAAAATGTGCGATAAAGTATTGTTTTGAACTAACTTTGGCTTAGAATGAATGAATGGTCGTCCCGGTTAATTTAATTTTGTTTACTTTTCGAACACGATTTTGGTTCGTACAGGCCACATACTGCATGGATTTTCCTCATTCCAACACCAATCATTTCGTTTTTCGATGGCCTTTAAAGCTTCTTACTGTCGTGACGATCAGAAATTATGGAAAAAGTGTGAATTTTGGCAGCTCATGCCACTTTAATCAAGTAGTACAAAATAAGAGCTTTCTGTTCATACACAACTCAAGGAACGCGTGTTAAAGGGGAAAAAAACAAAAAACAAGATGTAAGTGTACGGTCTATAATGGCCTCCCATAGAGTATCATATTCATTTGTGTGAATCTTACACGCGGTTTACAATGTGAAAGAAAATTGAAAATGGATCTTTTCAGACAAATTCTTGTTAGATCGTCAGTGGAGAGCGCCATTGACTATTGACTGTAAAAGGTAGTTGCGAATTACTTCCCTTGCGAGCATATCGTATCTTGCACGGTTATAACATGCAATCTCAACCGTAAGCCTACTTTTTTGCAATTTCTACAACGACCCTTACAAATTGCCTAGACACCCAATGCTGCCTGTCAAGTTTTTCCAAACGGTTGGTTTACGTGCAGTATATATTTCAGAGAAATTCGAGTGTCAGTCTTTAGTTATCAACGCATCGAAATGATCGAAATTAACCTAGGTTTATATGGCAGTGACTGGTCAGCCATGCGTCTGTTGCTTGGTCAAACTGGACACACCACTAAGCCTTGCTGTGATGATGGCTGCCGAGTAAGTAAGTCGCTCTATGATAAGGCTTCGCGACGTGTTGTATTTACTTATTTCTTTCCTTTTCCTCTCCTTAAAGGTAATTGTTATAAACAGCAAAACCCCTAAAATGTGCTCGAACATCCCAGCTATCTTCGGTACGTATGGGACTAGTGGATTTACCGATATTCTTTTCTGATTCGACATTCCGATGAGGATTTGCTTTACGACAATATTGCGACACGTATAGGGTTATTTCAGGACTGTTTGCGTCTTTGGATATAGCTTTTAAAAGTGTTACCCAAGCTGGCATGTGCAAATTCCTGCGCTATGTCGTGTTAACGCGTACGAGGTTCATATTAGCTACGTCTGAAGGAGAAATACTAATTGATTGACGTTAAAATTAAGAAGCCCGTGGTCTTAACGAACCGAAATGTCAGACTCTTAAAACTAGGCTAAAACAAAATAACCGGGACGAAGTTTATTTTAAGCCATTAGTGAATTGCTGTTATCATCATTATCTACCAGTTAGTCTTTCCGTATATATGGTCTTGATTGAAATGATCCCATCTTCATGTTTCCAATAATATGAAAACAATCTGCCTTTTTAAGCTAATGTGATCTATGGTTTTTGACAGTAGGAACAGATCATGGCTATCAAAGAGACTGAACTCATTGGATGTGCCGGGGCTGCCAATTGAATTCCTTTTCAGAGTACCATTTCTTTCCTTTCCACCAAACACGCACGCTCAGTTGGACAACTTTTAAGGTTTATAGGTCAATCTTACCAACTTACTTACACTACAATACAAGTATTACCAACTTACTTACAATATAATACTAGTATTACCAACTTAATTACAATATAATACTAGCATTACCAACTTACTTACAATATAATACTAGTATTACCAACTTACTTACAATACAATACTAGTATTACCAACTTACTTACAATATAATACTAGTATTACACACTTACTTACAATACAATACTAGTATTACCAACTTACTTACAATACAATACTAGTATTACCAACTTACTTACAATATAATACTAGTATTACACACTTACTTACAATACAATACTAGTATTACCAACTTACTTACAATACAATACTAGTATTACACACTTACTTACAATAAAATACTAGTATTACCAACTTACTTACAATACAATACTAGTATTACACACTTACTTACAATAAAATACTAGTACTACCAACTTACTTACAATACAATACTAGTATTACCAATTTACTTACAATATAATACTAGTATTACCAACTTACTTACAATATAATACTAGTATTACCAACTTACTTATAATATAATACTAATTTGTTTTGAGCCGCATTCAAGATTGTTTCACTTAAATGGCGGCGTTGCCAGGTTTAGTGGGTGTGGAAACCAAGCTCTTTGCGCCGAATCGACGCAAGGCTTGTGTCGGACATACCGAGGGACAATCACTTCGCCGACCGAGTCACTCAAAAAATATGCATGTATACGTTGCAAGCGACGAAAGACCTGGAATTAATGAGAAAAATAAAATAAGTTTTAGAGTATAACTTTCTCCGGCATGAAATGATTCGCTTGGTTATGAATAGAGAAAGTCTGGTTTAAAATAAGTCCAAGAAATTGTCTTCTCTAGAGTGCAGTTTTTATCGTCTCTTCATTTGCTGAAACTCGGCTTTCTCACGCGACGAATTTCTTCGCGAGCCGCGATTGGATTGGAGAAGCACCGTTCTTTTTATGCTACTAGCACTCACTGTCACGCCTCAAATCCTCTCGACCAATTGCAGGCAGACTGCCTCGGGGTAAACTCATACGAATTTAAGTGTTCTTGTTACAGAGATGGCCGTAATAAATCACGTGCCCTTAACTACTTGATTATTCTTCGCAATGCATCAGGTAAATACGGAAGACAGTCGAGGTTTTATTTATCTTCCGAACGTATACCCGTTAACATTGTGTTAAGGTCCAGTCTACAGCCCCTGCGTTATACCGTCATCAGCTAAGAGAGAGAGAGAGAGAGTAGCCGCTGTCATTCAGTTAAGGATCTCCGGATGAAGGATTAGACATTTAAAAAGGCTCCTAGTGAAGAAGTTTGTTAACAGTTGTTAGCCAATTGCTCAAAATAGGAATTTCCTAATTTTCCCGTTAAAAAGGTTATCGGGTTCGGTGTATGCTGTTACATGCAATGTCCCATAGCAAATTTTACAAATCTCGTTGTGACAAGACGCCAGTCGATGTGATGCGAGGGTGAAAAGACCTAATTGCGCTCAAGCGCCCCGTACCACAGGGAGCGGAATAGACACGCTAATTTCATTTGCGGAAAATCGAGAAAAGATTGAAGCACGTGGTTGTGACAAGTGTCTCGGTCAGACATAGAGATAAAGATGCTATAGAATTTCCGTGGACACATGTACCGATGGCTTCTAAGACATGCAAACAGTTCTGTGAAACTTAAACCATCTAAAATGGTTGATGTGTGAAAAAGTTAACACCGCTGGTGACTTCAGTTTTTTGTCACTGCTTCTCCTTTTAATAAACACACACCTTCGATAGTTAATTAAAGGGATCATTCTGGCGTACGTTAGCGGCACCATGACGGACCAGTCATTTTTCCATATGAACGTTCTTAGGAACCCGTACCAAATGACCAATTTCGGTTTTCCGGGGCCAGCATTTATGGATATAAGGTAAGACTTATAGATCTCAAGTTATTTGTTTCTACGGGCTTTAAACTGGCGACCTTGAACTCCCATTAGGCCAAAGATTTTGTCAGTGACTAAATTAGGAAATTCCGTTATAGCATGGAAATAGAATCTAAATACCTACCACCTTTATTCTATTTAATTATAACGGTTTACTCCCAAGCATGATAGCGAAAATATATTTGTTGAGTGGCATCTGACATTTGAAGCACGAATATTGAAGCACGATAGAAAATTAATTGCGATCAGTTCATATAGTCTTTTCTTTAAGTGGCATGAGCTCCAAGTATTTGAAGTTTTGCCATTTATTTCAACTGCTAAGACAATTAGAGTGTTTGCTCAAAGAAAAGCTTAATGATTGACATTGAAATAAACAAGTCAACCTTTGACATGTACGAAGGAAAAAGTTTTTACAATTTGCAAACAAAAATCGAAATAGTTGGGATTGTTCGCTTATTTACCCTCAAGTTTCTTTTAAGCAATATACCTACATTAACGACCTTGGGACAGGCGGCACCTACATGCTTTCTATTTTTACTTTTTTGGCCAAATTAACGAAAATTAACGAAACAAATATCGACATGTTGGCAGATCATGCTTCTATAATATTAAACTTCTAGACACTTACATGTAACTCTCAATGGGTAGTGTTTTATATGCACACAAGCTGTAGGCTGCATTATTATTAATTAAACGGCTGATCTGCTGTGAATTTCAATTAATTTACGGACATATTTCAATCCACAATCCTTACCTATATAAAGAATTGTCGATCACAATGTAGTACAAAGTGTTCCAGAAAAGTCTACTGACCGAGCCCAAACTCCTGTCTGTCGTCAACCTAATGAAATGCCATGGGTTTTAGTTTATTACAAAAACTTATGATTGGGTATAAAGGTCTATATGACCACTTTTTAACACAATTAGAAACTTGTTTCCATGATTATTTGAAACAAGAAGATTTTCCGTGTCACTGTGCCTGTGTGGTTTATTGTTCGTAAATGTTAAGTAATTTGTGCTAGAAATCTACAATAAAGGGACTTAAGAAGTCTGTAGTTCGCGCTAGTTACAAGTTTTATTTCTGACTTATTGTGTGAAGTGTTTAAACGAAAACACATACTAGTCTCCCCTCGGACTTTAATCGGGTATATTTACTCTAATCCAAACGATCTGCTCCGGTGGATGTATACGTTATTAAAAAACTAGAATCCCTTGGAGTTGAACAGAAAACTCCGCAGGGTAAAGCTGTTTGAACTGTCGATTATTTTTCTTTACAGCTATTATCTCTCGCCTTATGGATATATCAGGATCTTCCCTTGTGATTTTTTCTTTTAAGTTAGGATTGTTATCTGATAGATAGCACAATTGGGGTTAATTCTTTTTTCTCTCTCTCTCTTGTTATTTTTGGCCGTCGGTCTCATATTAACGTTATGATTGGGGAGGATTGTACCTCACTATGCCAAATCTGTAGTATTAGACCGATGTAAATGCATAACATAAGTGCTGTCATGGACCCAACATTAAAGGGGCATGAGGTGCCAAATATAAGGAGAGATAGTTTTTAGAAGCTGGAAAATCCCAAAACTGAACACGTAAATTCCGGGACCGTGTTTCACAAAGAGGCGTAGCGTAAGTGTTCACGTAACTGTCACAGCAACCCATACTGTAGAGATACGTTAGTATGAAAGTTACGCAAAAAATACATCTACGCCGCTTTGTGAAACAAGACCCTCCTATTTAATTTTTTCCGTTATTAGCACATAACTTAGATTGGTAGGGTTACTGACTTTACAGATATGATTTTTATATTTTAACGTCAATAGGTAAGCTTAAACATCAGGAATTATGAAAAAAAATTAAGTTGGGCAGCTCAGGCCACTTAAATTGAGGAAATCAATTAAAAACTGTTTCAGTAATAGTCTTATTTGGTAAATATCAAATGCATATGGTGAAATGAGATCAGTACAACTTGACAATATATGACAAAGTATTCCAGAAAATTCTACAGACTAAAACCAAACACCTGTCTGTCGTCAACCTAATGACATATCATCGGTTTTCCCTGTGCCCGTGAGTTTAAGTGTTCATAGATATAAAGACAAATATAAGAGGGGCTGGCGAAGAAGCCCGAGAGCGACTTGGTCGAATGTTACCATACAAAAGTCTTAATGATATACCTCTTTTTAACACAATTAGAAACTTGTCTCCATGGTTATTTTAGACAAGAAGGTTTTCCGTGTGTTTTAGTGTTAATAAATATATATGGAAACTGAATACATGTAATTATTAATCATGCACGGTATTACCCGGACCAATGACGCTTGAATTAGAAAGTATGTACACAGCACTTTAAAAACTTGAACAATAATAGTATTTTTGATCAACAGTGAAATTAATTCATGTCATGGTAGGACATATGTCGGTTCTTGGCATCTCCAAGGTTAACTGTTCTCTAAAACAAAAAAAAATGATTATTTGAAGGAAAAAAATCAATTAAAATCTATCCTTTATTATTTCGAATAAATCATATTAGATTTAATAGTTTGATTTTTGTTAAAACTGCGCTATCTATCCTACCACGCTAGCAGTTTAATCAATGGAATATTACATAGTTCTTAGTCACGTATTATTCGTATATCTGGACCTGCATATTGTGAAGAGAATATAGTCCGTCAATTTATATGTTAATATAATACGGGTTATATATTCTAATAAATTGCACGATAATAATAATAAATGACACTTATTTGGCTGCTTAAAAATACTATTAATTTTCAAAAAAAAAAGTTAATATAATAGCACTTAGGCATAAAATTTAATTTGCCAGACAAAGATATTCGCCTCACACTAACGTACTATATATTTTAAGTAAAATGAGGCGAAAACTTACTTATGGATTATAACGACTTGGTTTATTGGGTGACGACGTTTCGATGTAGTAGGCCTACTTATTGACTTTGATAACGATGTAAGAATAAATCTAAACGTCATCACCCAACATATCCCAAACTTGCTATCCATAAGTAAGTCTTGGCCTTATTGTAATCTCTCAACTGAAAAATACTATTGAAAAATTTTAATTTTACCAAAAGTTTCAAAATTATTCAAGGTTTATTCAAAAGTTACCTGATGAAAACATGCCTGGGATTACATGCATACCCCTCCTTCCCCTTCTACACAAACGTTTCTAGGAAAAAACTACGTACATCTTTAACACAATTTAACAACTGATGGTCAATATATAGCAGATTGAATTTGGACAATTTTCAGAAGATATACGAAATCAATAACTGTCACATTTTGGATATTTACTGTACAAACTATAGTCGTTTTCCGTTGATATCACTCTCGAGAATATACGCCGAGGCAAATTTCTCCCTTGTATAAGGAACTTGTCTACATGGTTATTTTAGACAAGAAGATTTTCCATGTGCCCGTGTGTTTTATTGTTCAAAAATATATTAAAGGTACGTTCAAACTTAGCCCTGGGTCCCGTCCGGGGTCTGGAACGGATTCCGGGTTAGGTGTGAACGTACTTTTACTTTGAAGGACGATATTACTAAACCAAAGTTATACAATTGACAGGACGATATTATTAAACCAAAGTTATACAATTGACAGGACGATATTATTAAACCAAAGTTATACAATTGGCAGGACGATATTACTAAACCAAAGTTATACAATTGGCAGGACGATATTATTAAACCAAAGTTATACAATTGGCAGGACGATATTATTATATCAAAGTTATACAATTGGCTGTACGATATTATTAAACCAAAGTTATACAATTGGCAGGACGATATTATCAAACCAAAGTTATAAAATTGGCAGGACGATATTATTAAACCATAGTTATACAATTGGCAGGACGATATTACTAAACCAAAGTTATAAAATTGGCAGGACGATATTACTAAACCAAATGCAAGTTGCATTAAATAAACTTTGCTATGACGTGAAAGTACAAATTAAAAACAACATGTAATCCGTAAGATCTGTAAAGAAAAACAACCTGGCTAATAATTTAATGAATTTTCAATTTTTTTTTTTGGCGGGGGGGGGGGGGGTGCAAATGCTTTTAGCTTTCCTTTTTGGTTGATGACTAAATGCTGAGTTGATAATTTAGCCAAAATGTGTAAAAACTAGAATAAAATTGAAATATTTTATTTTTTATCTTTTTTATTTTGAAAAGACTGAACGATGTATGTAGACCCAATAGGCTCTTTCGACTTTAGCACTGGCGCTTGTACAGAAACCTCTGAGAATGGCCAAATGACCAATTGACCAATTAAAAGCATCCATTTTAATCGCATCCTACAAGTCGAAACACAAATCGCACATTGAGAAGGGGCCACCTGACGTTGAAATCGTTCTCATTTTGTCTACGACGCAATGCGATAGAGGCATTTCGCAGCGACAGAGAAATGACGCCATTGCCATTACAGTTCGAACAACGTAATAAAAACACATTCTAAGCCGAAAGGGTGACTGCATCCTCGCAGTAACATCTATGGGCAATATATATTATTCGGATTTCGTAGGTGTTAAATTCATTAGAATCTGATTTAAATAGTTTGTTCAGAAAAAGTGGTAATATATACAGGCCAGTCAAGAACATGCTTCTCGTCTTCTGTTTATGTAGCGAGAAAGGCCTGAGTGTGGAATTAGGTCTACTTGTTAAGTTAACTGTGTGTTGACAATGACTATTCACGGCGAGTATGACATTCCAGTTGGCAGTGTTACATTTGTCAAAAGACGGGGAAAAGCGTCGCGGATTTCGGTCGGTCAACACGACTCGGTTTGACTTAATTACGCTAAGCTTTTCAGGTAAGCCGAGTTTAAAGAAGTTCGACTCTATGGGCATATTCAACTGAACACGGACAAACATCGTCTTGTCCAGCACAGATCCCGGCAAAGTAACCGGTTAATTGACGGCCGCCGATTCCTTGACAACTTTTTTTCTGTCACATAGTTAACAGCTGAAGACTCTTTAACGTGTTTAACAAATCTTTGCTAGACTGGTATATTAAATAAGCCTGCTTCAAACGGGCTTTTCGTTTGAGATTACTACATGCCTAAGTCTGACTATGACCCAAGGAGCAAATCCTTAATTATACATCAATAATACCTCAATCGAAAGTGTCTGAAATAGAATCGTAACCTTCTTGATATACAAATTCCACGTACGGTATTTATGCCAAAACTACAATGCAAAACCTTCATCATGCCGCCGGTCGTTTTGAAGGCGGCGACCAAAAAGGTAGCCGCGAAAAGAACAATTTCCATCACATCCTGGGGGCCCAACAAAGGGCTTCGTGGCAACGTAAGCGATCGAATCACCGTGTTTGTTAAAGTGGCATGAGCTGCCGAAATTCACACTTTTTTCATAATTTCTGATCGTCACGACAGTAAGAGGCTTTGAAGGCCATCGAAAAACTAAATGATTGGCGTTGGAATGAGAAAAATCCATACAGTATGTGCCCTGTACGAACCGAAAACGTGTTCGAAAAGTAGCAAAATTTAAATAACCGGGACGACCATTCATTCATTCTAAGTCAAAGTTAGTTCAAAACAATACTTTATCGTACATTTTTGAGACTAGAAGCACTAAAAAGCTTCTGAATTATACGTCTTGAGAAAAATAGCCGATAATTTCAACATTCTGTGTTTACGTCAAAATATCAACATTTTGGCAGCTCATGCCCCTTTAAAGTAGCATGAGCTGCCAAAATTCGGACTATTTTCATAGATTCTGATTGTCACGACAGCAAGAGGCTTTGAAGGTCATCGAAAAACTTAATGATTGGCGTTGGAATGAGTAAAACCCATACAGTATGTGGCCTGTACGAACCGAAAACATATTTGAAAAGTAAACAAAATTTAAATAACCGGGACGACCATTCATTCATTCTAAGCCATAGTTAGTTCAAAACAATGCTTTATCGTACATTCTCAAGACTAGAAGCACTAAAAAGCCTCTGAATAACACGTCTTAAGAAAAATAGCCGATAATTTCAACATTCTGTTTCAACCTCAAAATATCAACATTTTGGCAGCTCATGCCACTTTAACTGATCAGTTATAATTGACTCTTGGGAGGAACGCTGGTATTTACCGAAACTGCTTCTGTCTTCTTTGTGTAACACAATGTGTGCTTTATCGGGATAAATAACGTATACACACATGTATTTTAACAGATGATTTTAGGATTTGATTACTTAATAACTTTTGTCCGACTGACCGTCGGAACATACATCGGCTGTCTTCGCTCACTTCTGGTCAGCTCAGTCGGAACACACTTCGGCAGTCTTCGGTCGCTACCGGTCGGATTTGACACGCCTCGGACACAGTCGGAACATTTTTCGTCTATCTTCGATCTCTACCGGTCTGCGCTTTTTAAACGGTTTGCACCGTACATCTTTGGGCTGAATACAAATGGCATCGAAAGTACTAAATAAAATATATAAACAAATATCTTTCTAAATGATATTAACATTTAAAGGGGCATGAGCTGCCAAAATGTTGATATTTTGACAATACAACAGAATGTTGAAATTATTGGCTATTTTTCTCAAGACGTATAATTCAGAAGTTTTTTAGTGCTTCTAGTCTCGAAAATGTACGATAAAGTATTGTTTTGAACTAACTTTGGCTAAGAATGAATGAATGGTCGTCCCGGTTATTTAAATTTTGTTTACTTTCGAACACGTTTTCGGTTCGTATAGGCTGCATACTGTATGGATTTTCCTCATCCCAACGCCAATCATTTAGTTTTTTGATGACCTTCAAAGCCTATCACTGTCGTGACGATCAGAAATTATGAAAAAAATGTGAATTTTGACAGCTCATGCCACTTTAATAAATTTATAATTATTTTTATTTAATTTTTTTCCTCTGTAGTAAAATAGTTATGTACTTTTGACGCCATTTGTATTCGGCCTAAAAATACGGTGATTTGCCGTATAAAAAGCGCAAGCCGGCCGGTAGCGAGCGAGCGAAGATAGCCGAAGGGTGTTCCGACTGGCCTCGGACGGTCTGCGCTTTTTATACGGTAAATCACCGTATTCTGGGAGTGGACACAAATGGTGTCGAAGTACAAAATATTTTACTACAGACGAAAAGAGAAAATAAATATAAATTTAATAAATGCTAATACCATTTAGAAAGATATTTGTTTATATTCCATTTAGCCAGGTACACCACATGATTTGTAACGCCATGAAGACCGGCTCATCCTCCAATGGTTCAATTATATAACTGATCGAGGCTGAAAGTTAACAAACCGAGTGTTTCGGTCCCTTACATTATCACGGGGACACTTTTGTTGGAACCTCAAGAAGATATGCTTCACGGCTATCTTTTTGGTGGCCACATTCAAAATGACCTGCAGTCTATCAAAGGGTATTTCACGTATGGTACGTAAATCCCCCAAGTTTCAGAGTGTCTGATCGGGCAGAGCGAAAACAACCGAAGTTTACTGTTACCCGAAGAGCTGCTTCTCAACCCCAAATATAGTTCACCTGCTTTTTCTATTTACGGCTGTAATAAGGTCAGTGAATCTGTCTAACAAATAGTCACTGTTACACCGACAGGACAAGATGGCTAAAACATTGACAAAACACAACTAACGTCAGACGATCATGCACGGATGAAATGCCAGTTTCAGGACAGGTGCTTTAAACCCCGTTGTCCGATTGACGCGCGTTAAGACAAATTGCCTATGATATTTATGACTTTTTACTTCACGCCCGCGAGCTACAGGCCTGATCGGCGAAATTCGTTAAACTTTTCTTCCAGACGTGTTTTATTACTCCTTTCAATAAACTTTTGCTCGAGGTCAAGCAATGAATGTGTTTTTGCTGAATACGTACAACATCCATCATGTAAAAATAAATGTCTGTCCAGAAGGCATTTGGCTACCACGATAGATGACAACTCAATTTCTGTTTTACAAAAACGCTAATTGACATATCGGTTGGTTTAGTCTTTTCTTTACTTGCACTCACCGTGTGTTTTCCAGGTGTGACCTATAACAGGTGCCGTTAACAGGGGATAAATAAGTGACCCCTTGAGTCCACCACCCCCACCTGTTTATATACATGAATAAATAAAAAAGACAGTTGTATTTAAGAGTCGAGCGTAATTATTTATGAAGATGAGCGCAAAATTCACTATACTTGTGATACGTTAGTGAAGAAGACGGTTCACACGTGATCGCACAAATGGACCGGCCATTCAAGAACATGTTGACGAAGCCCTGGGTCAACACTGATATACATGGATATTATAATTTGATAGAAAGGATGTACTTCTTGAAAATAAAACGAAACTTGTATTTCATAAGAGCTGAGCAAAGTTTCGTTTTCTAGTTTAAATATTTTGAATAACGGTAGGCATATTTGGTTAATCTTGCCATTCATTATTCACATATTTTTATTCCAGCCTTAAATATACAAAAACAACGAGCCGGCTATATTAGAGGTTAACCAATGTTAATATTCTTTTTTGTATTGGCTCTATTACAGTTAAACGGTTGGAACTGTTTATAAGACAATTGGGCGATAAGGGATTGAAAAAACCCACAGAATCATGGTTAAAACAATAGGCCCCTATTTGTCAGTTTACAATTTTGTCAGAAATCTTTAAATTTGCCCATCTAAAACAATTTCACAACCGTCTCTAAATATATCTTCGAGATAAAAGAGCAATTATTGATAATATTCCTGGAGCTTTCAGTGAACCATTGTTCTCAAATATATATATATATATATATATATATATATTAATCTGTACTTGCGAATTTTTCTTTCATATGGCGAAGCTTGGATTTTGCATTTATTTGTAAGTGAAAACGCTCGTTTTCAATCACGTCAATATTTTTGCATAGGGATCGAGATTTTAACATTCTTCATTGCAATACATGAAATGAAATACATTTTTCACTGCTTAACTGGTCCGAAGTACATTTATTACGAACACATTATATTCTTTGTCCACGCCAATGTATTTCCAATGAAACTCAAAGACCTGAAATGCTGACAAAACTTGAACCTGTTTCGGGGTTTAGTTTTGGTTTTCGATCCGTTGAAAAAAATGAATATATTGAATCAGTAAGCTGAAGAAGAAAGTGTTTTCTTTTTTTTTCTGCGAATCCCAAACTTTTCTTGTGCTATATAGGCCTACGACATGGGGAAAGCTATAGAGCTTCGTTATCTCATTCCAACCGTCTCTTAATGGAAAACCGAACTTGTGATTACGGAACACACATCCATCAATCGCAACCTTTAATTTCCTCTGTGCCTCATGAGGCCGACTTGTCTCTTTCGGGACGCTTCATTCTAGCTGCAATTCGGTCTTGGCATCCACACTAAAATTACTCCAAGAAATACAGTTCAATTATAGCACTAAGGCCAATCGTTTACAACGTTAATAGGTCTTAATTCTATACAGTTAATACATAGGCTACATGCATTTCTATTAATTCTTGGCACAGTAATAAGAAACTCTAATAAATGTTACTGAAGTCCTAGTCGTTAATTCGTTTTGTATGTAATAAGAAATTTTTCTTTGTCTCGCTTGGTAACTGCAGTAGGATGTCCACGTCTGACGTACAATTAATTAGAACAATCGGTCTCTATAGTTCGCAGAAAACAAGATGGCAATTTTAAAGTGGCATGAGCTGCCAAAATGTTGATATTTTGATGTTAAAACAGAATATTGAAATTATTGGCTATTTTACTCAAGACGTATAATTCAGAAGCTTTTTAGTGCTTATTGTCTCGAAAATGTACGATAAAGTATTGTTTTGAACAAACTTTGGCTTAGAATGAATGAATGGTCGTCCCGGTTATTTAAATTTTGTTTACTTTTCGAACACGTTTTCGGTTCGTACAGGTCACATACTGTATGGATTTCCCTCATTCCAACGGTAGTCATTTAGTTTTCGGTGGCCTTCAAAGCCTTTTACCTTCGTAACGATCAGAAATTATGAAAAAAAGTGTGAATTTTGGCAGCTCATGCCACTTTAAAGCCCTGAACCAAGGAGCTTTAGGCTGCAAAGCAAGAGCAGGAAGGGGGTGGGGGTGGACCGTTGAGACTTTGTTGTGCTTTTAACCCTTGACTGTTTCGGTGTCTTTGGTCATATAGATCGCGGTTGTTGGTATTGATTTTTTACTTTTCCTAACCCCCCCCCCCCCCCCCCGAATTGTATTATAACTACATCTGATCAAACAGTTACCAGAAAGCAGGTACCGAGATTTCTCCTTGTCTCTTCACTTGTGCGGGGCTATTATATGTTCTGAGCGAAAAATTAACAAACTTTGGAAAATATGTTATCACCCATCGTCCAAATTTGAATTTCTGGCATGAAATAAACTGCCTTTAGGGCTTTTGGATCAATGCTGGATCTGAAAAAAATTTGTCCATGAAAGATCCCCTTGTCACGAAAAGCGATCAAATACTGGAAGTTATGTATCTGTTTGAAGATTTCGGGTCAAAATATATTTAGCATAAATGGATTTTTTCTGCGTAACAAATGATTTGGTGTCGCAGAGTTAGAACCATTGTCAATGTATTACGAAGTGTTCAAGAAAATTCTACTGACTAAGGCCAAGCTTGTTTCGGTCGACAACCTCTTGAAATGTATTACAACAACTTATGATAGGGTATAAAGGTCAAAATGATATACCCCTTTTTAACACAATTAGAAACTTGTCTCCGTGCATGGTTATTTTAATCAAGAAGATTTTCCGTGTGCCAGTGTGTTTTAGTGTTCATAAATACACATAAAAAGTATGGCCGACGTAACCAGGGAAACGATGATACAAATCTTAAACAAGAAAGGTTCGTTCTTGGTTGGAGTCGATGTTATCCTGGAATAAATTCAATGGTTTTAGTGCTTAAAAACAGCATAAAACAATATAAATGTCAATTTCTGCCAACAAAGCATGTAGTCTGTGGTATTGTTTTGCCATTTGTTCTCGTCCATTGGTACTTAATGCCAATCTAACAAAAGAGAATTTAATATGGCGTGATGACGAGGTCTCGTTTCAAGAGGGCGATCTCTGCTTCAGTTGCCCCTTGGTCTCCGCAGCTGAAGGGGGGCAAATTACTCTCAAGTCCTTTTATCGCACCATTGAACATCAACCCCTTGCTCACTTTAATTGAATGATCTTTGCTACCGTTAAAACGCCAAAGTGAATCGAGGCAAGCTATGATTTAGGTTTGTATCTGCGCTCCCTAAACTGAATATGATGCCTCCGAGACTGTTTATATAACCCTTGAATAATTGTAATGGCGATGGAAAACCAATACAGCCTCTCGCATATGTGTTATAGACCTACAGAGACTACTTTTATGTTAACAATTAAAATGCCTGGGTTTTCAAATTAATAAAATCCTTCTTAACAATATACGTTTTTTAACATTGAGTAGGTCCTATACCTGTATTATATTGAACATATCACATTACATAAAAACGAATCCATCTACAGTTTTAGACGATACATTCAGAGGAGAAAAAACAGTTTTCTTTATTTTTTTCCGATAGGAGACATTAGAAACATTCCACTTTTTGCAAAACTTCAAATAAAAAACTTTTACTCTCCGAATTTAAAATTCAAGATTTGATTTACTATAGGTACTAGCAATGTCAGCAAATGACGAACTTCGGCATGCTTACAAGTACCCAGAATGATGTAAGCCTCAGTTATTGTCCAAAACAAAATAAGGTAGACCAACTTTAAGAACTTACTCTGAAGCGTACAAACGAAGCATTTTGTTTGAGAGACACAAACAAGCCTTGTGATAAATTTGAGGCTACAACCTTTTGAACAAAAGGACCAGGTCCAGTTTCACGGGGTTCTTTCTGGTCGATGGCGGTTTATTGGGACTTCCGCCTTAGGCATGCTTTCACACCCCAAGTGAAAAGTTTCAATCCAAAGTGGACGTATTTAAAGTGATATGAATTTTCCTGGGAAAGCATTAAAACTTAATTAGGAGATAAATTGCAGGATTTGTCTTGATCCCATTGATGCCTCTTTTTTCATGGGTGGCATGCTCAACCTATATTTTCTATTCCAGCGCCAATCGTTTATCTCTTTGCTGTATTGTACACGCAGTTATATGAGCTTATATGGGCTTCGGTTAAAACTTTTTGACCTGCTAAATCACATGAACTTGCTAGACATTCACCAAGGATAGGATAGATTAATGGCATTAACAGTTGTCCTTAGCAAATCAGGAATTAAAAGTTTGATTTTTGTTTGTTTGTTTTGCTTTTTGTGCTTTTTTTTAAATCGATTTTTACAGATCCAATTTTCCAAGTGTTCAATTTCCTAAGAATAGTTTTATTTCGTCATATGTTTAAAATGTCCTATCTTACATGTATATTAGTATTATATAATTTTAACAAAATAGCCGAATATCTTATAACTTTTGAATTTTCCCTTTTATACAGACATAACTACGTCTCTGTTGTTGGATAATATAAACAGTTCAATAATTCGTGACACTGCCACGATCACGCTCCGATGTGACCAATAAACATGTTATTATGTATTTGTTTATAATAATCCCATAGTCTTTAATTTATGTGCATATATCAAGGCTGATTCGTATAGTCCTCAAAACAAAGTCTATCCCATCCAGCCGTGGTATTTATATATGACAAATGACTGGATCTATAAGTGACATGAATTCTGTTAAATAACAGAGGGATTATTTAAACTATTTGCTTTGCCATGCGACCGACACGAAATATGTTTAATGCATAACTTGTCCACGATATTATACTTTTTTACTGTGTTCGTGTTACGTTATGCTTATATATAATACTTTCGTTGCATAAAACCAAATTATGAAAGCCTTGTGTCAATAATTAGGCCGGTAAATGTTGATTTGTGTCAATAAGAAAATACGTATGAACAAAGACGATGGTAATTGATTTTGATTGGTTAAAATTCATTCCATTCCTTAATCCAATATTGGCCGCGTTAGTGTGCGTTAAACCTCCGTTTTGTACTGATTGGAGTCTATAAATGCTTCTTTGTGGTCTTTTTTCCTGATAAAAAAAAATCTAACATGACATTTAATGACGATGAAGTACAGGTTGCTGAATAGTTTATATCTTCCATTGAAACAGAATTGCGTTGTGTATATTTCCCCCAAAAAGGTACATCGATTGATTGATTGAATGATTGATTGGTGTTTTACGCCGCACTCAAGATTATTTCACTTATATGGCGGCGTTACCAGGTTTAATGGGGAAGGAAACTGGGATCAATGCCCGGAGGAAACCCCCGACCTTCCACGAGTACTTTGCAACTCTTCCACATGCGCCGACCGAGTAAATAATCCACTCAGAAATGTTTCGATTTTTATTTTGTCTGGGTGTGATTTGAACTGCGCCGAATCAAAAAAGGTACAGGCTAGGCCTTAAACACCACCTTCAGAGATGTACTTAAAGGTAGTTTTCGTCAGCTAAAAACATAACGAACGCCATGTTGACCAAAATTATACTGACCAAATATTCTGTCTGTAAATTGATTGTTTGGTGTTTTACGCCGCGCTCAACATTATTTCACTTATATGGCGGCGTTGCCAGTTTTATTGTGGGAGGAAACCGGGCTCTATGCCCGGAGGAAACCCACGACGCTCCGTTGGTAACTGGCAACCATCCCACATAGGTCGTTCGAGTGAAAACCCAGTCAGAAAATTTCCAATGTTTGGACTCTGTCTGTAAAAACTGTATAGCCTATGCAATTTAGCTTTTCTACAAAACTCAAATCACCATTGTCTATGGACGATCGGAATTTATGAAAAAGTTCAGATTTTTGGCAGTCTCATCAGTTAAACTATGGACAAACGTGATAAGTGGACTTTTTCATTAGTATAATTTAGATCTAACGTTCAATGGCCTTTGATTAACAGCAGCAATATCCCGCAAGTACGTGAATACGACTTCTTAAACCCAAGAAAGTGAAAGGAAAATGAACAGTTGACAACGCAATGTCGTTTATTACTTTTTGATTCAGTTTTTTTGTGAAAATTTTGAACCGAAACATTTGTCCCATCAAAGAACAAAATACTTAATTCTATTTTTATTCGCTTCTGCCTTAATTTACTCTTTGGCTTTGAAGTTAATTTTCAATTATCATTTGGACAAAACAATTAACTACTGTAACAAACAAATATACCAGGCATATTTATCCTTAATTTTCTAATTGTCTTTGTAGTTTTATACAGAAGTGAAATGATAAGTGTCATTTATCAATTCAAAATCAATCAATCATTTCTTGTAATATATAGAAAGCAAGGAATACACTTTTTGGATAACAACTTCTTGTTTAATAACATCGGTACGTTTCGATAGGGCTACTTCTATCCTAATCATACATTATCATAGTAGTAGTTCTATTGAAACGCACCGATTTTATTAAACAATGTCTTCCTAAATGTCCATCAAAGAACTCAATATATAGATATATCAATGAAGCCTAACACAAACAGTTATAGTTTAGGAAAGTGTCAGTTGCATCCCTGTCTCTCAGTGTTCCACCAATGGGTCGCGGGTTCGAATCCGACTAAGTCCCCCAAAAATTGGAAAATTTTCTGACTGGGTTTCCACTCGAACGATCTATGTGGGATGGTTGCCAGTTACCACCGAAAGGTCGTGCGTTTCCTCCGTACATAGAGTCCGGTTTCCCCACACAATAAATCTGGCAACGCCGCCGTATAAGTGAAATAATCTTGAACGCGGCGTAAAACACCAAACAATCAATCAATCTCAGTCTTTGACCGAAATTACCATTTTCAGGCGTCCCCAAAACTCGGTATAGGAGTGAAAATAACGAGAATGTTGTTATATATACTCACTTTCTAAAAGATACTAAGTAATCTTCTGAACCACTTTTCAGAATTTTATAAAATTGTATTACTAGCTTATTTGGATCTGTACGTCCGTCCGTCCTTCCGTTAGCCTACAATTCAGATATTTTTATCGTTTGTTGTTTGTCTGCCATATATTTCCTGGACAGTTGGTCAAAATTGTTTTAAATTGTATTTCTAGCTTATTGGAAGGGACATTTATAATTGATCAACTTTGGGGGTCTGTACGTCCGTTCGTCCTTCCGTTAGCCTACAGTTCAGATATTTTCATCGTTTGTTGTTTGTCTGCCATATATCCCCTGGACCGCTGGTCAAAATTGTATTTCTAGCTGATTTGTGGAAACCTTTGTAATTGATTAAGTTTTGGTGCCTGTGAGCCCATCCCTTTTTCCATTAGTCTAAAATTCGGACAAATTCATTTGTTGTTGCCTGTTTGCAAGATATCTCCTAAATCACTTGTCAGAATTTTATAAAATTGTATTTCTAGCTAATAGGTGGGGACCTTTGCAATTGAACAAGTTGTGGGGCCAATACGTTTCTCCGTTATTCCGTTAGCCTTCGATTTGGATATTTCCATTGGTTTCTGCTTATTAGAAGTATATCTCCAAAATACTTGGCACAACTTTCCTTTGTAGTTAATAAATCTTGCCATCGGTAGTTCTGTTCACTTTCCGTTAGCCTTCAGTTCGACTATTTTAATTGGTTATTGCTTGGGCAGAACTACTTTTGACCATTTTCTGAAATATCTTTCTGTATAGGTCATCAAGTTTTAGGGGAGGTGTGGAGAGAACACATATGTTTTGGAGGCAAAAAACAAAAAGTTTCTAGTTTTCTTTTTGTTTTGGTCAACCTCTGAGCATTCATATGCCCCATATCAGTCAATAACATACAGAATAATAATAATGAGACAAAGACAATTTAATGTTTTCGGAAAAATTCAGTTTGATAAAATTTATGATCTTTTTTTTTTTTGCATATAATTAACGATGTTTTGGCTCTTTTAATAAACTGGGCGTTTTCAACCTTTTTTTAAAGCATATACACGAATTCCTATGCAACAATAAAATGTAAAAAAAAAAATTAAAAAATTGGAGATAATTAGATATAAATTTGCATAAATTTCCGTTTATCATCCTTTGTCTTAGATACGTTTAATTGATATACATATTTTGAAGGGAATATCTCGTCAGTAGCAATCGGCTTACAGTTTTGATTAGGACGATAAATTAATTATAAATCTTTGTTGACGGACTGTATAAATAAACATTTTGGGAGATAAAATCTCCTGTTGGTTTAGGATTCAGATAAAATTCCATCCCCTGTAGATGAAGATGATAGCGTCTCTCTGCGAACAGAAAGTCAGCCAAGCATAACGCACGTTCACTCACCTCGACGACCTTTGGATAGCAGTAGACGTAGAAGACCCTAAGTTAGACTTGTCACAAGATCTTGGGTAGTTTTAATTAAGATTGTGTGCGTTGTTCTACGAGATGCGTCTACCAGATATTGGGAAAAGTTTTTTCTAGTTTGAAAATCACAGTTTGGGTTAACCTTACTTAGACAGTTTTTAATTCGTTATGCTACTGTTTAAAAATCAGCTTTGATTTGACGTGACTTGGTTTACTGTTCTATGTATATTTATGTATAGACTATAGACCAAAACACACCGACACAGTGGACATTTTCTTGACTAAAATAACCATGGAGACAAGTTTTTAATTGTGTTAAAAAGACCTTTATAGTTACCAAATCCTATTTTTTCGCATATAGCCTTTCAAGAAGCATAAGCTGCCAAAATGTTGATATTATGGTAAAAACAAAACCAAGGATTTATGTGGCATTTTGCTGAATAACTGCCTTGGTCAGAAACGTCATTTTAGTGACACTACGCAAGGCTATACGGTTTTGATGTTAAAATGCCTTTAGAACAAATGTGTGTGCGCCACTTTTATGTAAACTATATTTACCTGATGCCAACGCTGCTCATCTACATTTTCGATGAATTTTAAACGACCGAAATGATTAAAGAGAGTGCTGATTTAAGAATAGAACAACTCTGATTTTAAGGCTAAGAACCATACTTGGTATCCTTCCTCTTATTTCAAAACAAAACATAAGCCTACTCTTATAAAGGGCAGTTGAATAAATCTAAGGTTTGTTCGGCGAGGGAGCTCATATAGCCATTCGATATTGTGCAATTTGATTGTTACATGTATTTAGGTTAAAGTGGCATGAGCTGCCAAAATGTTGACATTTTGACGTAAAAACAGAATGTTGAAATTATCGGCTATTTTTCTCAAGACGTATAATTCAGAAGCTTTTTAGTGCTTCTAGTCTCGAGAATGAACGATAAAGTATTTTTTTAACTAACATTGGCTTAGAATGAATGAATGGTCGTCCCGGTTATTTAAATTTTGTTTACTTTTCGAACACTATTCCGGTTTGTATAGGCCACATACTGTATGGCTTTTTCTCATTCCAACACCAATCATTTAGTTTTTCAATGGCCTTCAAAGCCGCTTACTGTCGTGTCGATCAGAAATTATGAAGAAAGTGTGAAATATAGCCAAGCAATTAAAGAGACTCGTTGTGCATTATTGTTGACATTTATCATGATATTTCTATATTAAAGGCACAATCGCCGCGAAAATCCAGAATACTGTTTTCTTTCGAAACCGTGGGCGATTTTCTGTATATTTCCCAGACAGAAGAAGTTAGGAACTGTTTTGGCATCATTTAGCATTTTTAATTTGAAATTGAAAATTAAATGTACATGTATCAAGTAGGCCTACCCGCAATGTAAACAAGCTCCGAACCTGTACATGCGCAAAAGATCCCTAATGTTTTGACGGCCCAGTATAATTTTACTTACTTACGTTGTTCGTTTGTTTTCCACCCCCACTCATACATTCTAAACCTAACTGGACATGTTCTATGTGTCCTATTTTTAATTTTAGTGGTTTCAGTTGTATTAAGCTCGTGTAAATCGGTTTTCTTATCAAATGTCAAACAGGCTACGGCGGGAAGTGGTCCTTTAAAAAAGTAAGAGTGATTTGACATTGGATGACAGATGTACAATTAACGAGCAATTAGTGAAAATTCCGTGGTATATTATTATTTATCAGACGGACGGTTTCGGATGGATATTAAAAGGGGTCCTTCATGTAGTGAGTTGTGAAGGCGTAACTAATATTTATGCTAAACCGTGAAGTGCCAACCTTCTTTCGTTTATTTGACATTAAAGTGGCATGAGCTGCCAAACTTCACGCTTTTTTCATAATTTCTGATCATCACGACAGTAAGAGGCTTTGAATGCCATCGAAAAACTAAATGACTGGCGTTGGAATGAGGAAAATCCATACAGTATGTGGCCTGTACGAACCGAAAACGTGTTCGAAAGGTAGGCCCTAACACAATTTAAATAACCGGGACGACCATTCATTCATTCTAAGTCAAAGTTTGTTCAAAACAATACTTTATCGTACATTTTTGAGACTAGAAGGACTAAAAAGCTTCTGAATTATACGTCTTGAGAAAAATAGCCAATAATTTGAACATTCTGTTTTAACGTCAAAATATCAACATTTTGGCAGCTCATACCACTTTAAAGAATCAGGGCAAAAATTGCATTAATCTTTAAACGGTCTATCAGGGGGAAGACGTTTTCCATTGATCGTCCAAACACCTTCCCAACATGTAAACGACAGTAAAATGTGGGTTGTTTTATCTGTTTTTAACCCCGGACGCTGGATGCCCTTTTCAGTCCAGCCTTTCCAAGGATTTCTAACATGTATAGGCAGCTTATGACGTCATCCTTTTTTGACTGGAGCTTCCTTTTATATTTTTTTTTATTTTAACAGAACTAACTAAAACAATATTTTCTGAAGATGTGCAAATGTTTATATGTCCTTGAAAGACACAATAGTATTTGATTTTAGTCTAAATTACATACACCCCCCCCCCCCCCCCCCCACTTCCCACCTTTAACACAATTACAATTTAGCTCCATGGTTATTTTAGTCGGTTAAGAAGACTTTTAATTGTGCCCGTGTGTTTTAGTAGTCATACATAAAGTATTTGATAGTGAGACTGAAATTATGCATCTAGGCCGACGAAAAAAATTATGCACAGCATATATGCTTGAAAAAAAACACCAGCCTTCTAATAATGAAATTAGTCTGAATCTGTCCAATACATTTCCATAAATTATAATATAGGCTAAGGCCTAGTCCAAAAATATGTGAAGTATTTAAGTGAAACGGCTTTTCAGGCCTTATCCCTTAGACACCTTTGAAGCTGGGTTTTGTAGATGATATCTCTTGTTTCAGCTTGTCATTAGCAAGCACATCTAATTAAAACATATATTAAGAGCATTAACGACGCCAAACGAATTGTTAATTAAATTTAAAAAAAACGTCTCGTTTTAGACACAAGTTGATCCAGCTTAGTCCCCCGCTTATAAATCAAAACCACTGATGCAGCCAGCGAAGAAATTCTAAAACCAATCATTCAATCAACAAATCGATAATTATATCCGACATGAAAAATCGATCTGACCTCAATTTTATGGCGAGTAAACAGCTCACCAACATTCTTGGAGTCGTTTAGTTTCGCATTCGGAATTTATGAGAAAAATTTAATTTATGCAGCTCGTGCACACTATAAGTTTTTGGAATCGCGTGAAAAAAAAACGCTTCTAAATTAGAGCTTGAATAAATTCCAAAGATATCAGTACAAAAATCACATTGGATCACACATGATTTATTAGCTTTAAACCCTTGAATTTGGGTTTGTGTTGAAAAGTTTTTTTCACAGGGAAACATTTTTTAGAAACCTAGGGGCTGTTTTTCAAAACAATTACGCCCGACGTAAGTCCATTGCAAGGCCTAACTGTCATGGCAACATATACCTTCAACATTACGTCACGACCAGGCGCAAATTTACGACGGGCGTAAGTGTGTTGAGAAACAGTCCCCTGGGGATGGTTTCTCAACAAAATTACGACCGACGTAAGTCCAATGCAAGGCGTAACTACCATGGCAACATATACCCTCAACATGACGTTACGACCAGGCGCAAAATTACGACGGGCGTAAGTGTGTTGAGAAACAGCCCCCTGGTCTTGTTCCCAGTTTCACAAAGCGGCGTAGCGTATGTTTTTACGTAACTGACATAGCAACGTATCTCTACACTATGGGCTGCTATGACAGTTACGTAAAAACTTACGCCGCTTCGTGAAACAGGGTCTCTGACACTTGACTTATAAGTTAACCGACGTTACAGTGATGGTATAGCTTTGTCGAACCAAAATTTACCCAATATATACGGGGACAATCTTCCTGTCTAAAAAAAGCAGCTCTTAATTGTGTTAAAAACGAAATATATGAATACAAACTACTTTAATTAAAGTAAAATGACTCGCTGTGGCCAGGCATAATAGCTTATATAAAAAAAGAACAAGTGTTTGAAAGATCTACAAGTCATGGCTAAACCCCCCTTGTCTGTCTTCTACCTTGGCCTAAAGGCATTTCTGGGGGAATCAAAATTTTCACTTTCTTTAATCGGCCAACAAATAACAAGTACTGATTTTCAGCTAAGTTTTTGATAATGGTCAAAAGGATAAGGTACTTCCGTAAAGGCCTTTAGGTACCGGTATTAATATCAGATAGGCCTAGTCCCTAATTTCTAAACAAATTAGCCTATTACGCTCGAAACAAATAGGTCTAATATCAAACACACAGTCTGTATGGATTTTCTTCATTCCAACATAAATCATATATAGTTGTGGGATGACTTTCAAAGCCTCTAACTCTTTGACAATCTGTTAAGGAGAGAGTTTGAATTTTGGCAGATCGTGCAACTTTAATGAATATAAAATTCACTCAGCGGATCCGTTTACTTTTGTTCCTTTGTGCAGACCGATACTTTAAGCCTATATGATATGAATGAGAGTGAAGTGATGTAAGCGGTCTGTTAAGTAACAACACTACAATGTACACACACGCAATACATAAATAGAACACCCTCGGTATTATACATAAAAAGCAAGTAGGCCTATAGTGTTTTTCCTGGTGAAAGAGAAGGCGCGGGTCGAGTGCACCGGGACACGGTATCGCTGTACTTCATCGGCTGGGCGATGCCGCGACAGCTTAACCGGGATAAAAACTCAACATAATTTCGTCTTGTCGTCGGCTAAATCGTCAACAATGACTGAAATAGGACAGTATTTACGGCAACTGTCCATCTGAAGGCGAGAGGGGGTGTTTTCGATAATGAGATAAATGCCGTCTACGCGCATGGTTAAGCGGTGAGCGAAACCCTCCGTTACTGCTACACGTCTATCGATCTATTTATAGCCTATCCACAGTTTAAGACGCCCTCTCTCTGTATACTTTCAATCAAGATTTATTAAAATGTCTTTTTATTTTAATATTTCAGGAACAAGGAAGTTGATCTTGGTGGTTGTGAGGGTATGTCCTCCACCAATACTCGGTAAGTTCTCAATCTTGTAACTCGGACGTAGATTACTCAACTCCCCGCGCCATTTTTCTCTCGAGTCGAGATAACACGTGCTTCCTCTGTCTGCCCCGTCACGCCCGCACTCTCTCACACAAACAAATCGTTTTAACATCAGCATACACCACAACTGTCATGTCAACCTGTCTAGTAAATAAGGGACATTTTGTACCTTGTCTGTGATATAAACAGATCACGATTTTCAGACGTTTAAACTAGGCCTACCCGTTGAAGATGTTGGCCGTTACATAGCCTCATATTAGTACACAGTCTGGGGTAAAATATTTAGGTCAACTTGTTATTATTCAATCGTTTGGCAATATGTCAGGTGGACCACGGTGGCGCAATTTCTGTAACGAAATATTTACTTGTTTTTGCTCGATATTTTTCAGCAATTATCGTGCTTAACATTAGTCAAGGCGCATATTTCTGATGGAGAAAACAGCACTCAAACGCGATATCAAAATCTAGGTCAGATGTCTGCGAAATCTAGGTCAACCTAGCTATAGACTCGTTGTGATTTTACTGACCGATTACATAACTGTAAACACGCACTTTTAAACCCCCAAACTTTCATTTCCGTTAAATTTTCCCTTTATATTATATATTGAATTGCTGTCATTTTATTTAAGACTACATCAAAATAATAGGCGAATTTCCAGAAGATGCAAAAAAAAATGTAATTTTTCAAAATATAATTTAGATGAAAGTAAAATTCTTGTGATCTTTGTGTTAACAATATTAAAATTTTAATTAGGTTACCAATATAAGAACTTGTATAACAATATTAAAATTTTAATTAAGTAATCAATATAATTACTTGTATAATTTATTTAATTAGAAGAAGTGCAACAAGTATCATTTCATTTGACAAATTTAATAAAAACAATAAAAAAGATAATTCATTTTTTTGGTTATTGTCAGCCATTTAGCCTTATTGTTTTATACCGGTCCGTTACAATCTTGATTTCTTAATTAATGGCATCTTTAATAGTGTAAGGGTGTTGTAAAATAAAAACTTTTATATAATTTAAATAAATAGAAATTAGAATTCATAATATCTTTATTCTATAAATTAATTAATTATTTATGTAAATCAATATAAGATAGCAGTTTTATTTTAATTATAAATTCTGATGTCATTCAAGGGGGAAAGGGAAGTGAATATTTCATTGCAAAATAAAGAAAAAATATTAAATTTCGATAGAAAATATATATTGATGAACTGTAGTATGAACTATTGGAGAAAGAAGATTGGAATGACCAAAAATTCTGGAGGTACATGTAGGGCCTATATATATTCAACTGAGACTTCCATAATATTTCATAGAAGTTCATATTTTTGATGCCATAAACTAAGTTTTGAGTTAATTTCAAGTCCACTTTAGTATTTTAGTTGCCATAAATTGAATACTTCCATGCTAATTAACTGCTATTCAGTTTTTTATTTTTGAACACTAAAACACACGGGTACAGGGAAAATTTTCTTGTCATAAATAACCATTGAGTGATTTGAGTTAGTTTCTGAGGAAAACTTCCAATTCAATCATCCACAGAAGAATTGCAAACCACTTGCTTATTCTGTTCAATACCGTACATAAAACTCTCCAATATTTGGGAGGCCTCGGTGGTCCAGTGGGTTAGAGTGATCGCCCGTCAGTTCCACACAGACCTTTCATCAATGCAGCATGGGTTCAAATCCTGCTCAGACCAAATAAAGATTGAAAATTTTCTGAGTAGATTTTTGACTTTATGTGGAAGAGTTGCCAAGTACTCGCCGAAGTTCGGGGGTTTCCTTCGGGCAATAAGCTCGGTTTCCTCACCCACTAAACCTGGCAACGCAGTCGTATAAGTATTTGGCCTCAATAAATAAATACCAATAAAACTAAAAAGTAGGCTAAAAGTAATATGTCTGCTGTCCCCCCACCCCCACCCACCAGCCCTACTGTCACACCTTTGGCATGCATATTTTAATGAAAATTTTCTGTAAAATAATGAGAGGAAAAACCTTTTTTCAAATTCAACTAGGTTTTTTTAACAACCACCATAGCACTTATTCTCACTGTAACATAAAAACAAAAGAAGTACTTTGGTAAATTTATTGAAAACTTTAAATTGAAATACAGAATGCTGTCAGACAAGTTGGAGTATTTATCTTTGCCATTTAGTTTAAAAGAAAACAAACAACCAAATACATATCATATGTGCAGCTTTTGTTACACCCCAATGAGAAATTTCAAATAAATATGCGTTATTACAAATCTGTCCACTTACAGCTTCACAGACTCGCATTTAAACCCAGGTTAATTCTTATTTCTGCTTACTTCAAACCCTTAAAGTGGCATGAGCTTTCAAAATGTTGATATTTTGACATTAAAACAGAATGTTGAAATTATTGGCTATTTTTCTCAAGACATATAATTCAGAAGCTTTTTAGTGCTTCTAGTCTCGATAAAGTACGATAAAGTGTTGTTTTCAACCAACTTTAGCTTAGAATGAATGAATGGCGTCCCCGTTATTTAAATTTGATTACTTTTTTGACACTTTTTTGGTTCGTATAGGCCGTAGACAGAATGGATTTCCCTCATTCAAACGCCAATCATTTAGTTTTGCGATGGCCTTCAAAACTTCTTTCTGTCGTAACAATCAGAAATTATGAAAAAGTTTGAATTTTGGCAGCTCCTGCCACTTTAATGTTAATTTATCTCTATGCAATGACTTTTCCATGATGTCAGTTTTTCTCAAAACATTCTTTTTTAATCCAATTTAACTTTAAATGAACGGCCAAAATTTCTTTCATAAATTTTGATTGTGAAGTGAAGGTCAGAGTCTGAAGTTCCTTGAAAAACTAAAGAATTTATGGTAAAATATGATATATTGGTAAAACCAGTAATCCGTACACATCAAATGTGTGCAAACAAACACAATTCAAACATCCAGGATGTGTAAGTACATTTGTGGATGTCCTGTTGCCTGTAAAAATACCCAAAAAGTGCATCTGGGACTGCAACATTGGTATCAACGCAAAGCTCTTATTTTGTACATTTTGTTAAAATGACGAACAATTTAGCAAAGAGTTCACTTACCACTTACCTGGAAATGCCGCCATATAAGTGAAATAATCTTGAATGTGGAGTAAAACATCAATTAATCAATCTCTTTCCATTCAGTGGGGTTAGCCATATATTTGATTTAGGCTGTTCAAAGTGACCGTTTTGAAGCAATTTTCCTTAAAGACCCATTCACAGCCGTAGCCTTTCTGACATTTGTTAAGAAAGCAAATTTATAAGAGCTTACAACTGGTAAAACCACTAAAATTAAACATGGGATGGGACACATAAAAATGTCTACATGTAGTTATATTTAAAATGTGGCAATGGTGGTGTAAAAGCATACCCAAATGTCAAAATCGATCATAAACCCTGTCTCTTGCAATGCACTCGTTTCAGATCTTTTTGTATTGAATTTACTAACTTAAATATATCGGAAGGCCTTTCTGTGTCCCTTAAATCAAACTAAACGTCTGTATTTCTTAGGTTAGTTCCACAAATTAGGTCAACTGCCAGCTGATTCAAATTTAAGCCATTTAAGATGCTGATATATGCGCATTGCAGTGCTCATCTTTTGTTTACATTGTGGATACAGTGTACCTAACTAATCAAATTTTCATTTTCAAATTAAAAATACTAAATGAGGAAAAAAAAACTGGGAAAATTTTTAAAAGTCATCTGGCTTATCACCTGAAACGTACAAGTAGTTATGTCACCTGGGGTAATACTAATTGCAAAATTTTATGACTGATTTTTTAACTTAGAACATAGCCATATATTTGTTTCCCAACTTGTGTTTGAAAACGTCCATGGCATTCTTCCTATATGGGAAGAATGTTGCCAGAAGATGATTATGTGTTACAGGGCAGCTTGTATTGTCTGACATGATCGACCCCAATAAAGTAGCCAATGCACCTAATTCCGCTAAGCCGGCATTCAAAGGGAAGAAGCAAGCTCTAAGTTATTAGGTGTCATGAATTTTATTTTCTCCGGTTGACTTCAATTAAAGGGGGCTCTCGTTCGGAATCTTGTTGGGATTTTTTCGTCCGGCCGACAAACGCTGTGTATCTCCGGACTAATGTCTATTGATTTGTGGGTGAACTGCGTGAGCCTGGCCTCTCCTATGTCCCAGGCTTGATCCCTACTACTTGTTTTTATGTCATTGGAAGTGTGACCAGAGACAACGGACTTGATCCACACTGAAGCACTGGGATAAATCTAATTCAATCTGTTCCGAAACTCTAGTGCTAACACTGCCACGATAAGCACCAACATCGTCGCGGAGAATTGAATTGCACCCTCTCAACGTCAACAAATCCTTGCATGTTCTACACAGCAGTTCACACCTCTGGTCTTGTCTTAACCATTTTGTCCTCTCTCTTATGTTGGGCTTATATAATAAAGAAAGGGAAACTAAGATAAGTCCATAAAGAGACCCCCAACCCCTATTAAGAGATCCCCAAGCCCCCCAACCCCCAATCCAGTAACAAATTAAGGCTCTAGTAATATGCTATTATTTTATGTTTTTCATCTAGTGGTAAAAGTACAAAATTTTAGTAATAATATAAAGAAAAAAAAAATATCTAGCCAAATAAAGTACTGTAGAAGTAATTTTACTTTAAATGAAGGGGTACATTGTATGACATTTTAAGATAGAAGCATCAGTCAAAAGATTTTTTAAAGTCCGAAACTGACCAATTAACTTGGATGAATGATGGAAGATAACTTTTCTAAATTTACCATTACCCTGTTTAGTTGGATTGATTGATTGATGGCCTTTCAGACGACACTCAAAATTACATCACTTCATAAGGCAGCGTTTCCAGGTTTAGTGGGGGAGGGAAACGAGTTATTTGCCCGTAGGAAACCTTGACCTTTAGCAAGTAACTGGCAACTACCCATCACAGGGCGCTCAGAAAGTTTTCAAGTTTTCTTGGACTCTCGTCAATGGGAAGCTTTTGTCAATCTACCGACTGAGCCATCGAAGCCCCTGGCCAGTTGAATGAAATCAAGAAGTCAGAAATATGACTGCGAAAAAGTCAAACAAGTAAAGGCTGACTGATGGCTTAAGTAGAAAACGTAAAATATACACATGCAACCTGTTATATGCCCAAAATTTTTATTTATTTTTTTTAATATTTAAATGAAATATCCTTCAGCATTTAAATTCCTGAGGTTTGAAATTAAGAAGATTCATGGAACAGTAGAATGTTCACATAAGAGGGGAATTCATCTTGTGCAATTTCTGTCAGAGTTAATCTCATTTTGAATGAAATTTTCTGTCTTGCTATTCCTTTATGGGTTATTGCTTAAGTAGAAATGCCTTCCAAATATAATTCTCGTGACAGGGTCTTAGTTAATTTGGCCGGCAAGCATGTTATAAAGGCATTTATCATAGCTCTTGTCGGGGGAATTTTCACTCTCAACCTTTCTGACTGTGTAATGAGAATGCAGTCAATAAAAGTGTTTATTGGCCCCCTTAATTATTTGACTCTTCTGTCTAATGTTGACTGCTGTCGCTTAGTTATTCTGGGTTGGAATTAACAATTGTTCCAATGATAGGGTATAAATGTCGTGCTATAATCACAGTCTGTGAAAATATGGGACTTTATGACACACTAATTCCCACTTTATATTATAATTTTTTGGAAAAGTAAAAATCAAAATGTTAAGTATTTGCTATTAAATTTTATGTAGGCCTACTTATTCCAATTAATTTGTTTGATCATACAAGTTTTTATTTAAAGGATTTATGATTGATTGGTTGATTGATTGATGTTTTTCACCACACTCCGGATTAAATCACTTATATGGCGGCAATGCCACGTTTAGTAGGCCAGAGGGGGCCGGGCTCTTTGCCCAGAGGAAACCGCCGATGTCACCTTCACAACTCGATCAAATGAACAATCCACTCAGAAGGTTTTATGAACAACTTCGTGTAATATACATGTTCCATTAAATTTATTTTAGGAGATTTTATAAGTCGGATGAAAAAAGAAAATGGAATTTGAGGCGTAAAAAAGGCAAAATTAATTTCCTTATTTGAAGCTTCAAGACAGTTATAAAGGTTTAATAGCTCTGTTTAAGGACATGATACACAACCTCTGCAGCCTGTTTCACAAAACAAGGTAGATGTATTTTTTTGCGAAACTTTCATAGGAACGTAGGCCCTATCTCTACAGTATGAGTTGCTATGGAAGTTACGTAAAAACTTATGCTACCTCGCTTTGTGAAACAGGCTCCTGTTGTGTATGACGTCACCACTCTCAGTCTGTTCGTGCTTTTCCATCATAGCTTGAAGTGAAAATGAATACATTGGAGGCAGTGTATGACGTCACTTTGGAGTTTTACCAGGGTGTTAACCTTTGAACTATATCGGTTGAATGCAAGTCACGTTTGAGTTCCAGCGAGCGCCACCATTAATATGAGGTAATTTGGCGATTTCAATCCAAGACGGTAGACATCACTCATGTGCGCAACTTGTAGCGATGGTGGCGCTCTTAAGAACTTCAAACCAGCTTCAAGTCCTATTTATAAATCCTATAATATACACATATTTGCCATGTACACCATTATCGATTTCGGTGTGACGTCACGATAGCGAAAAACGAGAAAGTGGTTGAAAACAACTACGCAACGATGGTTTGCACAGCTGGAACCAAAATGGCGCCCACTGAGTCGTTTTCAACCATGATTTGTGTGGTTGTTGGGGTAATGGAGACCATGTGACTTGCAGTACCCGATGTCCGAAATTTGGAATTGCCATTGAAGACTTTCCTGAGGTTCCATATATTCAAACTTTGGTCTAACAACATTGGATTTCCCTGGGGAATCACTGTTTCTGGCACCAACCCTTAACAATCCAAATTGAACTTTTGAGTTTCCTTTAGGTATTTTTAGTTCATTGCCGACACACTCCTTTTCAAATAAAAACAGAATCTTTTGAGAAAAGATTTCATTACTTTTCCACCCTGCGCTGTTAGACGGGTTGGTTGCCTTTGTGATCGTCAACTAATATTCATAGGAGTGTCACCAGCAAGCTGTACGATCAGCAGGGGGGATTGTGTTTAGCTGTAAAGTGTAGTGGGTGGGAAACACAGGCAAGCTGAGTCAGTCAGAACGATGATAGACAGAAAGCCACAGAAATTGGGAACTAATTAGATTTTAACTAATTTAAGGGTCTGGCGAAATCTTGCAATCCTGCCAATCGGAAATGCCAGCTGACTGACTGTGAAGACCTTTTTCTACGATTCTTTCCCTGAGAAAGTTGATTGAGATCCCACTAAAAGGGCCATCATTTGATACTTAGCGTAGATTAGTAGTTTTTGGGGTGTAAAAGAGGGGTGGGGTGGGTGTGTAAGGATGTAAGTGTTGCATTTCAACATCACCCGCTAGACAAAGATTTAAATGTGAAGCATGGTTTTATTTGTTTAGATGAATTTTACATGATTAAGGTCAATTTTCATTTTCATAATTTTATGTGATTCTAATTAATTTAAAATGGAAAAATCTTGGGAATACATTTGTGAATTGAAAATATTTGTTCTTGTTTTACTACACATAATAACAGATTTATTCTCTAGCTTTTTTAAGCTGGAGCTTTGAGCATGTAATGGATTTACAAATCTTCAAATGCCAAGTGACGAAAAAAAAAATTAAATGAGTATGTGCTGCCAAAATTCATAAAGAGAATTGAAGTGATTGACATTGATTTGGAATAATGAAAACCCATACAGTGTGTGGCCCATAAGAACCATAAAATTGTTCAAAAAGTAAATTGATAAATTTAAATAACCAGGATGACTGTTTATTTATTCTAGACCCAAGTTAAAAAAAAATGCTTTTAATAGCATACACTCTCTAGGCTAGAAGTATTAAAAAGCCTCTAATTTCTACTTTTTCAGAAGAAAATGTCGATAATTTCAAAATTTTGTTTTAACGGGAAAATGCTCACATTTTGGCAGCTACCTAAAGCATAGCATTTTGAGGTTATTAGCAGCACAAGGAGCACAACTGGGTCCGCTTTAGCCAAGAAATCTGGGCTCAGGCGATTTTTTTTTCCTTACCAGCCAAATATAAAAAAGTCGCCCTTTAGACCGAAAATCCGTGCTAGATCCGCTTCAAAATGAAAAATCTTTTGATGACGACTCTACATTTTGAGGATTTGAATTCGTGATGTTTGTATTTAGCATTGTAAGAATTGGCTTGAAAGGCTAAACAACCCTCAGACCAAAACAGCCGTCAGCTGAATTGGACAGTATTAATGTAGCACTATCTCTAGTTCCTTGGGGTTATCAGTATGCTCTAAACGGAAAATCAACCTCATTTCGTCTTCTCATTTGGCTTACCGTATAGAGTCAACAAATTTTTTTTAAAATGAGCATTCACAGATAAAATACATGATACTTCATTTTAAGTGGTATGAGCTGTCAAAATGTTGATATTTTGATGTTAAAACACAATGTTGAAATTAGTGGCTATTTTTCTCAAGACTGATAATTCAGAAGGTTTTTAGTGCTTCTAGTCTTGAGAATGTACGATAAAGCATTGTTGGCTTAGAATGAATGAATAGTCGTCCCGGTTATTTAAATTTTGTTTACTTTTCGAACACTATTCCAGTTCGTTTAGGCTACATACTATTTGGATTTTCCTCATTCCAACGCTAATCATTTAGTTTTTCCGATGGTCTTCAAAGCCTCTTACTGTCGTGACGATCAGAAATAATGACAAAAGTGTGAATTTTGGCAGCTCATGCCACTTTAAAAAGAATATTTAACTGTATTGACAAATTACATGTAAGACATCACATAAGTTTTCGCTAATATTTATCTGATTACTAAACAGGTTTTGAATATTTTTTATCATTTTTTTTTTAGCTTTGAATGATTTCACAGACAAAATTATGACGTTTTCAATTTTCTTGATTCCTGATATTCAAGATAGTGAATAATAAAATCATTATATTGAAATTGATTAAAGGATGCCTTAATTATTTCTCATTAGAATAAAATTCACGTTATTTGTAATGACACTAATTTATGATATATTATATGTTATTTATTCAGTTCTTATCTAGCAGCAAGTGTTTGTTGAAATGAACTGTGACTATAGACCTATATGACTTGATAAAACCCAACAAATGCTTTGACTAGTATGTGCTATCCATCTCAAATACTTTGACCTGTTTCATTACGTAAACAGGCCTGTTTTTGTCTCAGTATTTGACAATTTGTTCTTTTTAAATGGGATACACTAGGTATTTTACAATTTGTTCTGTTTAAATGAGATACACTAGGTATTTTACAATTTGTTTTTTTTAAATGGGATACACTAGATATTTTACAATTTGTTCTGTTTAAATGGGATACACTAGGTATTTTACAATTTGTTCTGTTTAAATGGGATACACTAGGTATTTTACAATTTGTTCTTTTTAAATGGGATACACTAGATATTTTACAATTTGTTCTGTTTAAATGGGATACACTAGGTATTTTACAATTTGTTCTGTTTAAATAGGATACACTAGGTATTTTATAGTTTGTTCAACTTGATCAGTGTTCCAGTACTCTTAAATACTGTTACAATGTTGTATCCACCACTGCCGAGCATTTCATGTTTCACTACTGAGCATTTTATTTTTCACTACTTAGCATTTCATTCATTTTTTTTTTCACTACTGAGCATTTCATTTTTTCCTATTGAGTAAATGTATTTCATTTTTGACTACTGAGCGTTTCATCTAGCAATTCGTTTTTCACTACCGAGCATTTTATTTTAAACTACTGAGCATTCTATTTTAAACTACTGAGCATTTCATTTCTCACTGCTGAGAATTTCATTTTTCACAACTAAAAAGTAGTGTTTAGATGTACTCAGGAATAAAATAACTGAACAATTCATCTGAGTTATTTGTGATTTTCAATTTGTTTACTTTACAAGTTTTGCTCAAACAATTGTATGGCTCAATGAGTAACTTTCATTTCATCGTCAATTATTTAGTTTTTCGATGGACTTTTGGCAGCACATGTCACTTTAATTAAAACTCGTTAAAACACTTTGACTGTCACAATTACTTTGACTTGCATACCATAGACAGAACTAATTTTGCCTGGAGCACTCTCAAATAATTCTTCATCCAGCATTAATTTGTACATTAAACCAGGATGTTACCTGTAGGATTACGATATTTCTTAGCTAGAATTTATCAAAACATAAACGCCTTTTGACCCAGTATGACAGTCTAAGACAACTTTGTTTATATTTTGTTTGTTCTATTTCAGTGGCATATTTCAATGTCTGAAATGTACGACTGAATAATCAAGTCGACAATGTTGTGAGATTTAGCCTTGTTTTGATTGATGGTTTTGATTTGTCTGGGTGACATTGTGTTGACAGATTCTCTGTTTGGCTGTTCATTTAAGAGTCGCTCAACACATCTCAGTGTCAAGACTCTTTACGACCTGGCTATGTTGGGTCAGCACCCCAGTTAACCCCTGGGGGCATCCAAGTCTTGTTAAGTCTTATTTCCCTTATGCCACTCTTGCACCTCACCTCTGTTGGCCTGCCCTGGCCACAAATCATGCCAGACTTTAGATTAACATCACTTCTTGTTGGTCTTATGATTTGTGCACATTTTTTTTTTTCATTTTAAAAGTTTCCCTGCTTGTTAAAGGGGCATGAGCTGCCAAAATGTTGATATTTTGCCGTTAAAACAGAATGTTGAAATTATCGGCTATTTTTCTCAAGACGTATAATTCAGAAGCTTTTTAGTGCTTCTAGTTTCGAGAATGTACGATAAAGTGTTGTTTTGAACTAACTATGGCTTAGAATGAATGAATGGTCGTCCCGGTTATTTAAATTTTGTTTACTTTTCGAACACTATTCCCGTTCGTATAGGCCACATACTTTATGGATTTTGCTCATTCCAACGCCAATCATTTAGTTTTTCGATGACCTTCAAAACCTTTTACTGTCGTGACAATCAGAAATTATGAAAAATGTGTGAATTTTGGCAGCTCATGCCACTTTAATTGTCATAAATATTTCAGAAGGAAAATCATATTAACACACTTTCATAATTCAGAAAAATAACCCAGGTCCTGGGACAAAAATCGTATTGACTCTTCCTTTTTTCTGTTTTAGTTTTCTCTTGTTCAAACATCCATCCACCCAATTTCCCAAAGCAATCAACATAAAAAATGAAAAAAAAAAATACCATAATGAAAAAAATACAATTGGTTTAACATGGTATTTTGTATGGTAAACCATGATAAATACCGTTGCACGATGTATGGTAAACCATGGTGATTTGCTATCGGAACACAGTACATGTACTTCGTTTATTCAAGATTTCTAAATACCTTTAATTTCTTACAGACAAGAGTTGAAAAGTGGACTGTCTATGAAATATTGTCTGTAGAGCGATATTGCTTCAGGACCTTTGCAATGTTAATTAATGGAAAATGTCACGTTTTTTCCTAAAGTACGATATCTGTCCTAATTAACGTGATTGTCCTTGAGACGTTTTAGGTGAAAATCTTGTCTGAGTGGCTTGATAAAGTCATCCAGACTTCCATGAATAAATCCATTGCCAGTTTACACATGTAAGTAAACTTCCGTCATTTTTCGTCCGGCCTCTCGTGATTTTTACAAACTTCAGAAACAGTAGGTGTGAAAAGTGAACTGAAAAAGTGTTTCATTTTTCAGCTCTTTAACAAGTCTAGCAGGCTGGGGAACACCTTCAGTCGTATCCGAGGTGGTTCTCGAGATATTTGAACATCGGATGATGGATAAGACTTGGCCTCCAATTATTCATCAATTGTGTCGGAAAAGACTTTGGACCAAGAGGTCACGTCCCTTTGGAGTAATTATGCAAAAAATGCGCTTTCTCCGTCGTGAGCCTCTTCTGATTGAATTCTCAAGCCTGAAGCTTTCGAGGGATCGAGAAGAAATTTGTCCGTTCTGTATCTGTGAACGCTGCCCCTCTAATGTTGCCTGATGTATACAAGTGATTCAATAAGCTAGCTTTGATTGTGTTATGACGGTTGAAGACATGCAATAAGAGATGCCAGACTTTGTAGGCCCGTGTAAAGAAAGGCGAAGGGATTCCGAATCAATACAAGGGGCCATATCTTCGAACTTTGCCCAAACCCTATCAAAGCCCTTTGGTGATGCCCTTTGGCCATATATCATTTTTATTATGACGTTTTGGGAAATGCGCCCTTAGAGAGAGAAATAATGGGTAGCTATTAATTTACCGATGGCGCCCCTTTCCAATGAAGCTCATATAAATGTATAGAAATTGGAAAATTGATATCAAATATTTTGCATCCCGTGGTCATTTTACGATCAAACATTAATCATCAATATCTAATCATATGAATTCTCGCAAATTTATTCATATGTTAATACACTGTCAGATACATCATAGGTTGGGTTTGTTACAACAATTTATGGGGTATAAAGGTCTAAATGATATACCTCTTTTTAACACAATTAGAAACTTGTCTCCATGGTTATTTTAGACAAGAAGATTTTTCCTGTGCCCGTGTGTTTTAGTGATCATAAATATAAACTGTTGGCAGTAACATTACAAGGAAAAACAGTTGTACATGATGTACCATCAAAGCATAAACAAATAATTGTATAAGTTTATATTTGATTATCTTCAAAAAGAGGCTGTCAAAGATTCAGATAATAGATTAATTAATATTACTAATTACATACATATTTTATTTCATTTGGACAGTGTTTAGTATACATGTACATGTGCCATAACTGAAGATCTGTTAAGCTATCAGGAAAAAAAAGTTTACTGACTAAAGCCAAACTCTTGTCTGGCTTCAACCAAATGAAATATCATCGGTTTTGGTTTATTAGAACAACCTATGATTGGGTATAAAGGTCTAAATGACATACCCCCCCCCCCCCCCCCTTAAATACAACTAGAAACTTGTCTTGGTTTTTTTAGTCGAGAAGATTTTACCTGTGCTTGTGTCTATAAATATAAAATCGGAAAATTGAAAACTAATTAGACTTTTAATACAGGTTATTTACTCGTTTAAGTACAGTTTAGGTTTTTTGTTGGCACACTGAATTTTGCAGGTTTTTAATGAGCTTCCAATTCTATGCTTGTTTCTTTGTGCCAACCAGAAAATGATAGCTGATAGCGTTTTTAGGTAAAATTAGGCATTGCCCTTTTAAATAAAAAGTCTGTTCGATGTTTGTGTTTGTTGTGTCATTCTTGACACATCTTGCGTGGGCGTATAGCGGAGACCCAGTGACTGACTGTGAGTAAGATTTGGTACCTATATTTAGCATCGACAGTAAATTCCTCGAGGTTCAGTCTGACATTTGAAACAGAAGCTAACATTTCTGAATATCGTGCCTATCAACTGCATTACGACATTATGTACACATAGAAATCACTTGCTACAGATCACACAAACTCACCTTCAAGTCTCTTAAAAAGGCAATATAATTACCGACACCTCTTCTCAAAAATAAGCTTTACCCTTAGAGTGCTGTGAACGGTGGCACTTCAAATGTTTCAATGTACTACTTCAAATGCTTAACTTCTCTTCACAATTGGATAGTATTTCCAAATTTTTGCATTAAGGTGTAGAAAGGACTTTTCTGTATACGCCATGCAATACTGCTTTTCTTTTTTGGTTTTACCGGAAATACACTGTAATTAATCTGTGAAGTGATAAAATATTGATTTGATGAAATTTTCTTGGTATAACCAAGAAATATATGTCTCAAGTATGCCTGGTTTCCTACCCCACTAAGCCTGACAACACCGCCATATAAGTGTAATAATCTTGAAGGCGGAATAAAACATCAATCAATCAAATAACCAATACATTCCACTGATTGAGTAATATAAGGTTAAACAAAGTCCAAATTTGTTAGGCCCTTATAGTTTTATAAGTACAGGTGTGGAGTTGCTTCAAAAATAAGTATTAGTATTAGTATTTAATAAATAATTTCAAAATAAAATTTTGTATTTTAGGTTTTTTAATGGGGACAGTGAGTTCTTTTGGTAGACATTCAATCCCAAGCTCTTCTTCTTGATAAATCCCTAAAGATATCAGAAGGTTTTAAGTTAAAGTTCAGCAAAAAACCTAACTTGTCAATCTCCGGTAAAAATTATTTACTGACCGCGTCGCAGCTACATGTACAACCAAATTTTACATCAATAATGACATTGCTACATGTATGCTCTCTAATGTATAATGGTAGGTTTAGGTTAAAAAAAAAACAGTGCGACTTGAAGGTGGAAGATTGGTTTGGAATATGCCTGCAACTGCACAGCATTTCTAAGCCAATTCATGTGACATCACAAGTCATCACATGACTTTTTGTCGCTTTTATTCACCATTGATTGGATAAAACTAATGAAAAAATGGAAACAGTCTTTTGAATGGCCATGTAGTTATTCTCCATTATTTAACGACACATTCAAATTTCAATTGTTCGCTTACATTTGACAATTGTTTTAGACTACATGATCTCTATAATTTCCATCAAAACCAGTCTAACATTAAAATCTTCTTTAAAGTGACAAAAACTGACAATTTTTTTTCTCATTAATTTTGATTGGCAAGAAAAATTTCTTTTGAAGTTCATTGGAAAACTCGAGAATTGATGTTGAAATAAAAAATACAAACCGAAGATGTGTGCTAATAACGGACAAAATTCAAACAGCCAGGATTCCTGAGTTTATTTTTGTGGCCTTTGTTGCGTATAAAACTACCTAAATGTACAAGACAGATATAAACTTCTTGGTTTATTGGGTGACAATGTTTCGATGTAGTTCTTACATCGTTATCAAAGTCAAGGTCAGATTTCAGTGACTTTGATAATGATGTAAGAACTACATCGAAACGTCGTCACCCAATAAACCAAGAAGTTGTTATCCATGAGTTATTCTTCTCCTTATTGGAACCTTTCAACTTCTAAACGCCATTGAAAGATTTGATATATCTTATTTTGTACTTCTTGATAAAAATGACCAACGATAAGCTGATTCTCAATGAAATTTCCTCTATATTTGACAGCTCATGCCACTTAAATAAAAAAAAACATGCACTTTGTGGCAGCCCATCCCCTTTAATAAAAAACGTGCACTTTGTGGCAGCTCATCCCCTTTAATAAAAAACGTGCACTTTGTGGCAGCTCATCCCCTTTAATAAAAAACATGCACTTTGTGACAGCTCATGCCACTTTAATAAAAAAGTCTACTTTGTGGCAGCTTATGCCACTTTAATAAAAAAAAGTCTAGTTTGTGGCAGCTCATGTCACTTTAATAAAAAAGTCTACTTTGTGGCAGCTTATGCCACTTTAATAAAAAAAAGTCTACTTTGTAGCAGCTCATGCCACTTTAATAAAAAAAAGTCTACTTTGTGGCAGCTCATGCCACTTGAATAAAAAAAGTCTACTTTGTGGCAGCTCATGCCACTTGAATAAAAAAGTCTACTTTGTGGCAGCTCATGCCACTTTAATAAAAAAGTCTACTTTGTGGCAGCTCATGCCACTTTAATAAAAAAAAGTCTACTTCGTGGCAGCTCATGCCACTTTAATAAAAAAAAGTCTACTTCGTGGCAGCTCATGCCACTTTAATAATACAAATCTTATTAGAATGCTATAATTTTATTTTTACATTAATTAGAAAAAAAATCTGGCTTGTTTAGAATTTTTAGTGTATTTTTTACTTTACGAGCGTAATAAGACAACATATCATGTTTTATGGTTGGTTCGTGATTAAATGACTATCTTTGTCGGCTTATGAATGCTAATTAATGGAGTAATAATAAACGATCTGAATTCACCTCATCAAGTTATTTTGTAACACTTAGCTGATAAACCTTAAAGGAGACCCGCCATTACAGAATTTTAATCTTGCCTTTTGAAGTGCTGATTGAGTTTTGATAAAGTATTAATTACTTCAGAAATATGTTTTTAATCAGCGTGTTGACGTAATTCAAATTTAATTGCTCGCTTGTTCAATATAAGAAAAAAAGCTTAATCAGTTATAAGTAACAGTCAAAGGAGGAGATATAATGGATTCTTTTTGATAATGAATTGTTAATTTATTCTGTTTCAACGCTCCTCTTAGCACATTGGTTTTATATAATTATAAAACAATTAAACTGATTGAAAATTGTCCGACCATATCCAAGAATCATTTACATGTTCATGTATTTGCAGCTAAATTCCGACCCCCTCCAGACATTTTCACCACTTATCATTCGAAGAGATGTCTGTGTCACAAGATGTTGTGTGACCCCCCCCCCCCCCCCCCCCCCCATACGTTTGTCTCACCAGATATTTTGTCTTCTATATGTTTGTAGATATTTGCCCCCCCCCCCCCCCCCTCTCTGCAAGGACCATGTTTTGTTCAACCAGAATGTCTTTACCCGTTTTGTTTGTTTGTTTATGCACCATATAATATGTACAACATTCATACTGATGATTGTCGTGAAATTTGGATGGCGGGAAATAAAAGTCCGAGGACATCTGATAGATTTTATTCTTCGGTTTGATAAAAATGTTCGAGGATTGCTTCATTTTTATTGTATTACCGAGTTTCAAAAGAAGAAATAGCAGTAATTGGGAGAGTTTGAACCCTTGTAAGGGAAAAACGATGTCACAACCATCACAAATATTCCTCGAGTAAATTTTCGTTTGGCGTCGCGTCTGGATATCTGAATGACAATGAAACCGTTCTTATAATAAACGTCTCGATGAAGATGGAAACGATGAAATTTTGTATAAAATCAAGATGTGATCGAGGCCGAAGTGACAATACAATTAAGCCTCATTCATTCTCATTGTCTTCAAAATTGCCTTACACCATCACAAACTATCTACATAATCAAATCATTCTATTATACCAAGAAAGCAAAAATAAATTACCGGCATGTTTAGAAACTTTCTAATTCAATCTGTTAGGGAATATTAGGCATTAGAACCTCTGGTGTTTTTTCTTGGGTATTAATGGAGTCAAATATAGTAGGATATGGGAGGAAATTTAATAGAATTATCGGCGTGAGGGGCTGGAGTGTTGATTAAGTCGCAGCTAGAGATTTGGATAGAGCTGGACTGGGTAAAATTACATTATCTTGTCCGCGCCTCTGATTAAGGGACACCTTGCTAGTTCCGTTATTTCCCCAACTGTGTAATTAGTAACCGCCCCGAACTACCCGTCTCAGCGAGGTGTCAAAACAAAACAGACCTGTTTCTTTCAACTTGTACTGGCTTAACACAGTACATGTATAATATTGTCTAAACAACAACAGTTTTGCAAGCTTGGGGGACATACTTGTGGAGAAATCCTTATCACTGAAGCAGTCAATATCTCAAAGCCCTGCTGGAGCCTCTTTGATACTCCCCTTCAGGGCCTCGTCTTTTGACATTACTGATTAAGTGTCTGTTCTTAGACCAACCAGATTAGAGGCTTGTTACAAATGAATGAACAAGAAGACTGGTGTTGAGTCTTTCCAATTCATATTGTTTGAAAGCAAAGATCTGGCTATGTTTCCATTGTTTATGTCCTGTAATAATCCAATAGTGGATAGCAGGTTTCAACATTCCTGGTAAGTCATTTTTGCTTATTTTGCAAATTTTACTGCTTACAGTTATTATATTATGGTTCACAGGAATTTTGTATAATTAACCTTATCCAAGACCAAATGTTTTATTTTTGTATTTGAAAGTTATCAGTGAATTTTGTGACATTTGAGTTATAATTAACAAAATTCGGAGCTTACATAATTATGTTACGTAGACAATTTCTTTTGATGCACTTTCATTTCCCTTAACGAGTTTCTTTAATCTATCTTAAGCTGTTTAACCAGACAGGTATAATCCGTGGAAATATTTTGTTATTGTAACCACTCCAATGAAAAAAGAAAGATTTCATGCATTTTTCCCAGTTTAGAATTCCCTTTACAGTTTTGGGAAGATTTTTCCAAAATGAAAATCATTTTTTAAGGATGAACAGTCCAGTCTTTTTATAGTTTGAATTTTTTATTATCCTTCATAAATGCAAAATTTTAATTTTTTTTTATTATTGACCATTCAAATATTTCTTTTGTATCAAAGGGAAATTTGTAAGTTAAGTTCTTCAACATTCTGAAAGGCTTATTATGATGCGATTAACGAAATTAAAAGTTAAATTTCCTTTATTCATGATTATTATTATTATTATAAATATATTTTCATATTTATATTGTTTTGAAAATACAAGTTTATTTTATGATTTAACCATCACTATATTACGATATCCAAACTCTTGTCTGTCGTCAACCTTATGAAATATCATGGGTTTTAGTTTATTACAACAACTTATGATTGGGTATCTAAAGGTCTAAATGATTTTTTTTTCTTTTTAACACAATAAGAAATGTGTCTCCATGGTTATTTTAGACAAGACGATTTTGTGTGTTTTGTTGTTCATTAACATGTATTATAATATCTGTGAAATGGATGTATCAAAATGTTTTCTGGCTAGCTACATGTAGATAAAAAAATCTAGCTGAAGTTCCGAGCAGTTAAGTCCTTATTTTCAATTTGTTTATGCTACCAAAATTCACACTTTTTCATAATTTATGATCGTCATGAAGAAACTTTGAAGGCCATCAAAAAACTAAATGATTGGCGTTGGAATGAGAAAGATCCATACAGTATGTGGCCTGTACGAACCGAAAACGCTTTCGAAAGTAAACGAAATTTAAATAACTGGGACGACCATTCATTCATTCTAAGCCAAAGTTAGTTCAAAACAATTCTTAATCGTACATTTTTTAGACTAAAAGCACTAAAAAGCTTCTGAATTATATGTCTTGAGAAAAATAGCCAATAATTTCTACATTCTGTTTTAATGTCAAAATATCAACATTTTGGCAGCTCATGCCACTTTAAAAAGGGGTCCCTTTTATTTCTTATCAGCCCATCTGTATCATTGAGCCTTTTGAAGGGGTCAGCCAAGGTGATAGCTTAGTCTCTCAGCTAAAACTCGTCCCAAAGATGTTTCTGTGGACATTTAGGGATAGAATTCAGAGGCAAATATTGAGTCTTTCAAATTTGTAGTCATTACCATAGCTACCCTTAGTTAGTTTAAGACTGGTGGACGTTTGTTCTGCCAATTGATCTCACGGAACCGAATCAACTTTTCCTTAATTTCTATGTACTCTCGATGGAGGTGAAAAACACTCAAATTTGCATTTGGAATTACCTTTCTAGAAATCTCTCAGAAACCTTTTTCAAAGAACGGAACTATCTTAGGTGGGAAATTAACGTCTAGAGTTTACTTTCTTTGAATAGCGCATGGATTTTTTTCCATTGCCTTGCTCTTAGTGTTTGGCTTTGGATAATGCAGAGAAAAGGATAGCATGAATGTCTTTTCAGGAAGTTTCATTGTCGCCCAATCCTACAACTACTTTGATTGGTTGATGGTACACAGCGAACTTCATCCATCTTAAACAGGAAGTGTACTTCCTTCTTTCAATGAGCTTTTACCCACAACCCCTTTGCTTTGGGGTTAGCTAAAAAGCCACCCAGGCAAGATGTCGTTAGACGAACACTGAATCTGGGAGGAAATTTTCCTGATTAAGTCAAACTTTTGAACAGAAGTCATGATGGATGTGCCGGAGTTTATCGCTAAGTAGGAGAATAAATTGTGATGCCGACAGACGCAATCAACTGCTTGGTCAATTCAACTGTGGATTAGGCTGGCTTATCCTACATTCTTTCATTTTAATCTGACATTAAACTTCGCTTTAGTAAAGTTTCGATCTTGATATTAGGAAACAACTACAATAAACTCCTATTTATTTTGCCATTTTTATCTTTTTAATTCTTTGATGGGTCACCATTCAAATCATCAGAATTTCTTTGCAATAAACAAAAGAAAAGAATGAGTTTGGTACATAAGTTAAAATATTAACAGATATTAAAAGATTAAGAGAGAGGGCTGGGTAGGGGTGGGGCTTGGACATACACTCTATGACATTGTAGCCTTTAATAATTTTGCAGGGGTGGGGAAAGCATAAATTTTTTCAGGATCTGAAAACAGGGTGTCCAAAATAGGTAGTTTCCACACTCTCAACAGAAGTGGGTGTCCTAAATGACCAACTTGTATCTTGAAAATGTTAAATTATTAGATTATTGGGTGTCCAAATAGGATGAATTTTGACAAGAGGGTGTCCAAAAGACGCGTGGACACCCTTCAGGATGAACCTCTGAGGGAAGAATTTATTCATCCTAAGCCTAAAAATAGCTGATAGTTTCCACATTCTATGCAAATGTGTTTTTCAAAATATTACTACATTTTCAACATGTTTTCTCAGCATCCAGATGTTAATTTTGATTGAAAGCTATTTAAATGACTTAAATATTCCTAGATAATGGTTCTATTCCAGAGCCGTTTAAGCATCTACACAGAAAAGATAAAAATACGAAATAGCTACCATTATGATCGACTTAGTTTGGAATTGTTTCTTAACATTTTTATCCTTTTTGCTTTCAGTATTTTGGAGTTAAGAAAGGAAAAATCTCGGGACGCTGCCAGATCTCGTAGAGGTAAAGAAAATTATGAGTTTTACGAGTTGGCCAAACTTCTTCCACTGCCTGCAGCCATTACGAGTCAACTGGATAAAGCTTCTATAATTCGTTTGTCAATCAGTTACTTGAAGCTACGAGACTTTTCTAGTCATGGAGACCCACCATGGAACCGTGATGGAGCCCCGCCTAACAAATCTGTCAAAGGTAAGAAACATTTTTTACAACCATGCGCTATCTGATTCACTGTCCTTTACTCTTTGCGGATAAGAATCATGAGGTTTTTTTATGAGATTGAACCACCTTGTTAAGTGGCATGAGCTGCCAATTTTTCCAGTGAAAATGTCTTTGAAAGAGAATAAGATAATTGCAATTGTGGGAATTACATATTTGAGGCTTTTGTTGCAGAATTCCTTTTTTCCTTGTTATATTTGATTGGGATTAACCTAGTTTAGCTGCATACCCTTCTCTGCATTCACATGTTGCGCATTCTCAGCTGTTTGTTGTAACTGTCAGACAACAACAAAGGGAACAGTGAATTTCCAAAAGAGATCTTTAAATATATTTTTGGGGTGGAAAATGATTTGTAGTTTTTTGTATGACGTAAATTTACATTTCTACTAACTGAATATTAACAAAAAAAGCACAAACCATGTCCCTTTAAAAATTCTACAGTTTCAAAATAAGCTGAGTTTGGACTTTGCTCTTTTTTTTTCTTTGATTGAATAGATTCTTTATGTTAGATAACAAAGTTGATGGTACTTATTGTGCTGTCTTCAACAAACTGTAATTGTTTTTTTTTCACATTTAATGGGAGAACTTTGTAATTGTCATGTACTAAGTAAGCCTTAATGCACATTTTAATTGACATAGTCGTGATTAATTTTAGACATATGTCAAATGCCAATTAAATTTTTTTATAATTATTACGTGCCAAAATTCAGACGTTTGTTTGCTTTTTCCGAATGCCAAAAGTAGATTTGAAGAAATATTGAAAAAAAAAATTAATCAAAACTGAAAAAAAATAAAATATTTAATTAATGCAAACCATTACAGTTTTTGATTGACATTTTAATTTATATAAATGGGAGCATTTTTTAATTTTACTTTTATTCTAATAATGGACTAAATTCAAATAGCCTTGATATACAAGTACATTTGAGGGATTTTTTGTGTTAAAGTGGCATGGCCTGCCGTTTTTTTAATCAATAGAAACTGAGTGTTTGAAGTACTTTGAAAACTGAAGGATTGGCAGTGAAATAAAAGAATTTGGAAAAGTCATCAACCAGAATGAACCAAAGATGTGGGCTTTTAATTGACGAAATGGTCGGACTAATGGGAACATATTAGGGTTTTTTTTGCCTTCATATACATGTACACCTTCAAGATTGGTCTCCGCGAAAACCTCTTATTTTGAATTAGAATTTGTTATCAACTGAACGACAATCTTGTCACTATGCCACTTTTAAGTTGTAATATTTTGTCCCTCGCAGATGCAATATGTGCAAATAATAATTAGATTGATTGTTTGATGCTTTGTGCTACACTGAAAACTATGTCATTCTTTAATAGCTGGATTTAGCAGGTATATTGGTGGAAGAAAGTGGGCTCTCTACATATAAGCAAAACGTAAAAAAAAAATTCTTTTGTCAGCTGGCATTGATTGACATGATGAGAAAACTTCGCTTGTTCGTTCTACCTATTGAACTTTGTCATTTTATTCATCTCAGATTGCGTTGTTAGAATTAACAATAACGCAATATCAATGAAATGGCATAATGGTATTAAATAATTATAAAATATTCTTATGGATGTGTCTGAATTTGACACAGGAATGTCTTCACAAAGGCTATATATTTTTGAACACTATAACACATGGGCACAGGGAAAATCTTCTTGTCTAATATTTATGAACACTAAAAATGAGCACAGGGAAAATCTTCTTGTCTAAAATAATCATGAAGACAAGTTTCTAATTGTGTTAAAAAGAGGTATATCGTTTAGACCTTAATACCCCATCATACATTGTAAGTTGTGCATACTCACTGCATTTCTGTATATTTTCAATTCGACTATATGTAATTAAAGCAGCATGAACTGCCAAAATGTTTTTACTTTCCCGTTCAAGCAAAATTGTCTAATTATTGGCTATTTTTAAATTCTCAAACTTTAAATCAACTAGTGTCAGTTTTTGGTGAAGCCATCTTGAGTATTGCGTAAACCATTAATTAGACAATTTGAGGTAGATGGAATAACACACCATGGAGAGATAACATAGCAAGTGTATCATAGCAAAGGGTTACGAATGGGGAGATATACTGGATTCATCGCCCAGCTACGGGTGCTAATCCACCTGTAACCGCATCATCATTCAGGATCAACCCGACCCAGTCTTAGTTCCACAAATCCTTAATTATGTTTAATTGCTACTGATAGGCTTTCCGTGGGAGACTGCTACCCATTTTACGAGATTGGGAGTGAGGGCTTTGTGAGATCAGCCCAGAGTCATTCCCAAGACAGCCGACCAGCCCACTGCTGATAACTGGGATAACACCAACAGATTGGGCAGTTAATTCTATTCAATCTGTCCCAATTTACGATTCCTTCAAATTCTCACAAATAAAACCATGTATAATATAAAATAAAACTATAATATATAACAATTAGAAACTTGGTTATTTTAGACAAGAAGATTTTGCCTGTGCCCATGTGTTTTAGTGTTGATAAATATAATATATAACAAGATTGTCCATGTACCCATGTGTAACTGTTTTAGTGTTGATAAATAGAATATACAACAAGATTTTCCCTGTGCCCATGTGTTTTAGTGTTCATAAATAGAATATATAACAAAATTTTCTGTGTGTTTTGGTGTTGATAAATAGAATACAATGTATATAACAAGATTTTCCCTGTACCTGTGTGTTTTAGTATTCCTAAATAGAAAATATAACAAGATTTTCCCTCTGCCCGTGTGTTTTAGTGTACATAAAAATATTATAGGGGAGTACATGTATATAACACTACTGGAAGAGATAAGTCTACCAGGTGACCAGATTTCCTTAGAAACGAAATATTGTTTTAAGTGGCATGCAGCTGCCAAATATAGGGACAATTTCGCTAAAACAGAATTATCCAGGGGCCGGTTTCACAAAGCTGTATTAAGCTTAAGTCAGGCTTAAATATGTCCCGTCACAAAGAAATTTAGTTGTGACGTTGCGTAGATAAGTCAGACTTAAACTATACACCTTTGTGCAACCGGCCCCAGAAGAACAAAATAAGAGCTTTTTGCTGATACATGTACTATGATGCAATCTTGTAGATGTACTCTTAGGTAGTTTTTATAAGCAAGAAAATCACAAAATTAAACTCATACATGCCAGCTGTTTCAATTTTGTTTCTTATTAGCACACATTACTGGCTTTAGAAATATGTTTTGTTTCAATGCCAATTGTATTGTTTTACAAGTTACTCCAACTCGTCTTGAAAATTGTAATTTATAAAAAATATTTTGGGAGTTCATGCCACGTTAAAATACACACTCATTGACATAAGCTTATCAGTATTTGTGAAGAAAACTAACGAGCTTTTTATTAGTAAAATTATTGAAATTATTTATCGGAAAAATATATGCATCCAGTTATGTTTAAAAATTTATGGTGTACAAGCCTACATGTCTGAATACCAACAAATTGATCAGAAACTATCTAATGTCTAAGTTCAAATACACACATTTCAGATTTTTGGTTTTTAGTTTACAATTTTAAATATATAGGCATGCCATTTTCGAGCCATCCAAACCCATTATTTCACTTGCAATCCCCATATTAAGTCCCGATAATAAATTTCTAAAATAATCTCATTTTGAGGACATGAATGTCGTTCAAATCATTTTGCGCTTGCACAGGCTTGTCATTTTCTGACATTTTGAAGACAAAGTTGAAGGATAATTTTCACTGGAACATGAACAATCAGGTGTGATGTTCAAGTTGAATGTTCGCGTCATTTAACATGAAGAAGGGTTGGGGTACTTGAGGTTTGCAAGGTAATATACTCACACTTGACTCTTTCCACTTAAGCGAGTTAATTTTATCTGAAACTCCTTGTAAGACAGTGAAACCTAATCAGTTAAATCTTCTCCCGTTGGTGCTGTCGTGCACTCGGACAGTGGGTAGCCGAGAGTGATGAAATGAACACTTTGTCTTGTCTCTCGTTAAAATCAAGTGGCTGGTACTTGGGTTGCAAAAAGGTTACCTTCAGACCATGTTTAACTCAAGTGGTCAGAACTTAACACTTCTCTATTAGGTTCAATTTCAGGTTCAACTTAAACTGGGATGATTAAACTTTGACCCCTGAAGTGATTACTGTCTTCTGTCTAATATTGGAAAGGACCCCCCATGTAGGCCTACTGGACTTTGTAAAAGTTATTTATGTAAAAGACTCATGATCAAATGGGAAATTATTTTTACTGGGTTTTCAATCCAACGACATGTGTGGGATGGTTGCCAGTTACCACCGGAAGTTGTGGGTTTCCTCCCAGCATACATGTAGAGCTTGGTTTCCTCCCACAATAAAACTGGCAACCCCGCCATATAAGTTAAATAATCTTGAACGTGCCGTAAAACACCAAACAATCAATCAATCAATCCATCTTAGAAGGGTAAATCAAACACTTAACCAGACAAACTTGACTTCAATAGCTCAAAGTTTCAAATTGCACTAAATACCAAAACAAATGAGAAATTATTTGGACTTTTCTATGAGTGATTGTGCGTTCCCTGGTTAATCAAACGGATATTTGAATATATACATTGTATCTTTCTTATGAAAAAAGCCTTCATAACTTGACTTAAAGGGAAAGAAAATCTAAGCTTTAGACTAGTTTAGATGGAAAGAGTAGAGTTCATTTAGTCTAAAACAACTGTCCGATGTATGTTTTATCCCCTCGTAAGCGAATAATTGAAATTTGAAGGTGGCGTTACAATATAGAATAAGCTCCATAGGCCGTTCACAAGGCCGCCACCATTTTTTCATTAGTTTTATCCAATTATTGTTGAATAAAAAATTAAGTGCGTTATAGAATAGTCATGTGATGCAATTTAGCCAATGGCTGGCTGAGCAATGGCGCGGGGTTGCATACTGACCTATATATTTGGAGACAATCTTCCCACTTCAAATTTGTCGCCATGTTTTTTTGGACCTAAATCTACCATTATACATTAGAGAGCGGTACAAATACGTCATTATTGATCTAAAAATAGCTATACCAACATCACGTCATCCTTAAACGAAAAATGGCTACACAGATAAGCCACTGAAAAGACATACTTCTGTCTGTTTTTATTAGCTTGAGGGTCACTGGAGGTAATTGACGTGAAATGTTTTCAGCACTTTGAAGGTTGTTATCGACGATAATCCCTATGTATTTCTAGAGATTTCCCCTCCTTTAACCAAAGATGTCTAAATTCTGTCAATAAGCTTTATGGTGAATGAAAATACATGGAGCTAACAATTTGCATTGTGGGAAATGTAGAGGGGTCTAAGTCAGCCAATATCTTGTGTTAAAAAATAGTTCACAGTTCCTGCATGGAGAAGATAAGTCAAAAAAATTTGTCTTGATAAAATTTCTTTTTATAATTAAAAATAATCCATAAAACTCAACCCTAGACCTTATAATTCTTTTCAATGCGATTTAAAACATGATCTGTCATTTTGTACGATTTTTAACAGCCCCCCCGCCCCCTTCCTCGCTTAACGACACAATACCCCATAAAGCCGTTGGTTTAGCAGTTGGACATCATTAGCCAATCAGTCTTTATTTTACAAATTTGGCAAATGTCCTTGAGGGGAAAATGTCACCTGACCTAGATCAACTACCAACGGACAATTCTGTCAAATTTAATGGTCTACATGAAAGCTGATTTGAATTAAAACAATTTAATATTGAGTTTAATACACTGATACATGTACATTAAGTTACCTTAACTGTACTTTAATTATACAAGATGTGTTAAAAATTAGTTTTATGGACTTAATTCCAGCCTTTGTCATGACATTTATATCCATTTTATTGTTCTTACATGCAAAATGGCATTTAATACTTTTTCTTTGTTTCTATTTTAACACAGTTAAGTCATTAACTGAGCTGACATGGTAGATCCGCATACACTCACTTGAACCTTTCGTCGAAACTTTCAAATTCATTAAATTGTCAGATACTAAGCTTATTGTTGATTGATTGATTGATGTTTAACGCCGCACTTAAGATTATTTCACTTACATATATATGTCAGCATTGCCAGGTTTGGAGGAAACAGTTCTTTGCCCTCAGGAAACCTGCCACCTTCAGCCAGTATCGACTGGGATTGATTGATTGATTGATTGGTTGGATCTTAACATCTCACTCAACAGCTAAACCGACCAAATGATCACCCTCCCTAACAGCCCACCAACATCAAAGTTTAGACATATATGTAAGCCTCCACTTAGCTAATGTACATGTATGTGTCATACTTAATGTTCCTCCTTACTGGGTCAGCATACATGGCTAAAGCAGAACCACAATGCTCCAGCCTGAGGGTCTGGGCAAAGGAACTTGTCAGACTGTTGACTATTATGAGAATCAAGTTTGAGTTTAGACATTAGCTATTTGGGTGACAGATTTAAGCATACATCCCGGTTTCCTCCCCCAAGAAACCAGTTCAGCACACAGGCCTACAGCTGTGCCTGCACTGGTGTTAGAAAAGTCATTGAAATGGTTGGGTTGAATGTTTATTCAATTTTCGTCTAAGTTACTTGTTATTCCAAAAACTGCTTTAAGGTTCATCCTGGTGACTAGCATCACTAAAAAAATGGTTTTTCTTGCGAAAAATTACCAACAGTTTTGTTTAGCGGAAAAAAATAAACATTTTGACAGCTCATGCCACTGCTGCATTAAGCATTTATTTTTTTATTTTATTTCATTCAAATTCAAACTAAACAGGCCCAAAGAGCCTAATTACGGAGTTGATGACAATACCATTGTTTGCTAAAATGTATTAAATATTTTTTTAATTAATTTTGTAGGAGCCCCGCCCAGAAGACGGAACATGACTGGTATCGCCATGGAAATATTTGAATGTCATCAAGGGACACATATATTACAGGTATGGAAATCACTTTACATCATGTCGTATCACTGCATATATATTAACTAAATCACAGTCAATACCTTGGGCCTTGGTCAGGTCAGAGGGCAACGTCTTGCCTTGGCTGCGGGATTTGTGTATAGGGCTCTGTTTATTGACATCATTCCATGCTCAATTGCATCCCTTTGACATGACATTTTAGAGGGGAAAATCATCTTTTCTTTTTAGCGAGAAAAATTATTTTTTCTTAAGTGGTTTTAAATTTTCTTCAGAACTCGAACTTCAGTGTGATAAAGTACATGTATATACCATTCCCGATGACTCACACAAGTTTGACTTCTTGTTTACATCCCAATTTTATCCTACAGCCAAAAATGTGTTTTTTTATGCATTTTTTTTCTGCTTGTTAAAATTCAACGGCAGATCAAAGCCAAGGGATCTAATTCAGTTGTATCTTAGGAAACTCTGCGAGGACCTATTGAATTCAATGCTAGTTTCTAAGTTTATAGCTATACCAATTTCTTCATATAAAAGTATTTTTCTTGTATTGATTTATGAAAACTTATTGCAAATCTGAAGGCTATTAATTAGCAACTCGCTGACTTTCGGTTAAGGAAGCCTACGACATACATATATATCACAAGATCACCATATCCATTTCAGACTGCTTCTATAATGATCTCGTATAAAAATATCTATTTCGGACTCCTCTCCAGGTCATACATCGAAAAATATTGACCTGTCACGTGGTACGCATTGACCAATAGAATGGGAGTAAAGCCTAATGAATATTAATGAGGTATAATAATGAAAATGTTGACCAGGCACGTGGTGTATATTAACCAATCAAATGAATGTACAGACTAATGAATATTGATGAGGTATAATAAGAGTTTTAGTGCAGGAAAGGGGCAGACAAATAGTGTTGGTACAGTTTATGTTTCACTGACTCAGTACGTAATAGTGAGATAAATTCAAAGTAGGCCTACATGAGTACTGTGTAGGTGGCCTTGTCTAGTCTTTCCATTCCTTAGAATTGGATCACGCCGTTCCTCCATTAAAACTGAAAAAATGACCATTAAAACTTAAATTGTTGTAAAAGAAATGAAATAATCTTTAGTCAACAGAAAAATCATTAATCTTTAAGATTTCAAAGTTTTTACCCTATCGGTTATGGTGAAAAATCTACTGGCAGAGAACCTTAAAAAAGAGTTAATAGGTTTAACGGGCAAAACTTCTTTTGTTTAAAAACAATACTTTTACTGTTTAACTGTGATTTTGGTAGCAATTTAAGCATTTGAAAGCCTTGTGTGAAGGAATTAGAAATATAAACAACAAAGGGTTCTCTACACTTGATTTATTTGTTTTTCAACTAATTGTCAGAACTAATTTGCCTTAAGCATTGCAAAGAATTTAAGCTTTTGAGAATCGTAACAACCCTGACACAATTCTCGAGTTTATGCATGCAAACAAATGGTTAATGTATGTTGAGATGAGATTGGAACTCGCGACCCATCAATGAAAGGCTTGTATAGGAGCAGAGACAATTGTTCTATCAACTGAGTCGCTTTTTGAAGAAATTTGACTGCAAGACATAATATGTATAGCTTTACAATTTATTATATTTTTGACCAGTTTAAATTAATATATATAGATGGGGGCCTACATGTACAGTACTTAGGTAACTAAATGTATTTAATCTAAAGTTAAAAAAAATTATTTAAAAAAAATTCCCAGCCCTCCACAAAAATTTACATCAAATTGTTTACATACTTTATGGGAAAAATGTAAAAAAAAATAACTTACATTACAAAATATAATTTGAGTGAATTATAAAATAAAAGATCTTTTTATATGGTACTGCAACAGTATTGTCCTGGCCCAATCAAAATTAAAGAAACTCCTGTTGATTACAACTTCTGATTGGGTATAAAGGCCTAAATGATATACCTGTTTTTGACACAATTAGAAACTTGTCTCTATGGTTATTTTAGACAAGAAGATTTCCCCTGTGCCTGTGTGTTTTAGTGTTCTTAAATATTAAAGAAATACTGGTTTAATACTTTATTAGTTTTGTTACAGAAATCTATAAATGAATGGAATTTTCTGGCTTTACTTTGTGACAATTGTTTCTATTCTACATGATCGGATACTAGAAAACACCCTAAATATTTAAATTTTCTTCTTAGCTCTAACGTGGAACTTCTGCCTACTAAGAGTAGAAAATCCTTTAGTAAATACAGAGCCATGCTCTTGCCGTTGCACGCGTGACAGTAAATAACGATCATGGGAAAAACAGGCTCCCTTCGTATTATTTTTTTCGGAGAAAATAAAGGGGTACAAAAAACGACATACAGGCGCTAAAGTTGATTATTCAGGGTTTAGTATGTTTTTGGCTTCTCTACTCTAAACCAACTCAGGTGTGCCTTTTCCAAGTAACTAAGTGGAAATTAGTCATCAAAGTGTTTGATTTCTTTTACAATAAAAAATGTTGAGCTTGTTTTTTTCGAAGTAGTTGTGATTTGCATTTACTATGATGGCCTAAATTAAACTGAAATAATGTTGATTCCAATGTTTAATCTTAGCTCGCCCTCTTTGCATTATGTTAGGCGGTTGTCTAGGTTTCCGACTAAATAATGACTATTTTTATTACTGGCAGCCATATTTTGGAGGGTTCATTGTCCAATTTGTGGTCAAATTTAGACTGTGAAATAACAATATTACATACTCAAATAGTGTCAAAGTGACGTTCATGAATAATTTACCATTTTTCAAAACTGAAACACAGCCCAAGTGTTACGTCATCAATGGCTGGGAAGTTTGACACTCGAGAAGGCAATATTGAATTCAGCGGACGAATAATATTGACCAAAGTTACAGGTATCTATGTTGGTATATAAAATATTTATAAATGTAATAAATTATGGCCGTTTTGACACTATTTGAGTAGGTTACATTGTTGTTTCGCTGTCTCAATCAGATAACTTTCTGTTCGCTTCTACTCCGGCTTTTTGATTGGAATGATTGATTGTTTGGTGTTTTACGCCGCGCTCAAGATTATTTCACTTCTATGGCGGCGTTGCCAGTTTTATTGTGCAAGGAAACCGGGCTCTGTGCCCGGAGGAAACTCACGACCTTCCGCTGGTAACTGGCAACCATCCCACATAGGTCGTTCGAGTGAAAACCCAGTCAGAAAATTTTCCATTTTTTTTTTTTGGACTGAGTGGGATTCGAACCCTCGACCCATTGGTGGAAGGCTTTTCGAATTGAGCGTCCAACGCTCTACCTACTGAGCCACGGAGGCCCCTGACTGCAATGAAACCTGGCTCCAAAGTTACGGCTGTCAGTATAAAAAAATATTCATTTTGGAGTCAGAAACCCAGACTAATTAGGCCCCTACTAAGGTCGTCAAGATTTATTTTGAAACTCTTACTCAGTTGACATCAGTATCAATAATTATTTCTTTATGTCAAGAACTCCTGTAGATTTTATTGAGGAATTTGTATGTGAATTTCACAAATTAAGGCATCACCATAAAGAATTTGTTTGTGAACAAACACAGATTAAGGCATCACCACAAAGAATTTATTTGTGAACAACACGAATTAAGGTATCACCACGAGGAATTTGTTTGTGAACCACACAAATTAAGGTATCACCACAAAGAATTTGTTTGTGCACATAACAAATTAAGGCATAGCCTAAGAGATTTTGTTAGTGAACAACACAAATTAAGGCATCACTACCAGTGCTCCAGATAAATTGGAAGGCATACATTATGATCTATACATTATTTTGTTACTGTAGGCGTACACTTGTGGTTGGTAGCGTACCGTCAAACACCACTGAGGTTCAGTTAAAACTACCAGTCATAAACCATTTGATTTGCCCTTCGTTGGAATCACAAAAACGTTTGCACTTTAGGATTTCGATTTTATCAAATTTTGTTGAAGGAATTTCAACTGAAATTCAAAAGTTAATTATCTCAGTGACATACATGTGTGACGTCAAACACCCTGTGTTGTACGTACGCACCCTCACAGTGGTGACGTAATAGTATACATGATCTCTCCTGTGTCAGTGTATCTTCATGGCAGTTTGTACACATCAAAGGTCGTTTGTGACGTCACTTTTGACAAGCTTTTCCGAGTAGTTAATATGTAAAATATGCATATTTCCTACTCTCTCCTTTTTTACCACCAGGGAAGACCACGAATGTTGGTTTATGTTTTTCAAATATATAATTAGTTGAGAGACAAACACAGACCAGCTTTAAGCCATGTTAAGAAAATAATGCATTACCACAAAAGTTATTCTTGAAAATTTGCTTGGATTTAATTTCTTTATTTTACATCTCAACTTTTCGTCCAGTTCATTGGACACGGAGTTTGTTACATAATTAGTAAAGATCTATCCTAAAGAGTTCAGAGTTCAAATTGATCTGTACACAATTAACATAATGTATGACATGCATCTGTGTGTTTAAAATACTAGGTCTCCTTAAACAATGACGCGTTATTTAATTTTACACGTCAGCAAGTGGAAAACAATTCCACGATAAATCGTTGCGTGTGAAATGCGGTTGTTTGTTAAAAGGAGAAAGAAAAAAAATATAAAATATATATATTGTTGTAGATAAACACAAAAAAAGACCCCAAAATTGTCTAGAATTGAGTCTACTCCATTTAATTGCTGTCCATGTTGATTTACTATACCTTGTCTGATACTGGTCTGATTTATTATAGCTATTTAGTTGAAGAAAAGCGGTTGGTTATAAATCAAGATCGTCTCGTCAAACACTATCATGAATTGTCTTTTGTGACAGACATTTTTATTATCTGTCCGTAGCTAATTTACACATAAACTCTTTAATCAAACCAATAAGTTAAATATATTTGGCGTTTATCAAACCAAATGTCGTGATTCTTCATTGGGAACTTTTTGGGAAAAATTCTGTTTAAAGAAACTGGGAATAGCATTGAGAAAAATGTGCACTTGCAAATACGGAAATGACACAGCTCCAACCAGTCTGAGTAGACAGGCTGTCTATTGGTTTTCTTTGGTATATAACAATATATTATTACTCGTCAAGCGTAGATATCCCGAGGTTTTCTGTCTGAGGATGTTTTCATTGTACCTCAACCTACCTCTGTTTCCTAAAGTTATTCCCAAAGTAACTGAACATTTAGTCCACATTGACCTACATGTACATGTAACATTTACCCTCTAGGCATGTTCCCCCAACTGACGACCGCTTTCTACCTGACATTTGCCTTGCTCAAAATTTTTCACACCTGACATTTTTTCTTCGCTGGACATTTACCCCATCTGATATTTGCTTTATGGAAATTTTTTCCCACCTGATATTTGCCTCGCTAACATTTACCCCACCTGCCATTTGCCTCACATGACATTTACCCCACCAGACATTTGCCTCACTGGACATTTATCTCACCTGACATTTGCCTCGCTGGACATTTGCCCCATCTGGCATTTGCCTCGCTGGACATTTGCCCCACCTGCCATTTGCCTCGCTGGACATTTACCCCACCTGTCATTTGCCTCACTGGACATTTACTCCACCTGACATTTGCCTCGCTGGACATTTACCCTACTTGACATTTGCCTCGCTGGACATTTACCCCACCTGACATTTGCCTTGCTGGACATTTTCCCCACCTAACATTTGCCTCACTGGACATTTACTCCACCTGACATTTGCCTTGCTGGACATTTACCCCACCTGCCTCACTGGACATCTACCCCACCTGCCATTTGCCTCACTGGACATTTACCCCACCTGCCATTTGCCTCACTGGACATTTACCCCACCTGACATTTGCCTTGTTAACACTTACCCCACCTGACATTTACCTCGCTAACACTTACCCCACCTGCCATTTGCCTCGCTGAAAATTTACCCGGCCTGACATTTGCCTCGCTGAAAATTTCCCTACCTGACATTTGCCTCATCTTAACTTAAAATTAAAATATAAGTCATCAATTCATTGCCTCGTGTGGATGTCATAGGGCCTACTTCTCAATTTTATTATACATTTTTTTAATAATTTGTTTTTCCCAAATTAAAATAGGCCTATAGTTACTTTAAATTTCCTGCTGAGGTTTCTTTTTTTTTATCAATCTCAATACATTGGGCAATTTCGTTAGAACGTCACAATTTTTTGGCCGTCTGAATTATAATGTATTAACCCGTTGTTATTTCTATAGGGATAAAATATTGACATGTTAACAAGAGGTTTACACCAACTTTCTGTGGTAGGTCCATTGTCAATGTGCCACTTTAACTTGTGTCCGTTATAGCGTGGAATGTGTTAAAACCAATCAATGACTAGCGTCCAGGAAGTCAGTTGACGGACATACTTTGTTAATACACTCGCTCTCTTCTTCCATTATTCAACCTGCTATAACATAGGCCGGGCTAATCTATCCTCGAGCCACTTTAGGCCTTTCCTACGATCTCAATGTTATTTTCCTTTCCTTGAGAATTTCCCGATTGATTGTATGGCTGTAGTTTTCAATAAAGTGGGAGTTTCGTTTATTACCTTGTCTGATTGCGCTGACGAGAACTCCTGTCCGAATCCTGATGAACAAACTGATTTATTGCCCTTTGATTACGAGTAAAATATCTCTCAAACTTTCTTGTACAGGCTTTTCCCTCAGTGGGAGGCTTTTTTTCAAAGATTTCATTGAGTGATCCCGATACTTTGCCTGAACTAATCTCAACCCACAATCCCACTTGAAGGGAAGTAGACCCATAAGCTGAAAATTACAAAAACCAGTGGTTTTGCCCCCAAAAAACTAATCTAACCCAATCCCGTAACATCTAATTAGACCAGTCTGGCACTCGGGACAACAATTTTATTTCTTTGGTCAACTGATTGAAGTGGGTGGGGTAGAAGGACAGTTATCAAATTGACCCCCAAAGTAACAGTCATAAAATTGACCCCAAAACATAGCTCCGCACTGGGTGGTGCTTTGTCTAAAGTATTCTCCAGACCTTCATGTTATCCTAACAACAAGTGACATAGGCCTACATGTATTTTACTCGATTGTGAAAGAGTTGCCAGGTACTCGCTGAAGGTCGGGGCTTCCTCCAGGGAACTAGACTTGTCATCACTAAACCCTGCAACGCCCCATTAGAAGTGAAATAATCTTGAGTGCAGCGTATAACATCAATCAAATAATCAAGTAACATACTTCTTGATTGATTGATTGATTGATTGAATGATAAATCTTGAACACTGCACTCAAGATTACCAATTTACATTTAAAATGTTGGCGTAGCGTTTTTTGTGCTCTAATGGTAGCTTTTATTTTTCTATGACGTACCATAACATGTATCTATGTCCTTGGCAACCATTCTTAAAGTGGCAAGAGCTGCCATAATGTTGATATGATGACGTAAAAAACAGAATGTTGAAATTAATGGCTATTTTTCTCAAGAAGTATAATTCAGAAGCTTTTTAGTCCTTCTAGTCTCGAAAATGTACGATAAAGTATTGTTTTGAACTAACTTTGTCTTAGAATGAATGAATGGTCGTCCCGGTTATTTAAATTTTGTTTACTTTTCGAACACGTTTTCAGTGTGTACAGGCCACATACTGTATTGATTTTCTTCATTCCAACGCCTTCAAAGCCTTTTACTGTCGTGACGATCAGAAATCATGAAAAAAAATTGAATTTTGGCAGCTCATGCCACTTTAATAATTTGATATCATAAAAAACCTGGACTGACTGGGATATTTACATGTAAATTAATATTGTGTCAGAAATCGTTCTTGAATTGATAATATTAGTTGTGACCATTATGATTATTTAGATTGCTAATTTTTTTAGGAATACGAAACAAAACTATCGAGTCTTTGTTAGACCCAGTTATAAAAATATTCGTTATAAGACTGTGTAGGAAAATAAATCTTTTGATTTGTCCATGTTGTTGTGGTTTCAACAATAATTTGCTCTGGGTCTTGCAGTTAAGAATGGATTTGACAGTCAAGATTTATTCGTTGTAATTTTACACAACTTTATCTGTCCCTTTTTTCTCAGCTACAAATTGGTAGTTGAAAGAATTTTATGATTAGTAGGCCTACCTAAGTCTTATTTTTCAGCCATCTATGTGAAAATTCATGTAAACATCCAGATTTTATTCAACGGTCCCTTTATTCTAAACTGGATGTAATTATTATATGATTTATAATAATAAAAGGGATGCCTCTGTTAACGAACTCTTTGTGGGTGGTTAATTAATTTGTCATGATTACTGTCAAATATCTTGTAAAGAATATAGTCCCTAAATATCTGTCGAAAGTCAATGAGGTCTAAATTAAAAAAACACCATTGTACGTACCTTAACATGCTGTAGAGGGTTAAGGGACCATAACTAGAAAATATTCACCAGGGATTCAGATTAATCATTTATCAGACTAATACATTAAATTCTATGCTACAAGTACTTAATTATTGTACAGGCATGAATATTAATTAGGTATAAAAAAGTAGGCCTATAGGACATGTCTTACTAATAAATCTACGTGCAGTTGGATATAATTTTCTACGATAAGATTTGGTCAGCCGATGTTTATTTGCTATAGTTTGCTTTTAGACAACAATCAGTCTTTTGTTCTTTGTTTTATAGGGTGTATACCTGTAATTTATTTTATTGTTTATTTCCTGGTCAGTTTCACACCTTTCTGGTTATACTTTACATATCATATCGGAATAATTATCTCTGTCTCTGTTATTACTTTGGTTTACATGATTTAAATTTTTTTTAAACGCTGATAAATAATTGAGTTTTTCACGTTGAATGCAAGTCACGCTAAAATTATATGTATGACTGTGACGAACTGCGTAATCAATATAAGCATTGTCAATGTAATACAAAGTGTTCCAGAAAATTCTACTGACTAAGGTCAAGCTCCTTTTAGTCGTCAACCTGATGAAATATCATAGGTTTACTTTATTACAACAATTTATGATGGGGTATAAAGATCTAAATGATATACCTCTTTTTATAACAATTAGAAACTTGTCTTCGTGGTTATTTTAGACAAGAAGATTTTCCCTGTGCCCGTGTGTTTTAATAGTATTCAGAAATATAAAACAATGAACTGAATTTGACAAAAATCTATCTCAATGTTCAGAATCCCATGTATTTGTCCTGTATTTTAGTATTTTAAAATAACATACATATAAATTTTATTTACTATATATTTTGAAATAACATACATGTACATGTAAATTTTATTTACTATTATTTATAAAACTCCCCCAAAATTCCCCCCCCCCCCCCCCCTCACCCAAAAAAAAATCATAGGGTTGTGTCTACTCTATTGGACGCCCATGTTCACAAAGCCCTTCACCCAATCTCATTGGTCAACTCAGTGGTCAATGTGTGTAGAATGGTCACAGGCCGGGGGCCAACATGTTGACTGTGGTGTTGCATACCCTATTTATTTGCCCAAAAACCTTGCAAACCAGAAGAACAGATACAAGAAAAATTTGGGTGCATCATAGAAAATCAAACAATTAATTTACAATTTTTTTAAAAATGTTGCAAACTTTGGAAAACTATGCATGTATGTATAAAAGCACAAAATAATTTTTTAAACAGAAAAATATTAAGGGTATTATTTTTCTTATGAATAGGACTTTATGCATTACATAACTTATTCAGAATATTTTATATTCTGAGAAAAACTAACCTTGCTATTGTTTTTCTAAATGTTTTCAGTCTGGTTCAACAATCGTTTACAATATTGAATCGGCAAACTAAAATAGCCAATCGCAAAGCGCTTGTATAAGTACGTGTGGCGATTTTAAGGGTTGCAGAAGATATTGATGGACGCTGCTTGATGGGTCGTTGAAAGGCTCTATATTAGATTTTGATGACTCTTCAGTAAGGTATTAATACAATACTACTCCGGTGTGTGAATAGAGGACAGTATTAAATCGTTGATAGATTGACTGGCGGAGGGCAAAAGGTCTGACACGACAGATAATCAAATTCAAACGCGTCGTTTATTATTCAATCTGACAACAATGAATTGAAGTAGAGTGTTGGTTCAGCGGACTGGCAAATATAAATTTGTCTTCCGTCTTCGGTCATTTATCGTGCTGCTTTCTACTCATTAGATTTCATATTAACACTATCTTAAGGCTTCTTCACTCCCATGATACTTAAACCCATTTGTTCAGGGCTGCTGACCAAATAGTTGAGTTCCAACAATAAAATATTGCCTTGGCCACCCCTCAATGGGATTACATTTGCCGGGGCAATAATTTCTTTAGTTGGTATCATGGCCTTCTGCTCCGTGGTCCTTTTTTCTGTGTTTGCCCTGTGACTCCGTAAAGCGATGACATCTAAAGGAACAATTTCCATATTAGCCCCATAGCCTTAATTGAAGTTTGCACAAGAAATGGCTGAATAAACCGGGATGTTTTCCCTGGATAAGATAACCTCTATCAAACCCAGAATTGCCTCATCTGCTCAGAGGGTACCTACTGCATGTTCCGTCGTGAAAAATGTGAAAGTATGTCAACCCCTAGAGATATAAGCCATCTTATGCATCTGGCCAACTAACGGAGCCACAGTCTCCACGGATTTCTAACTATGAATATCTCCGATTAAGTTATAATTTAACTACATTCTCCAGACAGCCTGAACAATCATACCTGTGCTAAAATACGAAACATTTTCTTCATTTCGTATCTTCCTCTCAAGCAATCTTTCTTGTTCATTTTAAATTTCTTGTAGCCATTTTTTAGATTTATATCATTCTGAATATTAAACTGAAGACTTAGTCTGATAAATATTAAAATCCTTTTTAAAAACTTTGTTAAAATTAAAAATTAAAATTGACATTCATTACAGGTCTCTGTTTTGAATATTTGAATTAGCTACTTAATAATTCTATATCTAATTCTATAACTTTTTTTATATAAAAATATAAATATATATATAAACATAATAATACGGTATAATGTTTTCTGATGCAATGATTGATGATTTACTCTACACTATTTTTTCACTTGATAGATTGAGTGGGGGAGGAAACTGGGCTATTTATCTGGAGTAATTAAAACTCCATGCAAGACCTGGCCACTTTTCCACATAGGGTATTAAACTGAGTGAAAAACACACACAATTTGCATGTTCTATGAAATGATACTCTTTTCTCTTAAAGGGACAGTATTCTGACCAGCATTGGTAACATGCTAAATAAAAAAAAATTCCCTTGTGAGAAAAATTGTTGGCCTGTGTCGAATTCTTTCCAAATAAATTACAATTAACGAGCTGTAAGCAAGTGGGAATTACTAGGTATATTTTTACTGTTGTCTACCAGTTGTGAGTGAAGGTGAACAGATTTTACAGCTGCAAACCTATTAATAATGATAAAATTAATTAAATTGTTAAATAAATTAATAATTAAAAATTAATAATTAAAAATTAATAATTAAAAATCAATAATTAAAAATTAATAATTTTTACAAAACTTGTCATTTAATGGTCTATTGAGGGAAAGCAAGTATCGAGTGAAAATCGGAACACCATTTTGCAGTCAGAGTACAACGGTGACAATAGAGTCAAGATGTCCCTTAATAGAGGTATATCATTAAGACTTTTATTATTTAAAACTATCATAAGTTAAATAATAAACTAAAACCCATGATATTTCATTACGTTGGTGACAGACTATTAGTTGGGTAATTTGTTTCTATAATTTGGTGACAACCAGTTGGTTTACACAGTGACTGCTCTATCCAGCTAAAGAACATAGCTGCTAAAATATTGATATTTTTGCATTATGAAAATTTGGTGGGCTATTTTATTTAAGAAGTACAATGTGAAAATTTGCACCTTTCTAAAACATTTAGTCTTGATAATGTTCACTAGAGGTGAAATTTGAACAAACTTATGCTAAAAAATGAAGGAACATTTGTCTCGGTTATTTAAATTTGTTTTGTTTACCTTTTTAATATTTGTTCAGTTCGTACAGTCGACATGCTTTATGGATTTTCATTATTCCAAAGTGAATTATTTTGTTTTTTGTTGAACTTCAAACCGCCTTGTTGTTTTTGCAATCAGAATTTATGAAAAAAAGGTGATTTTTGCAGCTCATGGCAGTTTAATTAGTAGCCTACAGAATTTTTTTTTATCGGTGAAGAAGTGCGTTGAATAAAGTGTGTTGAATCAGCAGTTAATGTTCTCTTTCCATTAACGAAGTCTAGAAGTAATAGAGTTGGGAGGGAAATTAACATGAATGTTTAATTAAGTTCTCTTAGAAATGGCGAAGATATATCTTCATATGCCATTTGCATTGGCCAATTAGCTTTAAAGTTTTAGTGAATTGCACCGAAACTCTGGTTTTAGTTTTGAGTTCCGCTATGTGTGCTTCTGTCAACCTTTTTGATTTGTAAGAGGAAGTCTCCCTTTTACAGCGTTGTTGACCTCTGGGTCGGAGGTCGCTGTCTCGTTGACAGATCAGTTCATTTGGGTTGGTGTCGCTCTTTCATCAGGGGATGTTCGTAGGACAATCCATCTCGGCTATCCCATGAGGCTCCTGTCAGCTCGCAGATATCGGCCATGGTGAAAAACAAAGCACCAATACGACCATCATCTCTCACATTTTCAACAGTAGTGAAAATACCAGCGATGACAAATGAGCGTTTTTGCTGGCATTTTGTGATCATAGTTTCAAGTCAGGTTTTCCGCCCAAACCTGTGGGTACTCAAGGAATACATTGGATCTAACTGAGGATGAAAATGAGGCTATATTTCATCTTGATAAATGACCCTCAGATTTCCTTATGCCGGCCCATCCTGGAACATCACTCGGCATCATGTACCTCATAAACTACCAAAGACAAGCACAATATAGAAGACAAGACAAAATAAATCACATGCTTAACAGCTTTTGATTTTCAACTTCAATTTTTTTTATACAAACAGGCAATTAAACACGGAAATAACCACAAACTCTGCTTGATGACGTCACATAGATTTACTCAAAGCTTTCTGGGTAAACTATGCAGGCCTACCTCTGTTCCCCCAAAATGCTTTGCATGTGATTTCCAATTGACGTCATCAAACAATCAATTCATTGGTGGAAATTTGATATCCCTGTATTTTTCATGGACCAGTTGTTCAAAGCATAGTAGTCGGTGAGAAGAATTGTCCCTCAGTTTGACACAGACCTTCCATCGATGCGATGGGGGATCGAATCCCACTCAGATCAAATGAAAAGTGGAGTTTTCTCTTATGATTGCTGTATTTGGAAGAGTTGCCAGATACTTGCCGAAGGTTGGGGTTTCCTCTAGACAAAGAGCCTGGTTTCCTCCTCCACTAAAACTGGCAACGCAGCCATTTAAGTGAAATAATTTTGAGTGTGGCATAAAACATCAATCAATCCCAGCACAATTGCTTAACAATCTATTTAATTGTTCCTTATCATTAGCAGGTTATTGGCCCCTTAACGGCCTTAAAGTTAAGCAAACACTTTAGGCAATTAACTGTTTTCTTAATTATGTTTTCAGCAAACCATTGACTTGTTCTTGACTTGATGGAAAAGTATTTTTTTTTAACACAAAGTTTGGACAAAAAACTTATAAGCAATATCATGAATTCACGAAACCTGTTTTCAGTTTGAAAAATATAAAAAGGGACTTTTAAATAGATTTATTATGGCTTGTTTATACATGTATCATATATATATTCACTGGTTTGCCAATTATATTTATGAACACTAAAACACACGGGCACAGGGAAAATCTTCTTGTTTAAAATAACCATGGAGAGAAGTTTCTAAGTGTACAAAATTGTGTGGGAGAACCTCTTGTTGGTTGATAAATTGCAGTAAGTGTTTTTTCCTCCGATTACATGTAATTTGGCCGTTGAATGTGTAATTTAATCACAATCAACCCATTTCATTTAAAATATGTGTCTAAATTTGAAACAATTAATCAGGATCAAGGTTTTTTCTGTGAATGTTTACAGTCTATTAAATCAGATCTGTCCATCAACCACATTTTTCAGTTTGGGCTGGAACAAGACAGATTTTTTTTTACTCTACTTCTTTAAAGTGGCATGAGCTGCCAAAATGTTGATATTTTGACGTTAAAACAGAATGTTGAAATTATTGGCTATTTTTCTCCAGACGTATAATTCAGAAGCTTTTTAGTGCTTCTAGTCTCGAGAATGTACGATAAAGTATTGTTTTGAACTAACTTTGACTTGGAATGAATGAACGGTCACTCATACCGGTTATTTAAATTTTGTTTACTTTTCGAACACTATTCCGGTTCGTACAGGCCACATACTGCATGGATTTTCCTCATACCAACGCTAATCATTAAGTTTTTCGATGGCCTCCAAAGCCTCTTACTGTCGTGATGATCAGAAATTATGAAAAAAGTGTGAATTTTGGCAGCTCATGCCACTTTAATTGTCACACAAACTGTCACCAAACTTTAAAAAAGTGATGGTCTACATCACATGGAAGTGATACAAGCTGTTAAAATTTTTAGGCTTTTTTGTCTTGGCCATCGGAACTTTTTTTTAAATTTAGCAAATCAGGCCACTTTCATAGAGGATCACAGAATTTCCCCAAACACTTATTTGGTCTTATTTATTGTCATTGGTTTGGGCACTTGGGGGTTAATTTCTCTTTAAGATTATGCAATTACAAAAATTGATGCTTTAATGGCCGCACTTTATCTTAGAGTATCATGTAATCTGGTGACAAGACGGAGGTGTTTGTTCATGTAAACTGACAGTGGTAACAGAGCGGGTCTGACTTTAATCCAGTTTTCCGTTCTGATCGCGGATTGTAAATTCCCTTGCCAGCAGCTTTAATAAGCGTTGACATCTTCTTTGTTAGCCGCTTACTGACAGTTACTGAAGGGTTTTTATTAATTTCTCCGATAAATGTTATCAGTTATTCCTATCATGTTTCCGACACGAGGTCAGTAATGGAATTGTGGGAATTTAAGACGCTTCCTTTCATCCATCATTGTTTTGCTTCGGACAAAATCACTTTACATTGATAAAAAACTTACGGACAGAATTTATCGGAGCTGTTTCTGACTGAATCTCCCATTAAAACATGACCACATGAAATATTCAGTATGCCGTCAGCCATATTGATGATCTTTTTTACCATTTTTTTTTATATTGGCCATTGTACCCTTTTTTGATTGATTACGTAGAAGACGGATACGATCATTGGGCGTTTTGGAAGCGCCTAAGTTTCTACGAAATCTTAAGAGATGCTTTTTGTCTGTTTAGAAAGAAAAACGTAAAACCGGATCTGCTTAAGCGAAAATCTATCTTGTGAGATATTTAAGATTGTCTATTAAAGTAATCTTCCTTACCTTGAAATAGAATGACATTTCTATTGCGTTTGTTATACCCTGAGGAAGCACCCAGACTCCCACCTGTAGCCCAATCAAATTGCAACATACTTTATATTATATGTTATTAATCGAGTGTTTTCGTATTGCCTTGATATTGGCCTGAGGGTGGCCGTATGGGCCCGAGGCCGCAGGCCGAGGGTCAATACAACCACCCGAAGGCCAATGTCAAGGCAATACGAAAACACTTGATTCATAATATTTTTATTAATGGACTGTGGGAGTTATTTCCATGCAAGCCGTCAAGTTGAACAGGAGGTATGTTTTCAGGAAGCCGCTGGTCGCCCTCTAGACATTTTATCAATGCCTTAAAAAAATTGACGTCCGACCAAGTTATACTCTCTGTGTTTTTGTTCTTGGATAAGTAGAAAAGTTTCTTCCTTTTTCACTGTCCTAAAACGGCAATCAGATTTACTTACAGTAGTTTTGTCTTTCAACTCTAATATCCTGTCAGTAAGACCTTGTACAATGCGCTCTGGTGTAGACATTTTGAAATCAACATCTGCCGTCTGCTTCTGTCTAACTCGGGGACATCACATGTTGCCGCACTCCGTGAACTTGGCCAATATGACTTGAACTCTGCCAATATGACTTGAACTCGGCCAATATGACTTGAACTCGGCTAATACAGCCCTACGGCTAATATGAACTTGATTCGTCTGCTGATATTACCCGGCCGCGAAGGTCGTATTCGAGTAATAACTTGCACAGTCAATTAATAAGTACGTGTAGGCCTACATCATATAATTTAGGAGGGGTATCGATTGATTGATGGATTGGTCTAGCTTTTATGCGGCAGTCAAGATTATTTCCCTCATATGGAGGTGTTGCCAGTTGGGGAAGAAATCAGACTGCCCAGCAGAAAAGCGCCCTTTGGTAAGTATGAGAAAACTCTCCCACAAAGAGCGAAATTTTCTGTTTGCCTGGTCTGAGTGGGATTCGAACCCATAGCCATCGATGGAAGGCCTGTGTCGGACTTAGACACTATCACTGGGCACGCATTGGGTAAAAAAATACATGCAAATAATCTAAAGCAGTAGAAATAAACATAGTTTGCATGAACGTTGACAGGTAGTCATTTATTGTTTATAATATTTAACGTGATATGAATTTTTTTCTAATAAGCCTATAATTGACTTAAAGACTTATGCCCTGGAAACCGTTCCGTATGGCTGGAGGAAACCAGGCTTTATGGTTGAAATAAACACGGTCTTCTGGTTGGAGGAAACACTTTGATTGTCCTTGGTAGCCTAAATTGTGACACCCATCCTAAAGTGCATAATGCAGTGTATCGCAAATAAATAGCTTAAACCATCAAAAATAAACATAGGCCTATCTGAATATTGACAGTTAGCCATTTATTGTTTATAATTTTTAACGTGATATTACGTTTTTGTCACAGGCCTATAATGGATTTGTAAGACCTCCCGTAATGTCACTTTATCACAGAACTAATTTTGTTTAAGGGCCAGTATAGGCTTACAATGTTTTACATAATCAGTTAATGTTTTAATTTAGAATCAAGTAATTCTCATGATCTTCATTTTTTCCAAGTTTGAAACATATTTTATTTGAGCTACTGACGACCTATTGGCACATCGTGCACTCCAATTTTCTGCCTGAATAGCTTTGCCAGGGCAAACATCTTTTTTGGCTATTTCAAGGTCATTGCTATCCAAGCTGAATTAGTCTATGCCTGTAAAATAGTTGTATTTTTATGGAACCATTAAAGTGGCATGAGCTGCCAAAATTCCCATTTTTTTTCATAATTTCTGATGTCACGACAGTAATCAGAAGGTTTTTGAAGGTCATCAAAAAACTAAATGATTGGCGTTGGAATGAGGAAAATCCATACAGTATATGGCCTGTACGAACCGAAAACATGTTCGAAAAGTAAACAAAATTTAAATAACCGGGACGACCATTCATTCATTCTAAGCCAAAGTTGGTTCAAAACAAAACCCTATCGATCATTCTCGAGACTATAAGCACTAAAAAGCTTCTGAATTTTACATCTTGAGAAAAATAGTCAATAATTTCAACATTATGTTTTATCGTCCAAATATCAACATTTTGGCAGCTCATGCCACTTTAAATCAAGTTTGTGAGTTGTCTTGACGTTAAATATATAAAAGTGTTGTAGTCCTATCTGTAGGCCTACATTGTCAACAATCACCCAAATAGAGAAATGCTGAAGTCAAGTTTGTGAGCTGACATGGAATATAAAAGTGTTGTATCTCTACACAGAGAAATGTTTAAGTCAAGTTTGTGAGTTGACATTGAATATAAAAGTGTTGTATCTCTACACAGAGAAGTGTTTAAGTCAAGTTTGTTAGTTGACATTGAATATAAAAGCAAAGTGTTGTGTCTTGTATTTGTAAGAAAGGATTTCAGTTAAGTCTGGCACAAGTCTGAAGTTGAGTGTAGTGTTGTTGTTGTAATCCACACCAGGTGTGCCTAAGTTGAAATGAGCAATTTCACATGTTAAGAGGGCTTTTTTCAGATTATTGTTGAAAAGTGTGCAAATATTGACCAGGCTGTCGGGCAAACACAGAGGCTTACTCTAACCGAAGCCTGCGCTAATTATGGACGCATCAGGCAAGCTTAGCGTGATTTTCCAACTGGACCCGCTCTATCTTTGAAGTTAGAGGGTTGCTTGAGACAGGTGTGAACGTATCCCATACTATACTATTGACATTGCCCCCTTCCACTTTCAAACAGTCTTCCGGGTGATAAACCATTTTGTAATCGGCTAAAATCTGAGATTTACATTTTTCCGACAACCACCAGGGTTCATTCAGTGCATTTAAACAAAACTATTGTTCGTTGTAAGCTCCTAATTAATGAACTCCTTTCTAATTAAAATAATTAATTTCTGTGTTCGAACTATAATGTTTTAGGGAAATGTATAGGCCCCTATAGATGTGGTTTTTTTCTATTTATTTATTTTTAGACCACCATGATCTCATGGTGGTCTTATCAAATCGCTTTTTGTCCGTGGTCCGTCGTCCGTCGTCCGTCGTCCGTCGTCCGTCGTCTGTCGTCCGTCGTCCGTCTTCCGTCGTCCGGTGTCTGTAAACTTTTCTTGTGATCGCGATTCCAAGAGAACTACTGGTCGGATTTTCATTAAATTTTACAGACATGTTCCCCTTATGGTCTAGTTGTGCAACATCTATTTTGTTTGCTCATTTGCATATTAAAATGGCCGCTGGCGGCCATTTTGTGATTTTTACCTACATAGTTTGTGATCGCGGAATCTAGAAAACCACCAGGCCGATCTTGATGAAATGTTTTTGTATTGGTTCCCCATATGGTCTAGTTGTGCAACATCTATTTTTCTGAGCTCATTTGCATATTAAAATGGCCGCTAGGCGACCATTTTGTTTTTCTATTTTTTATCACTTTTCTCTCTTGTGACCGCGATTCCAAGAGAAGTCCTTGTCGGATCTTCTTTAAATTTCACATGCACGTTCCTCCTATGGTCTAGTTGTGCAACATATATTTCTTTTGCTCATTTGCATATCAAAATGGCCGCTAGGCGACCATTTTGTTTTTCTACTTTTTAACACTTTTCTCCTAAAGTAATGAGAGGATCTTCGTAAAACTTTGTACGCAGGTTAACCTTATGGCCTCGTTGCGCACTGTGTACTTTTTTGCTCATTTGCATATTAAAATGGCCGCTGGGTGTCCATTTTATTTTTCTTCTTTTTGTCACTTTTCTCCTAAAGTAAAGAAAGGCTAGGATTTTCGTAAACTAATTTACGCATGTTAGCCCTATGGTCTCGTTGCGCACTCTGCACTTTTTTGCTCATTTGCATATTCAAAATGGCGGCCACTGGCCATTACTTTTTTATCACTGTTCTAAAGTAATGAAAGGATGTTCGTAAAATGTTATACGCAGGTTAACCCTATGGCCTTGTTATGCAGTCGCTGCTCATTTGCATATTCAAAATGGCGGCCGGTAGCTTTTTCTGTGATTTCCATCTACATAGTTTGTGATCGCGGACTCAACAAAACTACCAGGCGGATCTTGATGAATTTTTTTTTGTGTTGCTTTCTCATATGGTCAAGTTATGCAACATGTATTTTTTTCGTTGTTTATGTTTTCATTTAACACATTCGGTACCGCTGTCGCCATTTGGCGTTAGAGTGCTAGCCTGCTTCATTACGGAAGACATCGTATGGCGACAGCAGAAGTCGGCTAAAACCCCACTGACGCCGTATGGTTATTTTTTCTTACAACTTCAACTGATTTTGACAATGCACAAATAAAATCACATGTTGCATCTGTTGGTTGCTTTGTGTTTTGTTTTGTCAATCTTCGAATACGGTTAAAGAGGTTTAATTTACTTTAACGGGTGCGCAATTCACTGATAACTTCCAACTTTGTCCAAGTTAGAACGGACACTTCAAGCATACGTATATAACAAGAAAATGTTAAATTTGACAATAAAAGCTTATGGAACTCCTTATATTTACAGCTTCAGATCTTAATATATATTTTCCTTGTTTCTAATATACTGATAGTGAGTGAGATATTTAAATATATAGGATTTAAAAGTGCTAAAATCGGGTGGTAAAATTAGTTCACAAGTGCGAGTTCCCGCTGTCAATCACGGCCCCTACCAGGCATTTTAAAAGCATAACCCAGTTAAAGACAAATAAGCTATTTTTGGCGCTGAGGACGTTATGTTGGAATTTCCTAGTCCAGAGTAGTGGAAAAAAGGCATTTATCGGAGCTTTATTAAACCTCAGAGTGAAATTGCAATCCTCGGGTCATTTTAACACGTATCAAAATCGACTCCTTTCAGATTTCCAAGGGCGACAATAAGAAAAAGTTTACATGTATCTATGCATGTTGCCGGCCGCCACGGCTTGTTCGAAGTCGGTAAAACGTCCTTCTCGAATTTGGATTTAAACGCCTAAATTCTTTCCAAAAATGTAACAATAATAATATTTTTAAAGGAGAGTGTTCCTTAAGACACTTAAGAAGATCCATATTGTATTTTTCGGAGTTTGAAAGGAAGGAATATTTCAAAATGAAATGAAATACACGGCAACGTACAATCACTATTTTGCCGATCGAATTTGCATTCAGGCAGCTATGTACAGCAACTGACTTCGCCATTGTAAATGCTATTTACCAATAAAGTAACTGAAATGTTTTTATTCAATCATGTATTTATATTAAATCGTGCATGAAGATTTTTTTATAACAGTTCAATAATTTCTGAACGAATCGGGACATTTTTTGCCATTAATTTTTAAACTGACTTTCGTCATGTTTAAATTTTTACTCATCAGACGAGTGATACGTCGCCCATTCTTCACTTTTCACGGGCTATTTTTGACAGATATACATTATCTTTTGATTTGTAAACAAACACTAAATGCATCCTGTTAACATATGTACAATCGTTTTGGATTTTGTAAATTTTAATTGTGTACAGGACTCAAACAAGCGATATCACTGACTGGCCTGTGTGCAAGTACATATAGCTCCGGTAAGTATAGCGTTAATGTGCGGCCTCCTTGAAGAAAGTTGGTTTTGAGTTTTCAGATAACAGCCACTATCTACCGAAGAAACTTTGTTCTTGTCCAGCCAGCCACCAACTGAAGAAATAAATTTCACATATCAAATTTGCGATCCGTTTATAAGCAGCCTCACTTTCTGATAGTGTTCTATGGTGGGCTAAGATCAGTTCACTGATCTCTTGTTTTTTTAAGTTTCTGTTTTTTGTTGGTTGTGTGGGGGAGGGGGGGGGGGACTTAAAATTCAAACATACGCATATATTTGGTCTTTACTGGGCCATACTGTCTATTTTAGATAAGAAATTAATAAACTTATTCCAATCCAGCTAAATTTATTAGTCCAACATTCCTCATAATTACAACTTTCTGTTCTTTGTAAAATATTTCTTATTTTTTATCCATTGGACAATTTGGGTTTTTTTTTCTTCCTGAAAACCTTAAGTATCTTTGAAATTTTTTTTATATTTCATCCATTGGACGATTTGTTTTGTTTTTTTTTCCTGAAAACCTTAAGTATCTTCGAAATTTTCTTTACATTTTAGTCATTGGACGGGTTTGGTTTTGCTCTCTCTAACGATGGAAGGTTCTTGTATATTTCGGAAACAGTTTCTATTTACCTGGGGCTTTCACAGGTAAGATATTTCTTAATTTAAAATTTTACTTTCAAGATTTTATATAAAAATCCTCAATTTAATTATAAATTATAGAGCATTCTTTTTATTTTCCTGTATTATCTTTCTAGTTCAAGTATGTTTTTACCACGATTGCCAGGCCTTTTCATTTAAAGTGGCAGGAGCTGCCAAAATTCACACTTTTTCATAATTTCTGATCGTCACGACAGTAAGAGGCTTTGAAGGCCATCGAAAAATTAAATGATTGGTGTTGGAATGAGGAAAATCCATACAGTATGTGGCCTGTACGAACCGAAAACGTGTTCGAAAAGTAAACAAAATTTAAATGACTGGGACGACCATTCATTCATTCTAAGCCAAAGTTAGTTCAAAACAATACTTTATCGTACATTTTCGAGACTAGAAACACTAAAAAGCTTCTGAATTGTACGTCTGAGAAAAATAGCCAATAATTTCAACATTCTGCTTAAACCTAAAAATATCAACATTTTGGCAGCTCATGCCACTTTAAGGAGTGCAATCTTCCACCCTCATGTCTCCCCTCCTCCCATCCCGTCCTGTTTTTTTTTTCAGGTAAATAATAGATTGGTTGATTAGTATTTTACATGGGCACTCAGACGTTGTTCGGGTGGGATTTGAATCCGCATCCCATGCATCAATGCAGGGTATGTGCCAGACTGTGAGAGTATTGTTCTGCCGACCGTTTATCAATGCCTAATTCAGCCTTTGAATCACTTTTTCTAGATTTTATGATTTTTTTTAATTTTTTTAAGGTGGAAATGACAGGTAGTAGTGTTTTTGATTATGTACATATCAAAGATCACCCAGAGCTGGCAGAGCACCTTGGATTAGCAATGCCCCAAGGTATGACTTTATCCTACGTCATTTGAAGTTTTCTTTCTCATAGAATGATTAGGATTTTATATTATTTGGTCATGGTTATTGAAACTTGTGGAACAACATATATTGATGCTAAGTGTTTTCAAATTTAAATAAAGTTTTCAAATTTAACTTATGTTTTCAAATTTAAATAATGTTAATAACATAAGAGTGGTTTTCTGGGTTACTACTTCTGTTTAACCCAGAAAACCACTCTTATGTTATTATCGTTGCCCTACTTGTAAATGTCCTTCAAGAGTTTAAATAATGTTTTCAAATTTAAATTATGTTTTCATCTTTAAAGGGAAAGAAAATCTAAGCTTTAGACTAGTTTAGATGGAAAGAATAGAGTTCATTTAGTCCCAAACAGCTGTCCAATGTATGTTTTATCCCCTCCTATGTGAATAATGGAAATTTGAAGGTGGCGTTACAATAGAGAATAAGCTCCATAGGCCATTCACAAGGCCGCCACCATTTTTCATTAGTTTTATCCAATTATTGTTGAATAAAAATTTAAGTGCGTTATAGAGTACCCTAGTCATGTGATGCAATTTAGCCAATGGCTTGGAGCCGCTTGGCTAAGAAATAGTGGCGGTTGCATACTGACCTATATATTCGGAGACAATCTTCCCACTTCAAGTTTGTCGACATGTTTTTTGGACCTAAATCTACCATTATACATTAGAGAGCGGTAAAAATACGTCATTATTGATCTAAAAATAGCTATACCAACATCACATCATCCTAAAACGGAAAAATGGCTACACAGATAAGCCACTGTAAGGATATACTTCTGTCTGTTTTTATTAGCTTGAGGGTCACTGGAGGTAATTGACATGAAATGTTTTAAGTACTTTGAAGGTTGTTATCGACGATAATCCCTTTGTATTTCTCGAGATTTCCCCTCCTTTAACTTATTTTTTCAAATTTAAGTAATGTTTTCAAATTTAAATAATGTTTTCATATTTAACTTATGTTTTAAAATTTAAGTAATGTTTTCAAGTTTAAATAATAAAACAAAATAGATCCACAGCTAAGCCCTCAAATGTAATTATAAATCATAAAGTTTCTTTGAACGTTTTTTAACTATGTGTAATACAGAACACACATTCAAGGGAGATAATTGAGCTATAGTCACACTAAAGGGAGACAATCAACGATTATTAGTACATCTAATGGATTAAAAATTTATGGATAATGGATAAATTTAGTTTGGCTTAGATGAAATAACACGGTTAAAACAATGAGGCCCAGAGGGCATTAAGGCCACAGAAATACACGGTTTGAACACCAATCGGAGAACTCTTCTGATTTTCTGGGATTTATTTTAAACATATTTGGTTAGCTCTAAAATCCCACATGATCAAGAGCAACATTTCTGATTCAGTTGTATGTTTTGTTTAGGTGGAGTTCCCTCCCCTGGTTCTATATCAGATGATGGTTCAACTGGCGAGACATCTAGATCATCAAGCCCCTCACTCTCCGATAAAGGTAACCAATCAAAACATCTATTAGCAAGCTTCTGTTAAAGGGTGTCAACTGAATACAATATAGGGGTGCGTGTGTGTGTGTGATTCATATCTTTCACAATCTTATTATGAGAGAGGGTGAAATCCTTGAGACAATGTGTTGATATCATTTTTAGACATTACCTGTTCAGAGACTAATGTCAATATCTAAGATTTGATTGGGCTAACATCTTTTGGTGAAAAGTTATCATATTGGCATAGATCTAGAGATCATAAAATGTCAGAATGGCTAATGTATGCAAGGGTTCCTCGTTGCTAGGTCAGCATACGTGGCAAACAAAGCCACAAAGACCCCTTGCCCAAGCGTTTATATGCAAGAAAATACAATAAAAATCAAACAAAATAGGCCTACTTACAAAAACACCAATTTAACCTAACAAATTGTCTATAAGACCCTACGTGTTGTTTGATAGAACATTAAATCACAATCATATGAATTCATTCATCTCAAGTTGATTCTAAAAATTTACTTTTTATTTCAATACTTCTATCTGTTTATTTTATTTCCAGCATGTATTATGAGCGTTAATCCAAGTAAAAGCATGGATAGGTCGTTTTGTATCAGAATGAAATCTACACTGACAAAAAGAGGAGTTCATGTGAAATCGTCAGGTTACAGGGTAAGTTTAGAGAAGTATCCCGGGGTGCTTCTAGTCTCGAAAATGTACGATAAAGTATTGTTTTTACCTAACTATGGCGTAGAATGAATGAATGGTCGTCCCGGTTATTTAAATTTTGTTTACTTTTTTAACACGTTTTCGGTTCATACCTACCACATACGGTATGGATTTTCCTCATTCCAACGCCATTCATTTAGTTTTTCGATGGCCTTCAAAGCCTTTTACTGTCGTGACGTTCAGATATTATGAAAAAAAGTGTGAATTTTGGCAGCTCATGACACTTTAAGGTCATATTTATAAGCAAAAAATATGTACTCAATACAGCCTGGCTATTTTAATTTTGTCCATTCTCACAATCATCGGATATTATAACAAAAATTTAGAAAAACTTTAAGTGGCATGAGCTGCCTAAATTATAAATTTTTGATATAATTTCCGATGATTGTGAGCTCATGCCACTTAAAGTTTTTCTAAACGACTTGGGTTTGTACTCTGGCCTAAAATTACTTCCCCAACAACCCCTTCAACGTTTTCATAAAGATATTTTTTTCTCAACTTTCAGGTTGTGTATATCCTTGCTCACCATAGGCCACAGTTTTCCTTCTCCTTAAATCGTAAACAGTCACCACCGTTATTAGGCATGGTGGCCGTAGCTATTGCATTACCACCGCCGACAATAACGGAACTACGAATGGAATGTGACACTTTCGTTATGAGATTTAGCCCTGATCTGAGAATACTGTATTGTGAACCAAGGTAAGCCAACAAGAGTTGTCCCCCTTGAATTGCTTTCCTGAATAGTAAATCACATTTCTCAAGCAGGGCCATGTACATGTAAGAAAGTCAATTTGTATTGTGTTTTTTTTTTGGTTAGCTACATATATATATTCTTGCAATGATATAGGCCTACCAATTAGAAACTTGTCTCCATGGTTATTTTAGACGATTTGGTTATTAAAGAAGATTTTCCCTGTACCCGTGTGTTTTAGTGTTCATAAATATATATATTCTTGCAATTCTCTTAATATATTCCTCGCAGTTTTTACATAATAATTTTTTTTTTATTTCAAACATTTGGAGGGGGGGGGGGGGGGGGGGGGGGCAGTCTGAAACTTCAGGGATGTACTTAAGTGAAATACCCTCTGATAGACTACAGGTCATTTTGAATGTGGCGACCAAATAGAGAGCCGTCAAACGTAAAATTTCCATATCCTCTTGAGGGCCCCACAAAAGACTTCTCGTGATAATGTAAGGGGCTGGAACACTCAGTTTGTTAACTTTCAGCGTCTATCAGTTATATAGTTGAAGCATTGGAGGATTCCTCATATATACCGTCTGTTTATTTTGTGTTACAAATCACGAGGCTTACTGGGCTAAATAATATAAATATAAACAAATTTCTTCTTAAGTGATATTAGCATTTAATAAATTTTTAATTATTTTGATTTTATTTTTTCGTCTGTAGTAAAAAAATTTGATAGGTACTTTTGACGCATTTTGTATTCAGCCCAAAAATGCGGGGATATACCTTATAAAAAGCGCACACTGTCCGAGGCGTGTCAAAGCCTACTGATAGCGAGCGAAGATAGCCGAAGGGTGTTCCAACTGTGTGTGTTTAGGGGGGGGGGGGGGGGGGTATTCAGGTTTTATTTCTTAATTTTGCGCTGGGTTTTAGCAGTAGGCCTCACAGTTTTTATTTTTAATTGATCTGTGAAATTTTGTCTTTCAGAATTGCTGATCTTATGGATTTAAGTGCCGAAGATATCACTGGCAGTAGTTTGTATGATTATTGTCACGCCGGAGATCTCAAAGCTTTAAGGGGGTCACATGTCGATTGTAAGTCAAATATTTATCAATGCAGAAGATAATATTTTAGATTTTAAAGTCACCAATATAGGGTATTTCTCACGTAACAACGGAACACTGGACGTTAAATCATACATTTGAATTTTAAAAAAACTCCTGGTATATATAATTTTTCAAAAATCCTATTAAATTACTTTTAGGAAATTTAGTTTTATACAATCAGTGGAAGACAATATTGCGATGTCAACTGAGTTTGCTTGCGTCCGGTGTGCTAATGAAAATACATGTGCACATTGTATAGTATGCAAAAAAAAACTCAAGAATAGCGTCTTGGTTTTCAGTTCTTTCAATATTAACCCAAAATAATTTGGTTATCGTTTCCATGTTGCATGTTGTTTCATCAGAAAAAATGAAGCAGTCTTAAGCGGAAGATTTCAACAAAATAGCACAAGATATTCCGCTTTTTCTAAAGGTAACCAGAAAACAAAACACCAGTGGGCAGCAAGTCCCTTTAAAATAAGTTATGACCTACTGAAAATATTGACTGTAAAATCTAAGTGTTGTTAATTTTCAGTACTTCGTAAGGGTCAGGTAATGACTGAGTACTATCGCCTGATGAACAAACATGGCGGATTTATCTGGATACAGACGTGTGCCACCACGATTTGCACGGCTAAAAACCTGGAGGATCAAAACGTAGTGGCCGTTAATTATGTAGTCAGGTAAGTTCAATGCCAGCTGTATTTTCGAATTATTGGGAAAATGGAAGAAGTTTTTCTACCAATTTTGGGTGGTGCCCGGATGGACAATTGAACCAGCGCCCAGGCCTCAAATTTAATAATTAGTCATAGTTTCTTTCAACCTTTTTTAACTTCTGTGTAATAGAGAACACACATTCAAGTGAGATAATTCAGCTATAGTCACACACATTCAAGGGAGATAATTCAGCTATAGTCACACACATTCAAGGGAGATAATTCAGCTATAGTCACACACATTCAAGGGAGATAATTCAGCTATAGTCACACACATTCAAGGGAGATAATTCAGCTATAGTCACACACATTCAAGGGAGATAATTCAGCTATAGTCACACACATTCAAGGGAGATAATTCAGCTATAGTCACACCATAGATATCTTATAATAACTAGATTGGCTAACGACAAGCGACTTCCGGCAGCTAAATCGCCATATTGCTAAGTGATTTTTTACTTGCATTACCAAGTTGTTTTCTAGTCTAATGTGAACTTTTCTGTCCTTTTTTTCGACAATGGAATAAGTTTCAAGCGATATGTGCTGTATAAATTCCTCGCCCATTGTGACAAATGTGTTAAAGTGGCTTTAGTAGGGCATATGTCTTGACTATCGTACAACAACAACGACAAGAAATGTTTTTCAAGCGGTAACCTCGTTCTGGATTGTAACGTAACGTTATAGTCCGCCATTTTGCTAAGTGACGGACTATTGTGCCGTTGTCTACTGCGCAGGGCATAGCGCTTAGCCAATCTACATGTAGTTGCACTAGCCAAAAAAGCACTGGCCTCACAGAAATACATCACACATTGCGATAAGTTTGTCGCATATTGTCAGCAGTAAATGCTGTGCTGTCTTATCTAGGCATCACCTAAAATGCGCTGAGTCATTTTTTAAGAGCGTGTAATCCCAAACACAATCAAAATACTGCTGTATTGACTTTTTTGATAAAAGACTAAAAAAATCTAAGTTCAATATTAATGGTAGAAATGTGAAAATTCTTTGAAGACGTACTGACACAGCAAAGATTATGTAATACGCCCCCACTGTGAATTTAACGTCACTGAACTTATTAACTTTCGTAACTATCTTAGGGCAGTAATGTAAAACATTGATTTTGATAGTGGTACACCCAAAATTTTATTGTTTTTTGGTCAATAAATGGTCTACAGCTCAACACAAATTGAAAAATATTGCCCAAGGCTGTTCAGACAATCTTTAAAGTGGATAGATGGTTGTGGTAAAATTATCAAACCAATACATCTATTATAAATCAATCTTGGGCGCTTTTGCATACATTGTGGTCAGTTTTTGGTGTATTAATATCAGACAAAATCTCACCCTTGATTTCAGTGGAGTGGAACTTCCTGATTGTGTGATGAACTCAAATCAGTTAAAATTCAATCCCAGCAAAGGTCATGACCTCACAGAATATGTGTCAGAAACGGCACCCGAGACAGGTAAGGCATAATTAGGTCATGATAAAACAAAGAAGCGCGCGTGTGTGTAGTGGGGGGAGGGGAGGGGGGGGAGTATGTGGGGTTGTGGGGGGGGGGGGGGGTATGTGAATAAATGATTTGTCCAGGTGACAATGTCGAGAATCCCAGTCAATAACAATAATTATTTGTATGTTGACGATCGGAAACCAACAGTCAGGGGTGACCTGTACCTCCCATTCATATACAGCCTGGGTTCCCTCCCTTGGCTAAACAACTCTGTAACTGAAAGTGCAGCATAAAACATCTACCAATCAATTATTCTTATTGAAGAACCATCTGAGACACCACTTGCAAAAATTAGGGGATATTGAAGGGTCTTGTCTGTAGGGACGGCTTCTTTACAAACCTGTGTGAATTAGTTTTCATAGACATTCAGAATACTTTCCGTCGGCCATGTTGATTCCTCAATATACCCTGATGATGTCATCAAGCAATTGGGTCATTACTTGGAATAAACTTGGAATTCAATTAATTATTTATCTTGCACTAAAATAAATTCAGAATACAGTTCGTCTTCTCATTCGATCAACATAAATTACAGGAATTTACGATTTTTTTTTTTTCAGATTTTAAAAATCAAAAAGATACTCGGGATGAAATATTGCCTTCTGATGAACCAATGAGAGAATCATCGAAAGTAAAATATGTCTCATCGTCCAAAAGCGTTTCTGAGGCTGATAGATCCAGGCTTGGAGATGAGAGTAACATTGACAAACTGTCACCCACGTCTCCATCAATCATTGATGACGCCGTCTTTCACGACCATGTGGAAACTTTAAGGCTTGACAACAAAAACTCTCGTAGAAAAATGGACAGACCAAGGAAGAGGAAACGTGAAAGTGATGAAAACTTAAACGGGTTTGATTCATATGAAGGCGAAGTCACATCTAACAAGACAATGTCGCCTGATACAGATCGAATCTCAAATTGTGAAAATCACCTGTCTCCGAACTTAGTGTCAAGTCCGCCTCAGTTAATGGCGGCTGCCGAGTCTCCTACACCAGAAGATTTATCGATCAAACCGGCTTCGTCGCCTTCAGAGATAATTATCACATCAGCAGTCTCATCGACTGATATAACAACGCCAAGGTTTTCTCCCGAGGCAGAATGGACCAAATCCGGCTCCCTTCTGAAGACTGCCGATGAGTGTATGTCTAGCTCTTCCGTTAAAGATCTCGAAGAGGCCATGAATAAACATTTACCGATTCTTCCTGAGGGTTCACAAGGCAGCCAATCAGATCACAGCTCTGAGAATATGCCCGAGAACCAATCAGAATCAAGTTGTCTTCACACAAAACAGAAATCCACTATTCAGTGGATTGGATCTCAGCAGTCTGCCACTGACCCTCTCGCGGCTTCCAACTTACTCCGTAGTCTGTATGCAAATAGAGAATCGGTGATTCGCACAAATATATGCAATAGCCGTCCACAATATTACACTGACTCTATGGCATTGAATATGTTAACACCCCCTGGTAATGACTCTTATAAAGATCCAGGGTCATTGTCTCTTCACTCGTTACATTATGCCCATGGTAAATCACCCGTCAGCCATATACCAAATATGTCCGGGTATTCTAGTGCTCCTATATCTGTCTCCATGACAACGCATGCGGCTGATTCTTCCTATAACATGACTCCTCCCTCATCTGTCTCGCCGCAGGAAAAATTTGTGTCTCCGTTTTCTGATGCTAGCTTTGGTGATACTTCTGTAACAACACAGTGCCAAACACTGCCAGAGTCGTCATGCCAACGGGTGCATATCAAACCTCAGTTGTACAGCGTACCCATGCCGGCTCATCTACCATCGTACACGGACCGCAGCAGCCATCTTTCTTATCCAAGTATCACCAGTTTTAATAGTACAGGATCTAATTTTCCGGCTTATTCAACCAACTCTTCAGAATCCAACGCAGCCTGGTATCCCACTCATTTTGCCACACCTTAAAGCTAATCTTGTTTTACTATCTTTAAATTTTATGTACGGTAATCTTCTTTACTGTGTAAATAGTTGGTTTCTTTTCTAACATGTACATGTACAAATAGGTCATATACATATGAAGCATTCTGGCATTTAGAATTTCTATATGTTCATAAAGTTACGTCTCCCATGTTTTATAATTATTGTATTACTTAGTTTCAACTTTCAAGAAACCAGTCTCCCTTCGTTAAAAATTAATTGAATCAAATTGTTGGGAACAGAAAGTTGGGAAAAGAAAAAAATCTTGTGCTTGTCGTAGAAAACTGGCCGTTTTCAGCTGGACCAACTTTCCAAAACAGCCATGCAGTTGGCATGCGTTTCCATCTTTTTCATTGGCTGAATCAGAAACAAGAGTTTGCACCAAAGCAAATCTCACTGATCTATAATATGGTTTGAGGGAAAAATTTAATTGGTTTCCAATTTGGGTGATATCCTAAAATCGCTATTAAAACTACAGGTACACTTGTATGAATGTTCAGATAGTTGGGGAACTCCATGATCCACAGTCTTTTATCTTTTCTATCAAGAGTGGGGGCCTCCGTGGCTCAGTAGGTAGAGCGTTGGACGCTCAATCCAAACAGCCTTCCACCAATGGGTCACGGGTTCAAATCCCACTCAGTCCAAAAAATTGAAATGTGTTCTGACTGGGTTTTGACTCAAACAACCTATGTGGGATGGTTGGCAGTTACCACCAGAAGGTCGTGGGTTTCCTCCCACAATAAAACTGGCAATGCCGCCATATAAGTGAAATAATCTTGAGCGCGGCGTAAAACACCAAACAATCAATCAATCTATCAAGAGTGACAGTAAAGTCATATCAATTAATGATGAAAAACGTATTCTACATGCCAAATGATTCTGTTGATGAACTAATGCAAAAGAAGCCCATCTAATTGAGAAAACTGATAGACCGGTTTTCTCAACGCACAAAACCATATTTTTCTTTTTGATACCAAGCTCTGTTTTTTCTTGGAAAAAACTTGAAGGTGATATCCGCAGCTAACAAACGACCAAGAGTATCACATATAATAATTTCAACAAGCTAAAACACCATGCTATAACATAATATGGTTTTCTATTTATCTTATTATAATTCTAACTCAAAATGAATTTTTGTCTCAACTGAGCATAATTTACAAATAATGAGCATAAATTTTTCAATACAGCATAACAACTTTTTTAATCAAGTGACTTTTCCAGTGCATTTTCAATACAGCATAACAACTTTTTTTATCATCTGACTTTTCCAGTGCATTTTCAATACAGCATAACAACTTTTTTTATCATCTGACTTTTCCAGTGCATTTTCAATACAGCATAGCAACTTTTTTTTCATCTGACATTTCCAGCAAAACAACTTTTTTTATCATCTGACACTTCCAGTGCATTTTCAATACAGCATAACAAATTTATTATTGAATACATTTTCATGCATAAATCTTCTTTCTAAATAATTTTTTACAATTTAAAAAAATAATAATAATATCTGATGCTAATGGTTTATTTTCCATTTTAAATGCATCCCTATTTTGTATTAGTTTAATGTTTACAAAAACTGTTGTCATGTCTCTAATTGAAAAAAACAAACATTTTATTTGATTTCAGATCTAGTCTTTGTTATTTAAAAATTCCTAGTGCTAATAATTGGTTTACAATATACCCAGGTTTTATTTGTGGATATACATTTTGTTTACTTATATAGCATTTTAAAATTTAATCAATTATTTCGAAAAAAGGGATGATTTTTAACAAAAGATGTGATCTTACAAGAATCATAGCTTCTGATTATTTAAATTTTTAAAGCATTTTAACTTTTTTTTTTGTCATGTTAGATTGATTGAAAAATTCTGACCAAACGGTCGTTAGAAAACAAACCATAGGTTAACATCCAAACTTCAAAATACTGGGTTCTGGATTTTCAGTACACTCATAAACATGTAATTTTTTACGTCAGGATACAATGGGGAAAATAAAAGTTCATTTTAATTTTTTTTTTTAATTTGAATTAAATTTAAAAAAAAAATATTCATCATTCTGAATAGTGTACATACTAGTCACTGTTAATTTATAGTTTCTGGCTATACAATGAAAAAAAATAATAAAAAATACCACTATGGCCAATTAAATTGGTATGTAATGCCAATTTTGAATGAAATTATGATTGTACATTTTACCAATTTTTCATATTAATAATCATATGTATATTCACTCAGATATGAGGTTAAACATATTATCCATATTTAGCATGATATATCCTAATAATTATTCAAGTTGGAAGGATTTGACATAAATTATACTTGCTTTATATAGACTTCCTAATCAGGAAATATTTCAAACTTAATCATTTTGAATCCTTAAAAAGGAAAAGTTAATATTCCATTGTTTATTTCTGATGATGTGAAAAAATACAATGTTAATTTGGATTTCATTTTTTTCTCCACCAACCCTGCTCCCATCCAGAATTCTTTGTTATCATTGGTTTTTTAAAAGTTTATTTGACTTTTATTAACGACTGGTCAGATATAAACGTCTAAATTTCTGTGTTCAATTTTTTTTTTTTTTTTTTTAAGGGGTGGGGTGGGGGATGGAATTTGTCATTTTCGTCAGCAAACCCATTTTTGTCTTATCATTCCTGCCATTTTTTTTGTGCCATACTTTTATAAGTCTGTTTAATTTCAAATAGAACTTTTCGTTAGACATCAGTTTTTGGTTTATGTTTGTCTTGTTAAGTTGAACAATGTGTGCCATATCACATATTTATTTGTATTTGCAACAATGTTACTTCTAGTTTTGACTAAGTGCCATTCAGTTATGGAATCTGTCTGTTTTATTTGTGAATCCTCATTGCCAATCATTGTAAATGATTGTGAATTAATTATCAAACATTGGTAAGCCATCATATACGTGAAATAATCTTGCTTGTGGAGAAAAGCATCAATCAATCAATCAATTTAAAAAAAAACATCAGGGGCCTGTTTCACAAAGCGGCGTAGAAGTATTTTTTGCGTAACTTTCATACTAACGTATCTCTACAGTATGGGTTGCTATGGCAGTTACGTAAAAACTTATGCTACGCCGCTTTGTGAAACAGGGTCCAGATATTCTTTATTGTAAGTGGTGTGACTTCTGGGCAAATTTGTCGATTTCCTCACCCAGGAAACCTGAAAACTCCCCAGAAATGAATGAAATGTTGAAAGGCCAATGCTCATTCATTGTGAATTATAAGGGATACAACTACTGAATGTAGGGCTAATTGAGCCCTTCCCATGTTGAGAGGGGTGACTGACAGGCATAAACAAAAGTACTAATGAACTTTGCCAAGTAATTGGCCGATTGCTTGATGACGTCACTTGGAAATTACGCGCAAAGCATTTTGGGAGATTGAGGGATATTCACATAAAGTACCAGTTAACAAAATGGCGAACTGAGGTACATTTTACCCAGAAAGCTTTGCGAAAATCTGTGTGACGTCATCAGGCTCGGCGGTATTTCTTTATTGTATATTTGTTATGAAAAGCAACCTTTAGGCTTCCGTGTGCATTTGGATGATTGTTTCCTTCCTACTGTGTTTCAAGGGATGGTAGTATGTCTCTTTAATTCCTGCCCAAAATAGTAAATTATCAATCAATCAATCAAAACCAGGCCTTCTGAATACAGCAAATCAGCAGAGCTTTCAATCAAACATGTGCAATTCCTTACCATATAATTAGCACTTTATTTCACTATACAATGATAGGCTCTATGGCGATTATTTAAGCCTAATGATAATTTAAAACCGGTCAATATACGTTTACATGTATCCTGTTAATATAATACAAGATGGTTGCATGCTTTTTTGTCAATAAGAAATTCTAAAAGGGGTATATTTGTTAATGTGATTGTTATAGAAGTATGGTAAATTTTAATTGACAAACGCAACCTGGTTGTGGACTACATTGTGTACTGTAAAGATCGCTTCATAAATTTTTGTTAATTTGAGGTTTTGACTTATTTACATGTAGAATGTCTCCCAGATTTATCCCATTGCATGTTATTCCGCCTGCAATGACGGGCTCAACCTTCTGTTAATTTTCGTTTTCGGCCTATTTAGAAAGTCTTCCCTTAGCATTTTGGCCCAGCTTTAGTATGTGTCTCAATTCTGTATTTATTTGAGTTTTTTTACCCACCGAGAAGTTCCACCTGTTTCACTACCCTGCCGGCCTTACATATTTCAGTTTTAGTATATCTAGCCAATAGCATTCTGCAATGTCTGTCACAACCCTAGCTGGAGATATCCAAACTCTGTGGCCAAAGTATATTTATGATCCCTAAAACATGCGCGCACAGGGAAAATCTTCTTGTCTAAAATAACCATGGAGACAAGTTTCTAATCATGGCTAAAGTATATTGATGATGTGTGGCCATTGATGATGTGTGGCGGTCACAAATCATCAATACACTTTGATCACACATCTTCATTACATTTTGGCCATAGAGTGTGGATATATCCAGCTAATGAACTGTATGCGTGGAATGAAGGTCACGTGGTATTTGATATACATCGAATGCCGTCATTACTAGGAGATGATGCCATTTCGATTCAGGTCTGTTATGCACGCGCGCTTCAACTATCAATGGCGGCACATTTCACAAAGTCAGATCCAAAGCAGCCAATGAGACGTGTCCATTCCACACATATAGTTCATTGTATCCAGCTATCACAACCCTACCTGTCTTATGGGCCTATATATTGGAGTTTTCGGCCTATTTGGTATGTCTCCCCATTGCCATAAATGTACAGTTGTGGCTTTTTTCTCTGAATTTTGATAAATACCGATTGGATGAATCAACTTGTATCAGTTTAGTCTGGGTTTCTGACATCAAAGTGACTATATTTCTTTTATACTGAAGGCTGTCATTTTGGCGTCAGAAACCCGGACTACTTTTTGGTACGGGTAGGACAAAACAGCGGTCTTAAATATCCGATGATCAAAGAAAAAAGCATTGTTGTCCCTACCCTTCCCCCACCCTCTCCACCCCTTCTTCCAATGCATGCTGTCACGCCTAACGCCCTTGTTTAATATTTGAGTTTCGCCTAACCAGAACGTCTCCCCAAATTTCATCGCGGCAATGACCGTCTGCAACGTATGTCTCAATTCCCTATTTATTCGGTGTTTTTGCCTATTAGGAATGCTTTGCCTTGCAAGGTAACTACAAATTCCTTCATTGCGTCACGCATGGCTTCACCTCCATCGTTAGTGCTAAACGGACCGACAGTCTTGTCAGACATGCATGGGATGACGGGACCAGTGACGTCACATACCCAATTTTCATCGACAAATGTCTGACCACAGACTGTCTATATAGATGTTAAGAATTTTGGTTTGTGTTTTTTTTCCTCCACATTTTTGGGGATTCTGATTTGTTTAAAATCATTGATAATGTTCAACTGACATTTTTTTGTTGTTGTTGAAAATAACAAAATAAAATACATACATTTTAATTTGTTGTGTTCTTTCAATTAATTATTGGTCAATTAAGCCTTTAGGGGATTTAAGATTTCGAAGTTTTTTTTTTATGTATATCGATCCGTCTTTAGTTTGGCCTATAAAATACTGATTGATTTGATTGTTCAATACGTGTAAGCATTGTTCAATACGTGTAAGCTAGGCCTATTTAGAAATCCATGTGCTTGTAAAATTCAAACAAGCTCTCAATAAAGCATTGTGGGCCTACTGGTGGTTATTGAATTCCCCCAGAGCATTATACCGTTAGGTTATACGAATCGATATATATCGGGGGCCTGGCTCGATGGCTCAGTCGGTTAGAGGGATACTACCTCATACTGACACAGGTCTTCCATCGATGCACCCCGGGATGAAATCTCACCTCGGACCACATAAAAATTAAAATTGGATTTTCTCTCTATCGCTGTATGTGGAATAGTTCAATTTACCGAACTTATGGTGATATTACATATACCAACGTTCAGTATACGAATTTGAAATACAAGGTGGAAAAATTACAAGCCATGAAAATATTATTATAACTCCTCGATATGGACGATTCCTGCTTCAGACTTCTTTAAAACTCATAAAAGATTATTCTTGTCCGCTTTTATTACATGTAGCTATTCCAAAGGGCGTACACCTGGTCTTAAACAACAACAAACTGTCATTTCTTGGAGACTTTGCCGCCATTTTGCGTGACGTTCGAAGTGGGTCAAACGGTGCATGCCAAATAAATAAAATATATAAAAATAAATAAAAGAGGACAAGAATAATCTTTTATGGGTTCTAAAGAAGTCTTGGGTAGGAATTTTCCATACAGAGCAGTTACAATATTATTTTGTTTTAATTTCCGACAAAAATGCGTCGGACTTTACCGACCAGCATTTCAGAATTCGTAGACTGAACGTTGGTATATGTAATATCACCATAAGTTCGGTAAATTGAACTATATGTGGAAGAGTTCGATCCAGGTACTCGTCGAAGTTTCTCCCGGGCAAAGAGCCCGGTTTCCTCCTCCACTCAACCTGACAACACCGCCTTATAAGTAAAATAATCTTGATTGATTGATTGATGTTTTACGCCGCGCTCAAAATATTTCATTTACATGTCGGCGTTGCCGGTTTTATTGTGGGAGAAAACCGGGCTCTATGTCTTCCGGTATAGTAATCTAAATAATCTTGAGTGCGGCGTTGAATACCAATCAATCAATATCGGAGAGAAGTTTGGGACTTTGGGGATGTTTAACCGCCTAACGACCTAGCTACATGTTTGTCCAATTGTTGGTTGATACTTTGGATTGTGTGGTTTGCACAGTGGGATATCAAACCAACCATATTAGCGGGGCATTGGAATAACTTCAATCCACATATATTCGACTAAGTGGACCAAAGAAGAAGATTTCATCCGTCTCTAACAATTGATTGACAGAACACACATACATATGTTAGTTGGGAACGGATGGGATATTTTCGTCTAACATGTAAACAAGTTATTGCAAAATAAATAAGAGTTGGTGTACCGGTCCTTAACCTAAAAATCACTTAGAATCACAATAATGGTGTCGAGTTAATGCCGAGAGGCACACTTTTCGTCTAGCCGGATAAGCGTAGCTCACATTTCATTGGCGGTTAATTACATTCAAATTCGAAAGGAACATGTTTGGAAATGCGAAAAACAGGTTAACAATAACGCCCGCAATTATTGACGTTAAAACGGCCTTGGATTGATTGATTAATTGTTTCTTGATTATTTCACTTGTATGGCGGCGTTGCCAGTTTTATTGTGGGCGGAAACCGGGCTCTAAGCCCGGAGAAAACCCACGACCTTCCGGTGGTAACTAGCAACCATCCCACATAGGTCGTTCGAGTGAAAACCCAGTCAGAAAATTTTCCACTTTTTTGGGGGGACTTAGTGGGATTTGAACCCGCGACCCATTGGTGGAGGGCTGTTCGGATTGAGCGACCAACGCTCTACCTACTGAGCCACGTGCGCCCCTAAAAAGGCCTTGGAAGAGTTGCCACTAAAATAATTACTTTTAAATGACGTAATTTAGCGACGTCACAATTAAGTGGTAGACCGGAGAAAACATCCGTCGGTTTTTAACTCAAAGATTTCAGCATTTTTACAACATATTTTAGAAAAGAATCCCGATATCGGCACAGTTTATGTCTGAAATAATCAAGTAATGCGAAAATATCTATCATAAAACGAGAGATCAACTGAACATAGCTGAAGTCTAATAAGACGAAGGGCTTGTCTGCTCCGACCACATGTCATTGTTGCGCGAAAAACTGGCAAATGGTATATTGTTGCGTCACCCAATGTGTTACGTCATTGCGAGAACCCGGATTGTCGTTGCGATTGACAACGTTACAACGTAAAGTCTTAACAAAGAGCATCACGTATTATCATCCTTATTCTGACAGATTTCAGAAAAGTATATCGCAAAGAAATATTAGAATTTTCATTGACAGCTAAGTGGGAGATCTATACTAATCAATGGCGAGAAGGTTTCGCCGGTTGCGTCGAGCGGCGCATCGAGTTGTAGAAGTGACCAGGCGGTTATGGCGATTCTGTCTGTGCTGCGGTGCAGTACGAGAGGAAACCAGTCGTGAAATGGTCCCGGTATCGAAGGTCCTTTCTTGCACAAGTCTCCCTAAAGTGCGGAGGACGTTTCTCTGCTGCCATGGATCCACCGACGATGACCGAGTATGTCATCGTGTCATCAGTCAAACAGAAGCTCCACCATCGTTTATTGGCCCGATGAACAGAATCCGACCCACCATATCAGGCATAACATCGAACCTTTATATACAGCTGAATGGTCCCATGGCTGTCCAATTGCATCCTGTATCACCGTTCATTACAAACTTCACTATGAGTATGAACCCTTCAAATATAAGTTTAATACCAGACGAAGTAGAGCCCAATGCAAGTTTCAGCGAACAACGAGAGACGGTGAGTTAATTAAAGAAGATTACCATAGGAATAATTTTAATTCATATGTAAATTTCATGATTTCGAAAGAGTTTTTCAAAAAGTTCAGTTCTTATACTAGTATATGTTTGATTCTGAGCTCATATAGATTTAATTTCCTTTTTCCTTGTAGACGGGATTCATTCCATTGACGATTCTGTATCCAGCTACAATTCCAATTTGGTCTGTGGTCTCCAGTAATCAGACGGACGACCATGTAGGATTCCGTTACTTGAATGATCTGTATTTCAATCGGCAGGTGTATCGCCAAGAAAGTGCTCCGAGAATTCTAGGAAGTCAAAATGCCTTAGAACTCTACCGATCATCTTCTAGAAGATCGTATGTAGACATTGAAGCTCACTTTTCTGATACACTGTCGAGTCCTCCACAAACCCCATCATTGGTATCGTCAGAGGAAAGCAGTTTCACCTCTCTTCGAAGTGGACCAAATACTCGCGTCACGCAAGCCATGGGTCGTATAGAGCTTTCCCCAATAAGGAAAAGTCGATACCAACGATTCCAGCAAGACGACAAGTATCTAAGATATATTCCAACACCGTCCGGGTCCAGTTTGGTTGAGGCCCCATCCAGAGTCACAAGAGATATGAGGTGTTTTCCGTGGTCGAACCGCATGCTTCAATCTATCCATTCCATCCCAAGTGGGACGCCCTTGGATGCTCTTGGGTCTCCCACTGGACATTTGTCAATTGATATTTCCGGAGCAAACACTTCAGAAGAGTTTGTTAGTAACTTGAATTCCCATACAGGCTCATCCAGTATCATTGGACTTCACGGAATTATCAACTCCAATCGGAACTTTATCCCATTGACCAACTCAACCATAGCTGGTCCTGTTCCCGATACCTCGTTAGCTATCGGCCGCCCACCCAGCTCCGTTGTTTTGCCTGGATGTTCCCGCGTTGACGCAAAACTCCGTCTTGATCTCCCAGCACAAAAAGAGTCTAGTCAAGAGATGACAGAGCATCGGAATTTCCGCGTAGAGATTTGTTTCAGTACCATGTGGAGAAACGTGACTGTAGATAGCTGGAGCCAGAGACACACCCTCGCCAGGACAACAACCGGAACGATAGACGTGGCTTATAGTGGACAATTCTCTCAGCAGTTTGTCCTAAAATCCCTTTCTCAAGGGAAGTACAGCGCAGAAGTTTCAATCCTCCAAAATTGCCAAAGTTCATTTGTTGTGGAGATGCATGCTGTACTTAGTAAAGGAAATGAAAACCTCTTATGCTTGTCGTACTACGAAAGATTGGACTTGGCTATTTGGTTGCATAAAGACGAACGGAGAGATTATTTTAAAGAGAGTCATGCTTCCATACTCTGTGGATATATACTGGCTGGTTTGGAGTTCATACACAGTAAAGGTTTTCTGCATCTGAACATAAAGCCAAGCAATATCTTGTTGTGTTCCAAAGGATATCCCGTGTTAGCGGGTTTCGGAAGCGCAAGACGAATCTCCGAGAACACTGGCGAGTTTCGGGGGTTCTCACCCGCCTATTCATCTCCAGAAATACTTTCAGGACAGGCCCCAACAAGACAAGCAGATCTCTGGTCGACAGCTTGTGTATTTTATGAAATTGTAACGAACCGAACTCCTTTTCAAGGAAGATATGCGGATGAGACTCAATTGAGAATTTTATCCGGTGCTATACCTGATGTTTCTATGCTATCACCCGACGGACAGTGTTTCATCTGTGCAGCCTTGAGATCAGACAAATCCAAGAGAATCGGTTTTGCTGCTGGCGCAAGAGAGATGATGAGACATCGAGTCTTCCACGACATAGGCTGGGAAGAAATCAAATACGGTCACCGCCATAACGACTGTCGTCTGCTCAAGGTCCTTCATGATGTCGATAGGGCTTGTGCCGAAGATAGTCCACGTCCCAGTACCTCTGTGTGTAAAAACAACAGTCGGTGGGAGTTATGGTCATCGTCTTCGGATGACGACGACGAATCTGATGAGGAATTCGGTTTTTCATCCCGCCTTTTTCCAGTTATAGAAGAGACTAATGATGTGAACATCAGACCGGACGACCCAACTTCTCAAGGTCATAGCAGTTACTCAGATAACGGGATTGTTGGAACAGAGGACAGAATCCGGAACATCGACCCTGGTTAGGCCAATGATAGAAAACATGCTTAATTCACTGTTTTATTTTCCTATTTAGAAGTTTACTTATCGAACTGGTAGAGGAGGGTGGGGGGGGGGGGCGTTAAGGAAGGAAGAAAGTAGGCCTACAATGTATATTGTCTTTGTAAGGTTTCCTATTGCCACGACGGACATTTTATCATGCTTTTTTTTGGGTCATTTTTCTTGGTGTTTTGTTTTGCTTGTGTTATCTTTTGTTGGGGGAGGGGGGAGGGGGGTGTTGTTTAATCGTTTATTGTATCGAATGGAAATAAATGTTCTTTATCTTTGGCTGCTCCAACATTACTAATGTAGTTTCTGTTTGTTTCTCAAGCACGTACAAAGCGAAAAAACATAAAACATATTTTATTGTGCAATGTTGAATAAATCAGTTAAAATGGGCACCTTGATTGGCCATCTATTCAAATATCAAGAAATGGCCAACAATTACAGTGGCCTGCCGAAATTAAGATGTTTGTCATTTTCATCAGCAAAGCTTTTTTTTGTCTTGTCATTCCTGCCATTTTTTTGTGCCATACTTTTAAAAGTCTGTTTAATTTCAAATAGAATTTTTCGTTAGACGTCCGTTTTTTTGGTTTATTTTTGTCTTAATGTTGTTAAAGTGGCATGAGCTGTCAAAATTCCCACTTTTTTCATAATTTCTGATCGTCTCGATAGTAAGATGCTTTGAAGGCCATCGAAAAACTAAATGATTAGCGTTGAAATGAGGAAAATCCATACAGTATGTGGCCTATACGAACCTAAAAAGTGTTCGAAAAGTAAGCAAACTTTAAATAACCGGGACGACCATAAATTCATTCTAAGCCAAAGTTAGTTCAAAACAATACTTTATCGTACATTCTCGAGACTGGAAGCACTAAACAGCTCCTGAATTATACTTCTTGAGAAAAATAGTCGATAATTTCAACATTCTGTTTTTACGTCAAAATATCAACAGTTTGGCATCTAAACAATGTGTGCCATATCATATATTTTGGGGTTTTGCAGCAATGTTACTTCTAGTTTTGACTAAGTGTCATTCAGTTGTTGAATCTGTCAATTTTATTTGTGAATCCTCATTGCCAATAATTGTAATTGATTGTGAATTAATTATCAAACATTGGTAAGTCATCGTATACGTGAAATAATCTTGCTTGTGAAAACATCAATCAATCAATCAATTTAAAAAACGCCAGGGGCCTGTTTCACAAAGCGGCGTAGAAGTATTTTTTGCGTAACTTGAGTTTCATACTAACGTATCTCTACAGTATGGGTTGCTATGGCAGTTGCGTAAAAACTTACGCTACGCCGCTTTGTGAAACAGGCTGCAGATATTCTTTATTGTAAGTGGTGTGACTTCTGGGCAAATTTGCTCACCTAGTAAACCTGGAAACTCCACAAGAAATGAAGGAAATGTTAAAAGGCCAATGCTCATTCACTGTGAATTATAAGGAAGACAACTACTGAATGTAGGGCTAATTGAGCCCCACTCTGAAACTTCGGGGATTTACGTGCGTGTCAAAGCCGACCGGTAGCGAGCGAAGATAGCCGAAGGATGTTCCGAGTGATTGAGCCCTTCCCATGTCGAGAGGGGTGACTGACAGACATAAACAAAAGTACTAATGAACTTTGCCAAGTAACTCTTTTATTGTATATTTGTTATGAAAAGCAACGTGTAGGCTTCCGTTTGCATTTCAATGATTGTTTCCTTCCTACTGTGTTTCAAGGGATGGTAGTATGTCTCATTAATTCCTGTTCAAATCAGTAAATTATCAATCAATCAATCAATCAATCAAATTAGGCCTTCTAAATACAGCAAATCAGCAGAGCTTTCAATCAAATGTGTGCAATTTCTTACCATATAATTAGCACTTTATTTCACTATACAATGATAGGCTCTATGGTGATTATTTAAGCCTAATGATAATTTAAAACCGGACTTTGTCAATATACGTTTACATGTATCCTGTTAATATAATACAAGATGATTGCATGCTTTTTTGTCAATAAGAAATTCTAAAAGGGGTATATTAATGTGATTGTTATAGAAGTATGGTAAATTTTAATTGACAAACGCAACCTGGTTGTGGACTACATTGTGTATTGTAAAGATCGCTTCATAAAATTTTGTTAATTTGAGGGTTTGACTTATTTACATGTAGAATGTCTCCCCGACTTATCCCATTGCATGTTATTCCGCCTGCAATGACTGGCTCAACCTACTGTTAATTTTCGTTTTCGGCCTATTTAGAAAGTCTTCCCATAGCATTTTGGCCCAGCTTTAGTGTATGTCTCCATTCTGTATTTATTTGAGTTTTTTACCCACCGAGAAGTTCCACCTCTTTCACTACCCTGCCAGCCTTACATACGTGTTTCAGTTTTAGTATATCTAGCCAATAGCCAATGAACTGTATGCGTGGAATGGAGGTCACGTGGTATTTGATATGCATCCAATGCCGCCATTACTAAGAGATGATGCGACTCCGATCCAGGTCTGTTATGCACGCGCGCTTCAACTATCAATGGCGGCACATTTTACTAAGTCAGATCCAAGCTAGCCAATGAGACGTGTCCATTCCACGCATATAGTTCATTGCCAATAGCATTCTGCAATGTCTGTCCAAACCCTAGCTGTAGATATCCAAACTCAGTGGCCAAAGTATATTTATGATCCCTAAAACATACGGGCGCAGGGAAAATCTTATTGTCTAAAATAACCATGGAGACAAGTTTCTAATTATGGCTAAAGTAAATTGATGATGTGTGGCCATTGATGATGTGTGGCGGTCACAAATCATCGATACACTTTGGTCATAGAGTATGGATATATCCAGCTATCACAACCCTACCTGCCTTATGGGCCTTAAGGCCGTCATTTTGGCGTCAGAAACCCGGACTTCCGTATTGGTATGGGTAGGACAAAACAGCGGTCTTATATGTCCGATGATCAAAGAAAAAAGCATTGTTGTACCTACGCCTCCCCCACCCTCCCCACCCCCTTGTCCCAATGCATGCTGTCACACCTAACGCCCTTGTTTAATATTTGAGTTTCGCCTTTCCAGAATGTCTCCCCAACTTGCATCACGGCAATGACCGTCTGCAATGTATGTCTCAATTCCCTATTTATTCGGGGTATTTGCCTATTAGGAATGCCTTGTCGTGCAAATTATCTGCAAGTTGCTTCATTGCGCCATGCATGGCTTCACCTCCATCGTTAGTGCTAAACGGACCGACAGTCTTGTCAGACATGCATGGGATGACGGGACCAGTGACGTCACATACCCAATTTTCAGCGACAAATGTCTGACCACAGACTGTCTAATAGATGTTAAGAATTTTGGTTTGTGGTTTTTTTTCCTCCACATTTTTGGGGATTTTGATTTGTTTAAAATCATTGATAATGTTCAACTGACATTTTTTTGTTGTTGTTGAAAATAACAAAATAAAATACATACATTTTTATTTGTTGTGTCTTGCCCTTTCAATTATTGCCAATATTGGTCAATTAAGGGATTTGAGATTTCGAAGGTTTTTTCTGTATATCGACCCGTGTTTAGTTGGACCTATAAAATACTGATTGATTTGATTGTTCAATACGTGTAAGCTCTATGCCCGGTGGTAACTAGCAACCATCCCACATAGGTCGTTCGAGTGAAAACCCATTCAGAAAATTTTCCACTTTTTTTTTAGACTGAGTGGGATTTGAACCCGCGACCCATTGGTGGAAGGCTGTTCGGATTGAGCGACCAACGCTCTGCCTACTGAGCCCCTAAAAAGGCCTTGGAAGAGTTGCATGCACTAAAATAATTACTTTTAAATGACGTAATTTAGCGACGTCACAATTGCAGCCTTAAGTGGTAGACCAGAGAAAACATCCGTCTGTTTTTAACTCAAAGATTTCAGCATTTTTTACAACATATTTTAAAAAAGAATCCCGATATCGGCACAGTTTATGTCTGAAATAATCAAGTAATGCGAAAAAATTTAGCATGAAGCGAGAGATCAACTGAACATAGCTGAAGTCTAATAATAAGAAGGGCTTGTCTGCTCTAAGATTGGTGCCACGACCACATGTCATTGTTGAGCGAAAAACTGGCAAATGGTACATGTATATTGTTGCGTCACCCAATGTGTTACGTCATTGCGAGAACCCGTATTGTCGTTGCGATTGACAACGTTGCAACGTAAAGTCTTAACAAAGAGCATCACGTAGGATCATCCTTATTCTGACAGATTTCAGAAAAGTATATCGCAAAGAAAGATTACAATTTCCATTGACAGCTAAGTGGGAGATCTATACTAATCAATGGCGAGAAGGTTTCGCCGGTTGCGTCGAGCGGCGCATCAAGTTGTAGAAGTGACCAGGCGGTTATGGCGGTTCTGTCTGTGCTGCGGTGCAGTACGAGAAGAAACCAGTCGTGAAATGGTCCCGGTATCGAAGGTCCTCTCTTGCACAAGTCTCACTAAATCGCGGAGGAGGTTTCTCTGCTGCCATGGATCCACCGACGATGACCGAATATGTCATCGTGTCATCAGTCAAACAGAAGCTCCGCCATCGTTTATTGGCCCGATGGACAGAATCCGACCCACCATGTCAGGCATAACATCGGACCTTTATATAGAGCTGAATGGTCCCATGACTGTCCAATTACATCCTGTATCACCGTTCATTACAAACTTCACTATGAGTATGAAGCCCAATGCAAGTTTCAGCGAACAACGAGAGACGGTGAGTTGATTAAAGAAAATTACCGGAGAAATATTTTTTAATTTAGATGTAAATTTCATGATTTCGAAAGAGTTTTTCAGAAAGTTCAGTTCTTATACATGTTTGATTCTGAGCACATATAGATTTAATTTTCTTTTTCCTTGTAGACGGGATTTATTCCATTGACGACTCTGTATCCAGCTACACTTCCAATTTGGTCTGTGATCTCCAGTAATCAGACGGATGACCATGTAGGATTCCGTTACTTGAATGATCTGTATTTCAATCGGCAGGTGTATCGCCCAGAAAGTGCTCCGAGAATTCCAGGGGGTCAAAATGCCTTAGAACTCTACCGATCATCTTCTAGATCATATGTAGACATTGAAGTTCATTTTCCTGATACACTGTCGAGTCCTCCACCAACTCCATCATTGGTATCGTCAGAGGAAAGCAGTTTCACCTCTCTCCGAAGTGGACCAAATACTCGCGTCACGCAAGCCATGGGTCGTATAGAGCTTTCCCCAATAAGGAGAAGTCGATACCAACGATTCCAGCCAGACGACAAGTACCTAAGATATATTCCAACACCGTCCGGGTCCAGTTTGGTTGAGGCCCCGTCCAGAGTCACAAGAGATATGAGGTGTTTTCCGTGGTCGAATCGCATGCTTCAATCTATCCATTCCATCCCAAGTGGGACGCCCTTGGATGCTCTTGGGTCTCCCACTGGACATTTATCAATTGATATTTCCGGAGCAAACACTTCAGAAGAGTTTGTTAGTAACTTGAATTCTCATACAGGCTCATCCAGTATCATTGGACTTCACGGAATTATCAACTCCAATCGGAGCTTTACCCCATTGACCAACTCAACCATAGCTGGTCCTGTTCCCGATACCTCGTTAGCTATCGGCCGCCCACCCAGCTCCGTTGTTTTACCTGTATGTTCACATGTTGACGCAGAACTCCGTCTTGATCTCCCAGCACAAAAAGAGTCTAATCAAGAGTTGACAGAGCATCGGAATTTCCGCGTAGAGATTTGTTTCAGTACCATGTGGAGAAACGTGACTGTTCTGTCTCAATATCAGAGACATTATTTCTATCTTAATATATTTGACTTATTCAAGTTATTGGAACTCTTCAGTGAGAGGAGTTAGGTTTTGGTTTGTTCCTGTTCGTATTCCGTGTGTTTCATCATAAGCTATTAGTTCCTAACCATCCAAGCCATCCGGATCAACGCCTTTATCAAACCTACAGCTACCACAGTGTGAGTTTCCATACAGTTGAAATAAGTACTTTAGCCAACTATTTCGCCTCTATGAACACCGATTACCATTATTTACAAACTGAATGATTTTAAGTGAAACAACAACAACCTCGTTGAATTTAGCGTACATTTTACTTTAGTTTTTTAAGATATTCTCTAAAGTGACGTTGTTTTTAGTTATTTGTATTCGAAGTGTTTAAAGTAAGCCTCTGTAGCAATTTTACATATTCTAATACCATTGCGGTTAACGATAAATTGTCTCTCTATAATTTCAAGTTTTAAAGTAACGTTAGAGCAGTATTATACGTTGTCATGAAGGCCAGCATGTGTACAATCAGGGGAGGTAACTTTGGCCCAGCCTCAAATGCATGCTTTGTTTCCCATGTACTATAACAACACATTTGTTTTCATTTTACTTATATACCTCTTTATTTTCTTTTCAGTATTTTACCGTACGTACATCATACAAATATAAAGAACAGTTATTTGAAACTGATGTGTTGTTGGTTATCTGTCTGCGTTGTCTTGTTGGGCATAAGATAGTCGCAGAACAGTAAAATAACTCGATTACCAGCTGTTTGTGGATCATAGATGGAACATAAAACCAAATCACCAGTGAGGTACCGTTCCTGACAACCGGTCAAAGGACAAGTCTAGGCTACATACAGGGGGCCCCGTCTATCTTCGGGTTGGCGTCAACTACAGACAACTGGCCACGTATACAACCCAGACAACGTCCGTTGGACCACCGTCAAATTACGAAAGGAAAACCAGTTTATTTTTAAAAACATTCAATCACATTGTGTGTTACTTTCCACTATGTCTCAAGAAAACAAATCGACAACCAAGTCACACACGTCGTCTAAATCAAAGGCACGCTCGGACATCAGCTCTGTTTTAGCACTAAAAATAGCTGAAGCAGAGGCAGCCAAAGCAAAGGCAGATTTCGCTAGCAAAGAAGCCACGGTTAGGAAGAGACAGGCCCAAGTGGCTGAAAAACAGGCTACCCAGGCGGCACAAGCCGCACGTATACAAGTTGAACTCGAAGCAGATTTAGAAATTATAAAATCACAAGGCCTGGCGGCCGAGACGGCCGCACAAGTTAAAGCATTGGGAAATTACGAAGCCGGTTCTACCTATAAAAACAATGACTTAGAAATAAATTTACCCGATGATGACCCCCGCTACCGCACAGAACGTTATGTGGAATCAATAAGAAATCTGAGTACCGGACAACCAGATGGTTTAAATGTTTATGTTGACAATGACGTCATGCAGACAGTTTCAGCTGATCAACTTCTAAAACAGACGTCTCAACATTTAAACTACAGCCACAGCGGTGCGGTGGGTGGTAATGAAAATAAAGAAAGTGACCCAGAAATTCACCTGAAGTGGAATCCTGACGCACAGCCTTATTATCCTGTCCCACCTCAAGCTACTCAAGTTCCTATTTCTAGAGAAATAAACATTGAAAGTCAAAATATCTCCCATGAAATAACTAACTTTTTGGTAAAGAAAGAACTATTGCTTACCAGGTTACGCAATTATGACGATAAGCCAGAGAATTATATATCCTGGAAAACCGGGTTTCTACATACAGTTAATGACATTGGCATCAATGAAATAGAACAACTCGATCTGTTAGTACGTTGGCTTGGGCCTACTTCTTCCAAACAAGCACTAAGCCTGAAATCTTCCAACATGTATAATCCAAATCGTGCCTTACAACTTATATGGGAGCGACTAGACGAACGATACGGTGCCCCAGAAATGATCGACCTTTCTATAAGAAATAAGTTGGACAAATTTCCGAAATTAACTAACAGGGACACCAAAATGCTGTATGATTTATTGGACATATTACTGGAAATTGATTCTCTTAAGCAAAACGAACCACTGAAAACTGTGTTGTCGTATTTTGACTCTTCATCAGGTGTGTCGCCAATAGTTCGTAAGCTCACTTATGGATTACAGGACAAATGGATGTCACAGGCTTTTGGTTATAAATTGAAAAACAATGTCCCTTTTCCCCCGTTTTCCTTTTTTGTGAAATTCATTAAAGACATGAGCCGCATGCTTAACGATCCCAGTTTTGCACACGACACAAGCAGTCAACCTATAAAGAAGCCTGATAACTATAAGCAACCTTCAGGAAAATACAACGTTTTCACGAAAAAGACTGATTTTATTAATCCGATTAAATCAAATAAAGACAAAGTAACTGTGTGTCCCCTGCATAATTTACGACACTCTTTAAATGATTGTCGGGGATTTAGACGTAAAAGCCAACATGAACGTAAAGAACTGTTACGCCAATATGGAATTTGTTATCGTTGCTGTGACTCAAATAAACATTTTGCAGCAAACTGTGAGGTCGAAATTAACTGTAAAGAGTGTGATAGCAATCAGCATCCAACCGCCCTACACTTTGACAAGCATCTGCCAAAGAGTTCAAGTCAACCTGAGAAACCTCCGTCAGATCAAGGCGGGGAGCCCACCTCTCTCCAATTGACTTCAAGGTGTACCCAGATGAATGGCAAATGTTTCCAGGGAAAGTCTTGCAGTAAAAACCTACTTGTTTCTGTTTACCATAAAGATCACCCAGAACAACGCAAACAACTTTACGCAGTTTTGGATGAACAAAGTAACATTTCCTTGGCTCGTTCGAAATTTTTCGAAATGTTTGGTGAAAACGGAGTTTCCTCCCCTTATACACTTTCCTCGTGTAATGGTAGTCTCACGACAAGTGGTCGCCGTGCTAAAGACTATGTTATTTCCTCTTTAGACGGAACTGTGAAGATAGACTTACCTGTAATTATTGAATGTGATGATATACCTGATGTGAGGGACGAGATCCCCACCCCTGACGTTGCAGCGGTGCATCCCCACTTGAATGATGTCGCTTCTAAAATTCACCCTATAGACACTGACTCTGAGATATTATTATTATTGGGTAGAGATATTCCCGACGCTCACCACGTGTTGAAACAAATTACGGGCCCCCGTAATTCCCCATACGCTCAACAGTTGCCACTTGGCTGGGTGATTATTGGTGAAACATGCCTGGGCAAAGTTCACCGACCTACTTACGTTGCGAAAAGGACTCATGTATTATCAAATGGTCGTCCTACTAACTTCATTCCTTGTGAAAATGATATCACTGTTAAACCTTGTTATGAACAAAAAGACAATTCATTTAACTCACGTTCTTCTGAGGACTTATTTGTGACAACAAAAGACGATTATAAGAAAGGTATGTCAATTGAGGATCGAAAATTCTTGTGCATTATGGACGATGCCATGGTCAAAGGCCCGGAAGGTAGTTGGATTTCACCATTGCCATTCAAAGAGCCTCGCCCAATACTTCCCAACAATCGACCACAGGCCTATAAACGTGCTAAAACTCTTCATTCTAGTCTGACTAACAATCCAATCAAGAAAGAACATTTCTTTGAATTCATGGGGAAAATACTCGACGCCGGTCACGCTGAGTTGGCCCCTAGTTTGAAACCAAACACCGAATGTTGGTACTTACCACTGTTCGGTGTATATCACCCCCAAAAACCTGATCAAATTCGAGGAGTGTTCGATTCGTCAGCCAAATTTGATGGATTATCTCTCAATGAAGTACTCTTGAAGGGGCCTGATTTAACCAACAGTCTCCTTGGAATTTTGCTTCGTTTTCGGGAAAATTGTGTAGCGGTGACCGCTGACATTGAGCGTATGTTTTATTGTTTTTATGTAGAAGAGAAGCATCGAGATTACCTTCGTTTTTTGTGGTATAAAGACAATGACTTTAACAATGAACTTGTTGAATACCGTATGACAGTACATGTATTTGGAAATAGTCCATCACCCGCCATCGCTACTTATGGCCTACGGAAGGCGGCTGAAAATGGCGCCGGTCCTGATCAGCAAGATGTCATTAATTTTGTTACCAGGAATTTCTATGTTGATGACGCATTGGTATCTCTACCTACTTCTGAGAGTGCTGCTGACCTCCTTAAGCGGACACAGAAAGCTTTAGCTACCGGCGGAAATATACGCCTACACAAAATTGCTTCAAACAACCAGGACATTTTCAGTGCTTTTCCATCTTCAGACCACGCAAAAGAATTAAAAGACCTTGATCTAGGTTCCGACTTAGTTCCCCCTCAACGTAGTCTCGGTTTGGTTTGGGATGTAAAAACTGACACCATTACCTTTAAAGTGAGTGCTGACCAAAAACCCTTCACTCGTCGTGGCGTTCTGTCAACGATTCACAGTTTGTTTGACCCCATCGGTTTTGTTTCGCCGTTGGTAATTCGTGGGAAAATATTAATGCGACAATTGACGACAGAGACATCAGATTGGGACGTCCCACTCCCACCTCACTACGAACGACTGTGGGATGAGTGGAAAGCGTCTATGAAATGTGTGAGCGAAATTCATGTTCCACGTCAATTCAAATCTGTCTCAGGTGTGGTTTCAGAAGAAACCGTGATATATTCCGATGCTTCAGAAAAAGCCATCGCCGCGGTGGCTTATTTAAAAACCAAAGATAGAACTGGAAATATTGTGTTTAATTTTGTACTTGGGAAAGCTAAGTTAGCTCCACTTCACGGACACACTATCCCAAGACTAGAGTTGTGTGCCACAGTTCTTGCCATTGAGATTGGTGAAATTGTTTCGGACCAACTTAATGTGCCATTGAACTCGACCAAGTATTTTACTGACAGTAAAATAGTGTTAGGTTATTTGCATAATGAAACCCGTCGGTTTCATGTGTATGTGAGTAACCGTGTGGAACGTGTTCGTAGATCGTCGGAACCTCATCAGTGGCGACATGTTGCCAGTGATAAAAATCCTGCTGACGAAGCCACACGTGACTCACCCGTAGATTTGTTTAATAGTCAGTGGCTTAACGGTCCCCCAGATGATTCCACAATTTCAATCTCGTCCTTCTCACTTTGTGATCCTGAAAACGACAAAGAAGTAAGACAAATTAATACCCTCAAGACCTCAGTCCGAAAACCTTTGGAATCGTACCGTTTTGAACGATTTTCGTCGTGGAAAACACTTATTCAGACATTGGCTCGTTTAAAACACATATCAGAAACATTCCACAACAAGACCAGTTGTAAGGGATGGCACACTTGTTCTGAGTCCCGGAGTGTGCCGTTGTTTGAGAAGACTGAAATGTTTGTGATTCAGACCGTGCAATCTGAAGTCTATGCAAAAGAAATCGAGTGCATCCGCCAACAAAATCCACTACCTAGAAACAGTGCCATCCTATCTCTTTCCCCATACATTGACAACGAAGGTATTCTACGAGTCGGTGGCCGATTAAACAGATCCAAGCTAAACATCAATAGCAGAAACCCTATCCTTATTCCAGGCAAGCATTATATAGCCAAACTCCTGGTTCGTCACCACCATGAAGCCGTACGTCACCAAGGTCGTCATTTTACAGAAGGTGCGGTGCGTGCTGCTGGACTGTGGATCACTGGATGCAAAAGATTGGTTTCTTCTTTGTGTCACAACTGTGTAAAATGTAGAAAATTGAGAGCTCCTACTGCTGCTCAAGTTATGGCTGACCTTCCTGTTGAACGACTAACTCCTGCTCCGCCATTCACATTTGTCGGGGTAGATACCTTTGGATATTTCGAGGTCGAAACTCGAAGAACCCGTGGTGGATCAGCAAACAGCAAACGATGGGCAATCGTGTTTTCTTGTCTTGTTAGTCGTGCTATTCATATCGAGATCGTAGAGGACATGAGTGCCTCTGCGTTCATAAATGCTTTACGTCGTTTCATCTCAATTCGTGGACCAGTGAAACAATTTCGTTCTGATTGTGGAACGAATTTTGTTGGTGCTGTTAAGGAATTAAACATTAAAGTTATTAATGTAGATGATGGTGAAGTTAAAGATTTCTTAAACGCTTCAGGTGTAGAATGGGTATTTAACGCCCCTCACTCATCCCATATGGGTGGTAGTTGGGAACGGATGATTGGGATAATTAGACGTGTTCTGAACTCCATGTTTGCCGATATGCCTAAGAAAAATGTTTCTCATGACGTGCTTGTTACATTCTTTGCTGAGGTTTGTGCAATTGTTAATAACCGCCCATTAGTGCCGATCTCCAGCGACCCAGATTCTCCTTTCGTCTTGAGTCCTAATATCTTACTGACTCAGAAATCTGATATTCCTTCCGACCTGCCTAAAGTGAGCAATATTAGGGACATTTACGACAAGCAATGGAAACGAGTCCAACTTCTTGCGGATACATTTTGGTCGCGGTGGAGAAAAGAGTACCTACCTACACTTCAGACCAAACGGAAATGGACGGACATTCAACCAAATGTTCAACGTGGTGATATAATTCTTTTAAAGGACAAATCTTTACACCGCAATGATTGGGGCATGGGTGTTGTTGAAGAGGTCGTTCCAGGATCTGATAACTTGGTTCGAAAATGTGTTTTGCGATTGTTCAAGGAGGGAAAGAAAGTTTTCTACACTCGTCCTATCTCGGAAATTGTTATCCTTTTGCCTCGTGAGAAGTACTGAAGTTCATCTCGATAATCACTTTCGCTGGTTATATATCTGTGTATTAGTTGTGCCTTATGATTGTGTTTAGTTATCATTTGTGTTTATTAAAAGTTGTGTGATCATTTGAAAAACGATCAGACGGGGAGTGTTCTGTCTCAATATCAGAGACATTATTTCTATCTTAATATATTTGACTTATTCAAGTTATTGGAACTCTTCAGTGAGAGGAGTTAGGTTTTGGTTTGTTCCTGTTCGTATTCCGTGTGTTTCATCATAAGCTATTAGTTCCTAACCATCCAAGCCATCCGGATCAACGCCTTTATCAAACCTACAGCTACCACAGTGTGAGTTTCCATACAGTTGAAATAAGTACTTTAGCCAACTATTTCGCCTCTATGAACACCGATTACCATTATTTACAAACTGAATGATTTTAAGTGAAACAACAACAACCTCGTTGAATTTAGCGTACATTTTACTTTAGTTTTTTAAGATATTCTCTAAAGTGACGTTGTTTTTAGTTATTTGTATTCGAAGTGTTTAAAGTAAGCCTCTGTAGCAATTTTACATATTCTAATACCATTGCGGTTAACGATAAATTGTCTCTCTATAATTTCAAGTTTTAAAGTAACGTTAGAGCAGTATTATACGTTGTCATGAAGGCCAGCATGTGTACAATCAGGGGAGGTAACTTTGGCCCAGCCTCAAATATATGCTTTGTTTCCCATGTACTATAACAACACATTTGTTTTCATTTTACTTATATACCTCTTTATTTTCTTTTCAGTATTTTACCGTACGTACATCATACAAATATAAAGAACAGTTATTTGAAACTGATGTGTTGTTGGTTATCTGTCTGCGTTGTCTTGTTGGGCATAAGATAGTCGCAGAACATGACTGTAGATAGCTGGAGCCAAAGACACACCCTCGCCAGGACAGCAGCCGGAACGATAGACGTGGCTTATAGTGGGCGATTCTCTAAGCAGTTTGTCCTAAAATCCCTTTCTCAAGGGAAGTACAGCGCAGAAGTTTCAATCCTCCAAAATTGTCAAAGTTCATTTGTTGTGGAGATGCATGCTGTACTTAGTAAAGGAAATGAAAACCTCTTATGCTTGTCGTACTACGAAAGATTGGACTTGGCTATTTGGTTGCATAAAGACGAACGGAGAGATTATTTTAAAGAGAGTCATGCTTCCTTACTCTGTGGATATATACTGGCAGGTTTGGAGTTCATACACGGTAAAGGTGTTCTGCATCTGAACATAAAGCCAAGCAATATATTGTTGTGTTCCAAAGGATATCCCGTGTTAGCGGGTTTCGGAAGCGCAAGACGAATTTCCGAGAACACTGGCGAGTTTCGGGGGTTCACACCCGCCTATGCATCTCCAGAAATACGTTCAGGACAGGCCCCAACAAGACAAGCAGATCTCTGGTCGACAGCTTGTGTATTTTATGAAATTGTAACAAACCGAACTCCTTTTCAAGGAAGATATGCGGATGAGACTCAATTGAGAATTTTATCCGGTGCTATACCTGATGTTTCTATGCTATCACCCGACGGACAGTATTTCATCTGTGCAGCCTTGAGATCAGATAAATCCAAGAGGATCGGTTTTGCTGCTGGCGCAAGAGAGATGATGAAACATCGAGTCTTCCACAACATAGGCTGGGAAGAAATCAAATACGGTCACCGCCATAACGATTGTCGTCTGCTCAAGGTCCTTCATGATGTCGATAGGGCTTGTGCCGAAGAAAGTCCACGTCCCAGTACCTCTGTGTGTAAAAACAACAGTCGCTGGGAGTTATGGTCATCGTCTTCGGATGACGAATCTGATGAGGAATTCGGTTTTTCATCCCGCCGATTACCAGTTATAGAAGAGACTAATGATGTGAACATCAGACCGGACGACCCAACGTCTCGAGGTCATAACAGTTACCCAGATAACGGCATTGTTGGAACAGAGGACAGAATTCGGAACATCGACCCTGGTTAGGCCAATGATAGAAAACATGCTTAATTCACTGTTTCATTTTCCTACTTGGAAGTTTACTTATCGGACTGGTATAGAGAGAGAGGGGGGGGGGTAAGGAAGGAAGAAAGTCACATGTATATTGTCTTTGCAAGGTTTTCTATTGCCACGGACATTTTATCATGCTTCTGGTTTGACAATTTTCTTGGTATTTTGTTTTGCTTGTGTTCTCTTTTGTTTGGGGGGGGGGGGGGGGGGGTTGTTTTTTAATCGTTTATTGTATCGGATGGAAATAAATGTTCTTTATCTTTTGCTGCTCAAACTTTACTGATGTAGGCCTAGTTTTTTGTCTCTCAAGCATACAAAGCGAAAAATCAAGATAGAATGAGGATTTAAAATTATTTAATCCAAACGATTATCACAAATAGGTGTACAGACCACAATTTGCATTGAAAGGTCTGCCAATTTTGTTAAGAGGGATAGAGTGAAAATAGCTGCCAATGCAAGATTATTTGGCGTTAGGCTATCGAGTTGGATGTTCAAGAGAATTTATCGGTTATCGGTGTCAATTTATAATACCGTACATAATTCAAATAACCCGTAGGCCTATACACACTCCCACATATCACATGCACATATAGGGCCTACATGTGTACACAAAGAAAACGTTAAGCACCCCCTAGAAAGTCTGCACCGACCGATAAAATCATTGGTGTAGGGAGATTGTTGGCAAACTGATGTTGCAGAAACGATTGTGATCATAAAGGGCAACACTCTGGCGATAAGAAATCACCATTAGGCCTAAGCTATACAATTTATTCAGGATATCGTTAGCCAAATCAAAAGTGTATTTTAACAAAATAAAAAGATTCTTGTAAGTAGGCCTATGAGTCGATCTGGCTTCACAGGGCGAACGTATTGAAGTAAAAATGCCTCTTTGAGTGTGTAGAACAAATCCCTCGAGCAGATGGTCAATATTAACAAGCCTCATATATTTAAGACATAATGGATTGCTTCTCTGCGTATACGCTGTGATAACTGCAAGAAAGAAGGAAGTGTCCATTGTTTTTGGACGAGGGCCTGTAGGCCTACTTTTATAATATTAATCTGACATTTCAGTTCGTCAAGACCACATGTATGCTTCCTAGTTTCAATGTCAATCATTTAGTTTTTTTCTCTAAACTTCAAACCCTCTGAATTGTTGCTTTTAGTCCACAAGATAATAAGCTCTTAGGCCCAATCAGGTGTGCCCGAGAGGGCTTTTAGGCATAGTGAAAAAGCCCATGTGCGCGCATCAAAATAACTTCAATCCGCTCCATATACTGTGGACTAACTTTGGCATTAACGAAGAAAAAAGAATCCCATGAATTCTGGCAGCTCCTATCACTTTTTGGTTCATCCCAAGCAAGCATATATAAAGCTCTAGGCCTATTAGATCTGGGCCTGATCCAGTGATCGATCTCTAGCGCTTGCCCAGTACATATTACTTGTATTGTGCCTCCCGCAAGGTGGCGCTGTGTAATGTTTGTTGGTTACCAGATAAAATGACTGTGGTGTTTTGTCATTAGTTTGATCGCGTTAAAACATTATACGGTGAGAAATCTGTTTATTGAAAAATTATATTTGCGTTTTCTTCTTGTTTCAACTTAAACGGAAAGGTAATTACCTAGCTGTAAATACTAAAACAGTCAACTTATGCCTACAAAGTTCTATAGCCTTGCGTTGTTGTTGTTGTAATGTCCACTTTATCGGCGCAGCTCACTTTCACAAGTGACAACACGCAAATAGTGAAGACCTTAGAGCAGACACAAATCACGCTTTCGTAATATGATGTAGGCAAAGCCTAGATGCGAACGCGACGAATATGTTGAGCTATTGTCCTAATGAGATCTGGAAAGGATGCCAGGTTGGCTTCTTGTCAAAGGTTCAGGTTTTTCTCTATTCCGAAATATCTGCGACGATGATGTTATTGTTAGACATTTTCTGACAGATGGGCCATCATCATCGTCAGAACGCATTTGATCAATTTCTGAGAATTCCTTGACACCCTTCGGGCTGGCAAGACCACCTCTCGTTTCTCATCAAAAATATCAAGATTCTCTTCATAACTTTTAAAAATAAAATTACAAAAAAACGTACTTTAATGGTTTCCCTCTCTCCTCACACCAATCTGAAGTCACAAGCCATAGGTCTGCCCGGTTAAATTTCAAACTGTACCAAACCTTTAATTTACTAAAGTCTCGATTTGCATACTCTCATTGTTATGTCACTATATGCGCGAAAGGTCAACCTGTCACATGACTACCCCTCTAGTAGGCAATATATTCATTGGTCGTGTTGTTGTTTTTGTTAAAGTCAGATGAACCAACACGACCAATGAACTATATCGCCTGCTAGTGGGTAGTCATGTGACAGTTTGGCCTTTCGCGCGTTTTATTGGCCTACTCCGTCAGCAGAATTCCTGCCGAAATCAACATGGATGATCTTCTGTCCTTATTGTTTATACTGATAAGCTGAATTTAAAAATCTCTCAAAAATCAGCAAAAAGTCATAGGAATAAACTGCACACTTCTATCGAAAGCTATTAGGTTGCTCTATTTAGTGAATGTATATGTTTTGCTGGATTTTCTTTCCTTTTAAATTAAAGTGAGAAAACTACCAGTCTGGCAGGCATGTGAATGATTTTTTCTATGGTAACCTGTTAGGGATTTCTCAAAATTGTGTGTGGTAACCCATTTTTAGGGTTCCCTAGAAAAAAATTATTGTAACCTATTTTGAAATAAGGTTACATATTTTAGTATTTGGTGAATGAAGATTGATTGATTATTTGGTGTTTAACGTCGCGCTCAAGATTATTTCACTTATTTGGCGGCGTTGCCAGTTTTATTGTGAGAGGAAACCGGGCTCGATGCCCGGAGGAAACCCGTGACCTTTTGGTGGTAACTGGCAAACATCTCACATAGGTCATTCGATTGAAAACCCAGTCAGAAAATTTTCCTGAGTGGGATTCGAACCTGAAACAGTACCCATTGGTGGAAGGCTGTTCGGATTGAGCGTCTAACGCTCTACCTACTGAGCAAATGAAGAAAACCATGTTTAAAATGAAAATCAAGTGGAAACCTTGATTTCTACAACAATGAAGTAAAAAAATATTCATGGAATTGGCCAAAGGAGAGATTTCTTTATCAAAATAATTATAAATATGGCGTCATTTCGGAGAAACCTTCATGTGCATGTATTACTAGAATTTAGAAAGCACATGTGTTATTGTTATCGTTTTTAAAGTATACTCACTATACTGGCTGTATGGGGAAGAGTAGCTAGGTGGCTAAAGGTCAGAGGGTTTCTCTGCGCAAAAAGCCTGGTTTCCTTCCCACTAAACCTGGCAACTAAATACTGGTAAGGGAAATACTCTTGAGTGTGGCGTACAATATCAATCAATCAATTTTCTTAATTTTTTTTTGCTGTTCTTTCCATTTAAATCACTTTTCAGTTGTAAAGTTCATGTAGCTTTTTAACGCACAGTTGACAAATACATTATTATTATATTTATTTTTTAGATGAAGTAACTCACCTATGCAATCACAATGGCAGGAACATTACGAGGCCAGCTTGGAGTGAAGAGTAGTCGTAAGTTTTATATCTTTTTTGTTGCTGCCATTTAATAGGGAAAATTTTATAATGTATTCCAGCAATTAAGAGAATTATTTCTTTAAACATAAGTGATTAATAAGTTTTAACACAACTCTGTTTTTGTATCAGTTTATGAAGGTTATATGTTTATGATGAATGTTCTGACTGAATAGCCTACTTTCATGTTTAATATTTCTTTAGCATCCTTGTTAAAAAGGTAAATTTATCCCATTTTCTAATACTTTACATTTTTCTTTCAGCTCTTTGTCCCACTTCGAGTAAATTGACGACCCAGTATTTAGTGTTGGATCACATGAACAACCACTACAAGAAATTATCCAATGTTAAACGTATGTATCTGATTTTATAGCTCCACTGCCTCTCTGCAGTGCACAGTAAAATGTGCATGTGTTGCACTTTATTTAATCCTCAAGCTGTCAAATTTTCCACTTTTTTTCGTTAACTCTGATTGTCAAGACATTTAATTTTCTGACTGGGTTTTCACTCGAACGACCTATGTGGGATGGTTGCCAGATACCAACGGAAGGTCGTGGGTTTCCTCCGTGCATAGAGCCCGGTTTCCTCCCACAATAAAACTGGCAACGCCGCCATATAAGTGAAATAATCTTGAGCGCGGCGTAAAACCCCAAACAATCAACCAATCAATCAAGACATTTATAGAGTTTGAAGTTTATCAAACAAGCTAAATGATTCAGATTGACATTGGAATAAAACGTACATTAATGGACTTTAGGGCTTTTTATATAACTGAGTAGAGCATTTATTTACTTTAGGCCGAAGTTAGTTCAAACTACTACTTAAAGTGACATGAGCTGTGGGATGCAGGGAACATTTCTTTAAAACAGGGCTGGGCTCTTTTCTCAGAGAAAAAAACCCTGACCGTTGGCAAGTACCTGGCAACTCTCCCAGGATGATATTGGAGTTATCTATGATACATGTGAATACCTTTGGGGCTGAAAACGGCACAACCATATAAGTTAGTGAAATAATCTTGAATGCGACATAAAATATCAATCTATCAATCAAAACAGCACAAAAGTTTTTGAGATTTTTGGTTTATCTCTAGTTTTATACAATTCTATGATTCTCTTTGAAGATGTTAAGGCTCTTGATAATCTTGTCAATGGTTATTTCTTACAGCTTCTATTGATAATACTCCCCCAAAGTCCATCGAAAGAAGTCAGAAAAGTAAGTTTCTTTACTTTATTTTTGATTATTAGAAAATTCGGTTTCCGAAATTCTATATATATGAAAGAAACTTTGTTGGACTTTTTTTCTACAGATTTCAAATTCTATGAAGCTTGTTTTGTTTTTTTTCGAAATTGTCCATCTACATTGAATAAAAGTTTTTCTTTTGTCTAATACATCATTATCTCCCCTTGTTCATTATCCCCCTTTGTTTGTTTATTATTTCCCCTTTGATGATCATCAAAGGTGATCACTCCCCCCCCCCACCCCAACCCCCCCCCCCCCCACCCCAACCCCCTTAGTTCTTATAAGTCATATCAAAAGGTACCATTATAAGGGAAAGTGTTGACATTTTATGGTACTGACTTGTGTGCTAAGGCCAAGCTCCTGTCTGTCGTCAACTTAATGAAATATCATGGGTGTAGTTTATTACAACAACTTATGATGGGGTATAAAGGTCTAAATGATATACCTCTTTTTAACACTATTAGAAACTTGTTTCCATTATTAATCTATACAAGAAGATTTTCCCTGTGCCTGTGTGTGTTTATTGTTCATAAATATATATAGTTAATGAACAACTTTTACTTAAAAATAGTCATCTTTAGACAAAATAGATCACATTTCATTTTAGAGTCTTAATTTTAAGAAAGCTTTAAATTATTTTTTATTCTTCCAAAAGAATCTTCAAATGTATGATTTAACATATATTTATGGTACACTCGTTATTTTGGGATTACACTGCCTTGAAAAATGGCAGAAATTCTTCTACCAACTTTGGGCGACGCCCAATATTTATGGATTTGTATATTTATGTCCAGGTTCTCAGCTATGGAAATAAATCTTTTTTGTTTTGCTGATTAACAAACAGATTTTAGGTTTGAATACAAATTTCTTCTAAACATTTACTATTAAGTCTTTGTTCTTGTTCACTATTGATACAACTAAATCAACAAATAACAGAATTCTACAAAAATAGCCCTTAAGTATTGAGTATAAATCCTTATGCATCTGTAGATTATCGACAAGCAACTGGACGTCATAATTCTGCCTGCATGGTCGTAAGCTTTGATTAAAGTGGCATGAGCTGCCAAAATTCACACTTTTTTCTTAATTTCTGATCGTCACAACAGTAAGAGGCTTTGAAGGCCATCGAAAAACTAAATGATTGGTGTTTGGATGAGGAAAATCCATACAGTATGTGGCCTGTTCAAATCGAAAACGTGTTCGAAAAGTAAACAAAATTTAAATAACCGGGACGACCATTCATTCATTCTAAGCCAAAGTTAGTTCAAAACAATACTTTATCGTATAATTTCGAGACTAGAAGCACTAAAAAGCTTCTGAATTATACTTCTTGAGAAAAATAGCCAATAATTTCAACATTTTGTTATAACGCAGCTCATGCATTGTAACTTAAGTGTTTACTTTAACATGAAGATATAAATGTGTCCATTAATTCTGCTTTTAGTACGAGACAGAAACCAGAGAAAAGGTGGCAGTCGTTCCAGCAGTAGATCATCATTAAGGCCAGACTCCAGGAATACATTCAGACCAAATTCTCAACTGAATCACTCTGAAATATTCGATGAAACATACTGGGTATGTAAACTTTCTCAAAAAAGTTTGGGATTGATTGAAATAGTGTGACAACCCACAAGGGATACCTCCTTTTTGTCGTAAATGCTTCTTTCGGGGGTGGTTATGGACTTTCTGTCAACAGATCCAAGATCTCATGAGCAAACCCCTGGCCAAGTTTTTATAAACAAACCCCTGGCCAAGATCTCTTAAGCAAAAACCCTGGCCAAGATCCCATAAGCAAAACCCTGGCCAAGATCCCATAAGCAAAACCCTGGTCAAGATCTCTCAAGCAAAACCCTGGCCAAGATCCCATAAGCAAAACCTCGGCCAAGATCTCTTAAGCAAAACCCTGGTCAAGATATCTTAAGCAAAACCCTGGCCAAGATCTCATAAGCAAAACCCTGGCCAAGAGCTCATGAGCAAAACCCCAGTCAAGATCTTAAGAGCAAAACCCTGGCCAAGATCTCATGAGCAAAACCCTGGCCAAGATCTCATAAGCAAAACCCTGGCCAAGATCTCATGAGCAAAACCCCAGTCAAGATCTTAAGAGCAAAACCCTGGCCAAGATATCATAAGCAAACCCCTGGCCAAGATCTCATCAGCAAAACCCTGGCCAAGATCTCATAAGCAAAACCCTGGTCAAGATCTCATAAGCAAAACCCTGGCCAAGATCTCATAAGCAAAACCCTGGCCAAGATCTCATAAGCAAAACCCTGGTCAAGATCCCATCAGAAAAACCCTGGCCAAGATCCCATAAGCAAAACCCTGGTCAAGATCTCTTAAGCAAAACCCTGGCCAAGATCCCATAAGCAAAAGCCTGGCCAAGATCTCTTAAGCAAAACCCTGGCCAAGATCTCATAAGTAAAACCCTGGCCAAGATCTCATGAGCAAAACCCTGGCCAAGATCTCATGAGCAAAACCCTGGTCAAGATCCCATAAGCAAAACCCTGTATAGCAAACCTATAATAAATATAGCCAATTTTCTATAATTGTCTTGAGTTGGTAAGTCTTCATTAACCTGTAAAACGTACAAGTTTATCAACTTAGTATTTTACTGGATTATTTGATGTGCTCGAACATTTGTTGTTTCTTTCAGAATAAGGCTGAAGACGAAGAAGATATTAATGTATTAAATATAATGAAGGATGTCCTAAAAAGGCCATCAGGGGAACAAGGGGATCACTCTTTTGCGGAAAGAGGTAGAAATGGTGGTCTAGAAACCACAATGAGATGGCCTCCGAAGGATGCTTACGATTCACAACAACGACACTCTATGACACAGAGACCAATATCTGCACGTTCAGCGACATCAGTTAACGGGTTAATGGCATCTCAACTTACAACGAAAAAATCCACAGGAGATGTACTTGAAAAAAGGTCACATGTTTTCACGGAACCAGACAAACCGTTTACTCCAAGAACGTTAAAATCGACCAGATCATCTCGCCTGGCAGAGTACAAGTACTACACCCCACCCAAAAAGCAAACACTCAAGAAGACATCGAAAGTCGGGGAAGATGATGTTGACGGTCCAGCGGAAGTAAACAATTCAGGATATCAATCTAAAAAACAGCAGCCGTCTTTGGCTAACGGTCAGTTAGATGTTACTCAAGGTTCAATGTTTGAGACGTTACAAACTCGAGATTTATCTCGTGGGAAACACGACAAAAATCACACTATTCCACCTCTCGATATCTCTGTCGACAAGGACCATATGAACTGGTTGCAGGAACAAGCGACTAAAGCTCAAATCCGTGTTGAAAGTGGACGCTCACAGAAACCTTCGTCAAATGATGACAGGTCATCAGCACAGATGAACAGGTAGTTTGAAGTTACGGAGAAACTTTTTAAAGACAATTTATTCCGTTATTGACAATCATTTCCCCTACACTGATTTTTGCTTGGTTTTTTTTTCACAGAATTTTTGTTTTGGCCTCTAATTTGATAAAATATGGGCGGCTATTTGTTAACTTTTACCTTGCTTATAAAAATATACAATAACTCATCACAAAGTTTTGGCACTGTGGGAATGACTTTCATGTAATTCCAGGTCTACTTGATACCTTTGGGTTAAGATTGAGAATGTCGTTATGTGTTTTGCATATGGCTTTTTGGTTGGGTTTCACAAAACAGTTAAAACAAACTTATTAAAGTGGCATGAGCTACCAAAATGTTGACATTTTGAATTTAAAACAGAATTTTGAAATTATTTTCTATTTTTCTCAAGACGTATAATTCAGAAGCTTTTTATGGCTTCTAGTCTCGAGAATGTACGATAAAGTCTTGTTTTGAACTAACTATGGCTTAGAATGAATGAATGGTCGTCCCGGTTATTTAAATTTTATTTACTTTCGAACACGTTTTCTGGTCGTATAGGTCACACATTGCATGGATTTTCCTCATTCCAACCTCAATCATTTAGTTTTTCAGTGGCCTTCAAAGCCTCTTACTGTTGTGACAATCAGAAATTATGAAAAAAACTGTGAATTTCGGCAGCTCATGCCACTTTAAGTGTACAGGTACAGTTTTCAGAAATATTTCTGGCTTAAAAAGTATTCACATAAATAAATCGGGTAAAACTCATATTTTTTCGTACATGTATTCATTGACAACAGATTTTTTTTTGTTCACTACCCTTTTTTGTTAGTCGAAAAACTTTTCAATAAACTTACTTTTAAAGTATACTGACTGTTGTAACAACCTCTGTACAAATTTTACAGGGCTAATTGGTTGAACAAGTCTAGAACAAAGGATAAGTGAGTACCTTTGTTATTTTTCAAATTTTTCCCGTTTTTATAATGCTGTTATTTTTGCTTTCTGTTTTCATTTTTTATGGCTAAAAGTGAACATTAAAATAAATGATTATTCTCATTTTAAAGACAATATTCACACAATTCTTAAAGAGGCTTTATTTTATAAGAATTTTCTGAAAGTAGTCAATATGTTTGATTATTCCCAAAGGTCAAATTGGATGATGTCACAGAAATGTGTGCACCTCTTTCAACACGGATTGTGATTGGTTAATGTGATTTATACATACACCAATGGGAGGGCAGTATTCAAAGCTGTACACATGTTTCTGTGACATGAACTCACTTGACCTCTGAGAATAATCAATGATTCTTTTCAGTAAAATTATTCAAATATTAATTCAGAAAACAATCAAAACCAGGTAAATATTTTCTTCAAAATGAATTAAAATATATATTTTGGCTAAATTCTTCACTATAACATGTATAATTTAGATAAAAAATGTATATTTCCTTAATAATTAAGGTTTGATTGTTTTTCTTTCTCTGGTTTTAGTAATACTCAGTTGTAGTTTCTAGTTGAGTTCCCACAAATCATTCTGTCACAAAGTTTTATTTTATTGCTGTTTTGTTCCTTTTGCTGTTAGCTGATTTACTTTTTTTGTGTTTCATGTTTTGGGTTCTAGCATAGCGCTTACTATTATTAACATGCCTAATAGTTTTCATCAGTGATTAAATAAGCTATAGGCTACAGAGCTATAGGCTTTCCATCGATGGGTTGCTGGTACGAACACTACAAAAATCAGCCTTAAACACCAATCAAATTTATGAATACACACAAAGACCTAAGAATAGTTAGTCAACTTTATTGTTTTTAGCTTCATTTTTTCAAGAGTTATTGTGAAGGGCGTTTTCTCATTTCCATGCAACCATAAAGTTTATTGTATAGATTATTTATTTCTAAGCTATTACAATATATAGGTGTCATTTGCCAATATTTTTATAAATAAAGTGAAGCATTTCTAACTGACATTGCATATTTTTTTACTTTTGTATGAGCTGCCAAAATCCACACTTTGCCGACTGAGCCAGCAAGGCCACATTCTCAAGATTATCACATAAAAACTAATAATATCAACATTTTGGCAGCTCAACGTTGCCAGGTTTAGTGGAGGAGGAAACCGGGCTCATTGAAACTCTTCCACTTACTGCGACCAAATCCACTCAGAAATGGTTTTTATACGCCCGAAAAAAAAAAAAGTCGGTCGTATTATGGTATCACCAGCGCCGTCCGTCCGTCCCGGATTCCCTTCCGCTCCATAACTTGAAGAGTTTTGATCTAATCTTTACAAATCCTTCACAATATATACCTTGTGGGTAGAAGGTGTGTCATGAACCATTTATGACATCGTCGATTGCATAATGTGGCTTCTACATTGGATTATGTAGTATTCTGTCTTAGTCTATATCTTCGTTCCCTTCCGCTCCATAACTTGAAGAGTTTTGATCCGATCTTTACATTTTTTTTACAACATATAGTTTAGGGGTAGAAGGTGTGTCATGAACCATTTAGGACATTGTCGATTGCATAATATGACTTCTACATTGGATTATGTAATATTCTGTCTTCGTCTATATCTTCGTTCCCTTCCGCTCTATAACTTGAAGAGTTTTGATCCGATCTTGACAATTTTTTCAGAGTATATACCTTATGGGCAGACGAGGTTTCACGTACCATTTCTGACATCACCCGTTGCATAATATCGTAGCCATATAGGATTATGTAATATTCCCTTCCGCTCCATAACTCCTAAAGTTTTGATTCGATCTTGACCATTCTTTCAGAGTATATACCTTATGGGCAGACGGTGTTTCACGTACCATTTCTGACATCACCTGTTGCATAATATGGCAGCCGTATTGGATTATGTAATATTCCCTTTCGGGTCCAGAACTTCTTTCGTTTTGATATAATCTCTCCAATTCTTTTAGAGTATGTATACCATCTACCAAATTTGATTTGGGTACACATATTTTTTGTCTGTTTTCTAGAGTTTTTTTATCAAAAATGTGTACCAGATGTTTAATATATATATATATATATATATTAATATATATCAATGCTTTTTTGAGTACACTTGGTCCAGAGTAATACTGGAAGCCAATTAATTTATACATTCTGAGACTGTTTTCTTGGATAGTTTAATGTGCACTATAATAACAAAAAAAGACCATTTTCCCACTTTATTACCCATCTGGTATTTATCAGAGTGGCTGTTTAAATAGAGATAAGGGGACAATGACATCCATTGAAGTACCACACAAGCTTTGTATATTTACACACCATCATATCAGTGGTCAGCCTGAAGATTGTTTGCTTTGTAATAAAACCATTAGGCCTACAGCCAAGTCAAATAGAACAGTGTCCCAGTCAAAACTGTTAAAATTCAAGAATTGTAAGCTTTTGTATTGATTGCTCCTTCCCAATTATGGAACATAACAGCAATGTCAAAACAGCCACATATTTAAGTTTTTGCAATTAAAATGTGATTGAAATTACCTGAACCGATAATATATGTGTACTATAACCTGGGACTAATATATACTGATATATTAGTCACAGCTATAACATACTGGTATTTAGTTGCAGCTTCATCAAATTCAGAAAAGAAAAACTTCTAATGTGAACAAGAAATTCAAATTGATGAAATTAAAACAAATGTTATATTAAATGTAAAGTTGTTAATCGTAGCGGTTCGACTTTGCCACGGCGGGCGTATGTTGAGTTTACTAAAACTCTTGTTTTTTCCGTCCTGGTCTGTGATTCAAACCCGTGCCGGATTGATGGAAGGTCTGCGTGGGGACTGAGGGATGATCACTCTAACCCACTGGACCATGAGGCCCCTATCAACATAAAAAGGGAACGTGATTCTATACCTTGAGTTAGATTCCTTCTTACCAACTGTACGGCTATAATCGTCAGATGGAGGATGAAAAAATAAGTCCTAAAACTGTAGAACTGGGGGCCATTTCACGAAGCCGTCGCAAAGTGCGATCAATCGCAGTTGCCATGACGTTGTATCTCTCCACTATGGTATCCAGTGGCAACTAGGCTTCGTTTGCGATGCAACTGCTTTGTGAAACGAGTCACCAGGACTACAGATAGACTGATGCATTATACTGACACCATCATCATCTGGCCATGTTGTGGGTCCTGCTAGGTGTTTGACTAGATGGGAAATACAACTCAGTGACCAAAATATATTGATGGGGAGTGACGAGTGAAAACCCAGTCAGAAAATTTTCCAATTGTTTGGGGCTTGCCATAATTACAACAGGCAAAATGTAAAAAGGGCCCTCTACAAGTGACATTTTACAAGCGTTTTCTTATTACAACTAGAGTTTGGCATGGAAGTCCAGTTATGCATGTCTTCAAAAGCTTGTAATAAGATGCTGGCTTCTAAGCTACATGGGTGCCTCGGTGGTCTAGTCTAGTGGGTTGCAGATAGCTTTATTTATCGTTGATGTTAGAGTGATCGTTCCTCAGTCCCGCTTTCCTCCCCCACTAAACCTGACAATGCTGCCATATACATGTATGTGAAATAATCTTGAGTGTGGCATAAAACATCAATCAATCAATCTAAGCAAGATAAGGCCCAGATAACTGTTCACACCCTCGATGTAACTTAAAGGATAAAGGCCTAGTTCTTTCTGAATACGTATTGGTGATTTATGAAATTCTGTAAATTCACTAAATATGTATTTAAAAAAACATAGTGTTGAAACAAAACGAGTTTCATGTAACGTCCTTAGGTTTCAAAGAAAAAAACAATAGAAATTATGCCTATTTTTCATCAACAATCGGAAGTATCTTGGTCATACTTTAAAACTCTTTCGTCATCATTTCAACCAATTATGAATAGACACCGACTCAAAGTTGGTCATGTATGACTTCACAACACTGAGAATGTAGTGTATATGAGATGTCAAGTACATGTAGCTAATTAATTACCGTGGACGTCGTTGAGAGAAAAGCAATGCCTTGAATTATGTACGTTTGCGCCAGCAATCTCATTTTCTTTTTGGCAGAGTTTTTACGGTATATGCACTTTAACGAATTGATTACAAAATAGTAGGTATGATATTAAACTCCTTTGATCGTTTCGAGTGACGTCATTATGCTTCAGATCTATCTATTAATATTATATCCCAGCGTTAGTTACTGTTCAGGGGATCTGCGTCACTGTGTGCACTAAAATGTCATACTAGGCTTTTTAATAACTGAGTGCCTGTATCTGTGTGGCCTTGCACTGACATGCATAAATTTACATTAATATGAACTCCTGTCTTTTACCAACAGTGAGGATCCAAAATATGTTGAATTTGTGAAGAATGTAACCCAAGATGTCTTGGATAGAGGTATTTTCACAAACAGGTATTTACTTCTTTTTTTAAATACTGTTGAAGTTAATCAGAGTATATGGATTTAAAGAGTTGTTCAGGATTTTATATTATCAAAATTCAATTTACATAAATCCCCAGTAGTATTAATATATATATTTTATATTCCTCATCCAGAATGTTTCCTTAGCAATTCAAACTTGGTTGGTGGGAGGGTATTGTCGTCTGTCTATCAGTCCGGCATTTCGTTGCTCTTTGTAAACTTATTATCTCAAAAATTCTCTAGAGCGTTGGACGATCAATCCGATCAGCCTTCCACCAATGGGTCGCGGGTTCCAATCCCTCAGTCCCAAAAAAAAATTGGAAAATTTTCTGACGGGTTTTTCACTCGAACAACCTATGTGGGATGGTTGCCAGTTACCAACGAAAGGTCATGGGTTTCCTCCGGGCATAGAGCCCGGTTTCCTCCCACACTAAAACTGGCAACGCCACCATATAAGTGAAATAATCTTGAGCGCGGCGTAAAACACCAATCAATCAATCAAACATTCTCCTGCTTATGGCTTGTGTGGTCGGATGTTTTGTATAAGAGAAATGTGATGTACGTAATTCTGGTTGTTATAGAAATATCCCCTTTATATTATACCTGATCAATTTTCAGAGTTCTGATGCAAGCCTTTGAAAATCACATCCGGAATAACAAAGGGAAGCTCGATGAGGTCAGAATCAAATCTTATCAATTTCGAATTCGCCAATCGATATTATAAATTGTGATCCACCAGTGGTCCAAGAGACTAAATACCAGTCCACTCGGTCATAATGAAAACATTTCTTTACAAATTCCTGTCAAGGGAATTGGGACATCTTGTTACACGAAAAACTAGATACAAAAGTAGGTCACTTTCCACAAGCACCAATTTGAGACACCATTCTTTAAAACTTCCCTATAAAAGTCTGCATCATACAAATGGAGAGTTTGAGGAAGAATATAAATGAATTTAATGGCATTCTAGAATAATCTGTATGACCCACATTTTTACCATTATTATTTTGTAGGATAAGATGCGTTCAACTTTAGCCAAGCTTCGAGACCAGCTAGGCATACCGTCAGATCTAGAGGCAGAGTCAGATAACAATAATATGGGTCATAGCTCACGCCATACAAAATCCAAAGAACGCAACTACAGGGGATCTGCCAAAGGGTTAGGGAGCACCTTTAGCTACCCTGAAAATTCTACTGCTGACTTACACAGCTCGCACTACAATGGTTTAGAGCGCACAGAAACATCAGCTTGGCTCAGTGAGGATGGGGGTACCCTTCAGTCAAGAGCCCTGGTAGAAACACAGAATTACGAATCTGACATTTTGTCAACTACAGGGGCAAAGGAAGGAGTTGAAAGTACAAGGTCTTACACCCTTAAAGAAGATCAAGATGAGCTCAGTGTAACACAAGCTCTAGAGACTTATCATTTTAACATTGCTGAACAAGACAAAGAGGAAAATCACCTGGCAGGTGAGAAAGGATACGAGTCTTCTGCCCTGTCATATAACAGCCGAGCACCGTCAGATGGGTCGCTGACTGATACCTCAAGTAGACCTACACCCAGAGAGAAACGAAGAAAGCGCAGGCAACAAACACAGGAAAACATGACTGGTGTGCCTAATGGTGACAATGATGAACAAATCTCCCATGGTTCTGTCAGTGACAGAAGATCCAAACATGCAAGTGGAGAAACAGAAAACCAGATGTCCGCCAGATCAGAAATCTCAATGGCGAAAGGTGGCATGAGTGGAGATGACACGCCTGCCACTTATGATATATCTAGAAAAGAAAATGAGAATAGCTTTCAGGTCCAGGAGGGTAATCAGAATTCAAATTTATCCAAAGGAAGGCTAAGGAGGCACCAGCAAGCTAACAGGAATGTCACCCCTCATTCTCCTAGATCAGAGCAATCAAGTAAATTAAGTGAAGAAGACACTGATAAGTCTCAAACTAAGGCTGGTATAAGTCATGTAAATGGTGGACACAGGGCTGACATTCCTTCAAAACGAGAAAGAAGACGTCGCAAAACTAAAGATGATGGTGAACAAAGTGAATCTGGAATTAGTGACCATCGCTCCCAGACTCCTACGCAATTTGACTTTAAGAAGACAATGGATGGTCGAAGTGAACTGGGTCCTCCAGGGGAAAGCTTTTTTAGCAACACAAGCACGGTTGAAAAGAGTATGTCAAAGGTGAATGTTTCAGCAGACATACTGAGAGTACAACAATCTGAAACAGACAGCCATGTGGATACTGATAAAACTGATGAGAGAAAAGCTCAGAGTTCTTCTCCAGACAAGAATGATGACAGATATTCTGATGACTATGAGGAAGATTATGCTGATGATGAAGAGACCCTTACGCACAGAACATCTGATGAAGATTTTTAAACGCAAAATAATCACTTTGCATCTATTATAATTTTGGTGTCAGAAGTGGGATACTTTACGGAACAAGTGCTGCACATTCACTGCTGGTAACAGGTGCATTATCTGCATAGTGCTACTGATGCAATGATGGCAAAAGGTGCATAACTTGTCAATGAATGAATTCAAATTATACTAAAACGCTTTGGACTTTAAATGTAGGTTGAACAAAAGTGAATGAATCAATTCAAATTACACTAAAATGCTTTGAACTGAAAATGTAGCTTGAACAAAAGTGAATGAATGAATTCAAATTATAGTAAAATGCTTTGAACTTAAAATGTGGGTTGAACAAAAGTGAATGAATGAATTCAAATTATGCTACAATGCTTGGAACTTAAAATAGAGGTTGAACAAATCCAAAACGTGAATGAATGAATTTTGATGGTCAAAGTTCAACTGACTTTACTTTGTAGTCAGGGGATCAAATTTCAAAAGTTGAAAAAAACATACATCACATGTATCCAAATTATGGCTAAAGAATCTCAAATAATTTTGTAAAGTGAAAAGTTGTGTACTGATAGCATATTTAGAGTAATGATCACAGTGACGTTGAAATTGTCTCCCTTTTGCTATATTCATTCCCATGTTGATTGATTTATTGATGTTTTATTGCGCACTCGTGATAAGACAACCGTGCTCTTTGCACCAGCAAACATTGTGGAGCAACTCTGGTACAAAGAGCAATTAAGTGAATAAACTGATGTTGACAAAATTATCTATAAATTAATTTAACAATTTTTTTTCATAAAAATGTTAAGATGAATTACATTCCCTCTACTCATAATCATCTAATTATCCTAACTTTGCAAGTTTACTAATAATAGTGCCTACATTTAAATGTTTCCATGCATTGGTTATTTATTTATGCATAATATAATCCATACATACTTTTTTTGCTGGTTTTAGCAAAATATTTGCAGATACAACACAATGTAGAGGGTTTCTTTTTTTTTTGCAACCCTATATTCCGTCCATGCAGGCATCCAATGTTTGCATTAAACCCAGTATTTTTTATGTGATATTGCTTTTTCTCTTTACTTATTAACTTGTATATATTTATGGTTTACTTGTTTATAAATGCATATAAAACAACCAGTATTTTGAGGGACTAACTTTGTTTACTGTTAGTCTGTATTTTTACAAACTATTCCAGTTCTTGTTAACATCATTATTTTGCTTGTTTGTTAGCTTACAAAACATCATCAATATTATATATAGCATACTTTGGCCATGGAGTTCCAACTAGTTAAGTGTTAAATGATATCAGAAGTCTACGATTATTCATAGACCTCTGACAATATACATGTATGACTGGTTCTTTCGGAGTGCATTAATTTGACTTGTAATAGTAAATTGACTTAACATGTCTTTTCAAAACATGATAAACAGAACAAGCTTCCAGTAATATCCCTGGGAAAAGTGATTTGTTGAAAATATAATGCAAATTGACCGATTGCTTGATGACGTCACTTGGAATTTACGGGCAAAGCATTTCGGGGAATTGAGGGATGTTCACATAATTTTAAAATATGGCGGAAGAAAAAATACTGACATCTTGCTAAGTACCAATAAACAAAATGGCGGAATGAGGTACATTGTACCCAGAAAGCTTTGCGTAAATGTATGTGACGTCATCAGGCTTGGAAATATCTTTGTATTTGAGGTCATAGTTGACTTTTGAACACAGGCATTGTCATTTCTACCTACGTATTTAGAAGACGTATGTTGTGTTTGACCTCACAGCAGTATGACTGCGCCCTCTGAATCTATATAGCAGTTAAAAAAAAACGTGATAAACTTTTTTGTCTTATCAAATTATTGAGGATCTCATTTCTTGGAAAAGTTGTGATATAATTTATGAAAATGTATATAATATATATTATTTATATAATCATAATATTATCTATGTTTGAAACTAAGAAAACATATATTTTATTTATTAAATATCTAGGTCTCAAGCTGCTGATATAATAATATGTGAAAATGATCTGGTACCCTTAGTACAATGTATTTTATGTAACTTAGGACTGAAAATATGTGTTGGTTGTATAACATTAGGCCAAGTTGGGTACTTACAATTTTATCTACCACCTACAGTGTATCTGTTTCTTTAAAAATATATTTTCGAATTTAAAACACGCTGGCACAGGGAGTACATTTTGGACTGTAGAAGGTACCCATACTTACATCTATCACCTACATGTACAGTGTATCTGTTCCTTAAAAAATATATTTTCGAATATTTTCGAACACTGGCACAGGGAGTACATTTTAGACTAAAGTTCTAATTGAATGTAAAAGTTAATTTTTAACCAATGGGTTTAAAATATTATTTCCATTGCCTTAGATTGAACTATTTTTAACAAGTCAATGTACACTTTCATATTTTCAAATATAAATTTCATATAAATATCCTTCTACGTTTCTGATTTAAACAAGTTTTACTATGAATTCCCTTGTAATCAATTATGTAGCTTGCTCAACAACTAATGCTGTGATATATCTAAAGAATATAAATATATTGTCCATTGTTCTGCTCCTATGTATGTTTTACTTTTAGTTTTTTTAACATGTCCTTCTTTGTCAGATAAGCCTTGCTTGAATAAAGAAGTTCCTTTTTTAATCCTGACAGAACCTGCCTAAATTTATCAAGTTATATAAAAGTTTCATTTTTACAAAATATACATGTAAATCAGAAATTAATATTTTTTCTGGCAAACCATTCATCTGGAAATGGGATAAGCTATCAAAATTCACACTCATTCCATAGGTTATGATTGTCAAGACATTAAGGGATTTGAAAATCCCTGAAGAGCTAAATGATTGATCTTGGAATAAGAATGATCTCCAGTCTGTGGGTCAATCGTATTCTCGCGAGATCTCCATTAGGCGTGGCTAAGATATAGTTGGAAGTTCTTCAAACTCTGTTGCCAAGATATTGATGACGGGCGGCAAACTGTTTGCCGCCCATCATCAATATCTTGGCAACAGAGTTTGAAGAACTTCAACTAGGCTAAGATAGACAAATCTGGCCTTTATGACTAGGGTAACTTCTAATTTTAGATTGTCTGTGGGTTGTACGAACGGACATAATGTTCCACAAGTAAACAGAATTTAAAAGGGCAGCGTGCATCTGAGGCAAATTACAGATCAAACAATTCCCACATACAGCGTTACTGTCATACACATATTGGGAAAGTGTTGGGATGATCATGCATTGTTTAACATCTTTCCACCGATAACTGAACAGGATTTTCTGATAGCAGTGCTGGAACTTCCCACTTACCGTCATGCATTTTGCAAGCGATTTTACCTGCATGCAAGCAAGACCTGAAAAGTGCTTGCCCGGTTTGGCAAGTTGCTTTTGGAGCAAGTTTAACATTTGATTCTTAATGGTCTGATGTTACTTTTATAAATGAATTAAAAGGGCCTTTGTTTGGTCCAAACAAACAATGATTACCACCATTCTGTCTCAAGAAAGTCACTTTTCATTTGCTTAAATGCTCACTTGCCGCCATAGCCTGTTGATCATTTGTTAAGAAAACCAATTTACTTGAGCTTGCTACAACCAAAAGCAATAAAAATAAACATAGGACACATAAAACATGTCCAGTTAGGTTTAGAATGTAGAAATGGGGGTAAAAAACAAACGAAGAATCGAAGCCTGATTACAACAAGAACGATCAGTGTCTATAAGCTTAGTGGTTGGCTTAACCTCATTTCAGGCCTTTTTGCCTGTGGTTTACACTCAAACAATCATCGGCAGGCTTTTCGAGTCTCTTTTACCCAATCATCAGTCTGTAATTCTCAGTGCCGTTGGATCATTCACACGACTCAAACATTAGCGCATGTTCCGGTTCAGGGTGTTTACGTTGCGGGTACTTGATAAATCTAATTTTCAATTAAAAATTAAAAATACTAAATGATGCAAAACTTTCTATTTTTGGTAGAAACAGCTAACTTAATTTGGTCTGTCTGGGAAAAATACAGAAAACCGGCCACTGTTTTTTTATGTAAACAGTAGGCCCTATTCTGGATTTTCGCGGCAAGTGTGCCTTAAAAACATTTGTGATACCCTGGGCAACAGAATATTGGTGCAGGCAACCAGTTTTGTCATTTAGCTTGCACTGATGGCAACCGCCCTAAAAAGTTCCTGGGCCCTGTTTCACATAGCGGCGTGGCGTAAGTTTTTCCGTAACTGCCATAGCAACCTATACTGTAGAGATACAATGCTAGGACAGTTACGTGAAAAAATACACTACGCCGCTTCGTGGAACAGGCTCCTGGGGCCTGTTTCACATAGCGGCGTGGCGTAAGTTTTCCCGTAACTGCCATAGCAACTTATACTGTAGAGATACGTTGCTAAGAAAGTTACGCCAAAAAATACATCTACGTACGGCGTTTAACGAAACAGGCTCCAGGACTGGACAGGCTCCAGAGCGGGCCGTTATAAGCTTGCAAATACTTCTGCGATTCACAGAAACTATAAGAGCAATAACTCTATAAAGTTACACCAGAAAAGTACCTGGCAGTACCATATATGTCATATGGTATCAAATCAAGACTATATGTTAATCGTGGTAGGCCTATAGTCAGGCAAAGATATGGACAGAATTTAAACATTTGCGGAAACTAAGGGCAATAACTCTAAAATCCTTTCACAACAACTTGATAGGGTATATTCCAGTTTCAAAACAGTACTCAGAAACAAAAGCTCTAAAAATATCAGTCAGCAAAAAAAGTGACAACGCACAACAGGGCAAACTCACAATATGCATATAGCAATCCAGTTTCAAAGCAATATTAAATAGGATTTGGTCCAGACAAAAAATCTCGACAGAATTTGAAGAAAGGGAAATAACTAAAAATATTCACTTCACGTAGGTAAAAAAGTGACGATAATGATAATGATCCTGTGTGACTAAAACTGAAATTATAGCCTAGGGGCCTATATTGCAGAAGTTAGTTTCATTCCCTCTTTTACATGTGCATATCGTAACATTTCATATGCTTTTCAGCCGTTCAATCTCAGACATTTATTCGTGCAAACTATGGCATTCATTTAAACGCCTGTGCCAAGTAAGGCTTAACGCCTTAAGCGCTGCAAATACTCTTGAATGTGAGTAAGCCTATATATGGGGCCAGGCAAGTTTGTAGCCGATCCTCAAAATATTTAAAAAGGGGCCTTGGGTGGTCCAGTGGGTTAGAGTGATCGTAGGTCTCCGTCTTAGGCAGACCTTCCATTGATCGATGAGGCGCGAGTGCAAATTCCACTCATACCAAATAAAAATTGAAAAATTTCTGAGTGGAGTTTTCACTCGGTCGCCGTATGCGGAGGACTCAGACTTAGCAGGTAGGCTACTAGTTCAATTTACCGAAGGTTGGTATATGTTATATCACCATAAGTTCTGTAAATTGAACTAGTAGGCTACTGGCCGAGGGTCAGGGTTTTTTAGGCCTATGGACCCAGTTTCCTCCCCCATGTCAACGCCACCATAGATGAGATGATCTCGAACTCGTACGGAGTAAACCATCAATTAAAATACTAAGTACTCCGGAATCAGGGCAGACAAGGTTTTGACTAAAAGGTCAAAACCCACATTTCTCCTTTACTGGGCTACAGTGCCCGAGCAGAATACTAGCAAAGAGAGTCAATCTGCTCTATTTGATACTAGGGCCATGTCTTTTATGCAGTCAAATAGTTTGATTTCAGGAAACTTAAAATTAAATATGGTTATACAAATGTATATGTAGGCCTATTATTACCGTTGGCTACGGAGGCCTATTAGTGCCATGGGTGGGATTTTGTCTTTTCCAGTGTTTTTTCCGTCTTTAACAGCATTTTGCACAAGCGGAAACTTGGTTTTGAGACGAGAGATTCTGCATGTCGAAGAAAATCAAGCGTGTATCATAACAATCATACCTTTAAGTAAAACGATTTGCAGAGAAAGTCGAAAAACGCATGTAAACTGTCAAATCACAAGGGAAACATTTCCACCGCGGTGAAAAGTGTGGATTTCTTTTAAAAAAACAGTCAACAGGTTTAGTAAGAATTTAGTAAGTTATAAAAGGGAGACAACTCTCAGAAAATATAGGTGGCGCTGTTGAAGCAGACGACAAATATCTAAACCGTCGAAGGTACATGTACACGTAAACAAGACCAAAATAAGATATACAATGGATACAGAAATCCAATCGGCTATGCAAGGTGATCTGTTTTTGTTTGGAACTCAGGAAGAAAAGGGTCAAGAATTTGGAAGCACGAGTGGTGGTGGGATTTTCTCACAGCAAGCGGACGGGTCTACCGCTTATCCTCAAGACTCGTGTCTTCAAGCGTCGCCAGATTTCGTGACTCCCGATGCTCCACCATCGATGGAAAATCACAAGAGCGATGACTTTGAGAATTGCTTCAATCAAGATTTTTCCAACCATAACCAAGCTACAAACTTCAGTGCTGTTGGTGTAGATGCTTGCGATATTGAAAGGGAGGTGCCGAAAACGGAAGAGAGGGATTCTATGTACCAACAACAGTCTGCGATCCAATCGTCAACAAATGATGTTTATGAACAAGGAGAAACCGATCTCACACAATCAGTGGAATGTTTACTGAAGGATTTAAGCCAAGAAAGCAAACTGCTTTGTTTGCAGTGGGTTCAGTTATTTGATGATAGTGAAAAATTTGAGGATTTCTGCCCCACACGTCTAGATAGTATTTTGCAAGAAGCTAAACAACTGGAAAGAAATTTAATTCGCCAGAAAGAAGTGCTATGCCATCGTCTAAAAGGATTGTCCAAAACGTTACAGATGATATAAATTACAGGACGAAACACAGACACAGGGCCACAAAAACATTTAACTGAGATTAAATCAGCAGAAGTACATCATTACATCTACAGTGACTGACTGTAATTGAGAAATGACGCTTAATATCACGCATTAAAACATTCTTCCAAAAACTTTGGAAAAACAAAACTTTGTGAACTTCATATTTACAAATTACAGATGATGTGTATAAATATTAATGATACGATAGAAAAAAGGACAGCTTCTTTGATTTAGATGGGATTTTATTTTATGCGATCACTTTACATATCCCCCCCCCCCCCCCCCAAAAAAAAAAAAACAACATGTATATATAATATTCCTTGTTGAAGTTTAAAATAAAGGACATTTGCTTTATCAAAGAACTTTGTTGGTTAAAGTGACAAGACGAGAGACTCGAATCTGAGGGTTGAAGATGTATTCTTTTTCCATTCTTTTTAGGGGCGTCACAGAGTCAAATGGGGTTGTCATGATATCTAGTATCGAGTAGAGTGTTTGAGGAAGTAAGAGGAGGAATATTTCAGACAATGTCACGATTGACACCCGGTTTCAGAATGTATTTATTCCACAACAAAGTTTTGATTTCTACACTAGGCTTGCTATAATGTACTTTTCAGTTTCTGAAACTGGGTATCAATTTTATACATACAAAAATGAATTTAAATTGTGACAACCCCCTCTTACCCACCAAAAATAAATACTTGTAAAGGCTAATGTAGATATTAGCCGTCACTATTAAATATAATTAGATTGAACGGTTTTAGTCCCCTGTAGAGGTTTCTGCTAGTTAACAATGTGCATCCTTATTCTAACTTGAATGATTGATTGTTTGGTGTTTTACGCCGCGCTCAAGATTATTTCACTTATCTGGCAGCGTTGCCAGTTTTATTATGGGAGGAAACTGGGCTGTAGGAAACCCCGACCTTCCGGTGGTAACTGGCAACCATCCCACATAAGCCGTTCAAGTGAAAACCCAGTCCAATTTTTTTTTGACGGAGGGGGATTTAAACCTGCGACCCATTGGTGGAGACTGTTTGGATTGAGCGTCCAACGGTCTACTTACTGAGCTCTAACTTGAAATGAGCATAAACATATATCAAGGCTCAACCTATTAGCACTGAGCTATCCTCCAACTTGCATTTAAGCCAATCTTGCTAGAAATTATAATACATACAATGTTATGACCCGAAAGAACTCCATTGTTTCGAATTTTACAGTGACAAACTCAAGATTAGTTTACTTGAATAATGGTTTTAATTTGATTTCTGCCACCACAGGTTTTAATTTTGAAATGAAAAATAAATTATGAAATTTTCATTGCTTGATGTTTAATGCTTCAGTAAAGATGAAGGGGGGGGGGGGGGGGTCTCTATTCCCAGAGGAAACCCCAGACCCCAGATTTGTTTTTGAACTGAGTTGAATTTAACCCTGCCACCCATCACTGAGAGGCTTATGTCAAACTGAGAGACCATCATCCTCCCAACTGAGCCACCAAGGCCCTAGTTATGTCTGAACCTGTGACACGTGAATGTCCCATGTATGTAAATGTATGATTGAGTATTTGGTTGACCACGTATATCAGTTCTTGGGCTATTTCCAAAATCAAAATCACTACATTTCATTAACATTGTTAGTGTAACAGGTACATTTTAAAATTAAAATGTATGATGTTGGATACAATTAATAAGATATTTTGAGGACATATCCAATTAATTCTTATAATTCTTTTTTCAAATCAGATGTGCTGGTCAGAATATTCAACATTCATGATCATTTCTTAATTCCAATAGAATAACATAAACTGAATTAGAGGTATTAAAGGTGAGTAGTCTTCAGCAAAACCTAATTGCGATTTATTTTATTGGAGAGAAAATATTGGACACCTGTCTTCACAGCATATATTTATTGTAGACTGGACATCTTAATACAATAATAGTTTATAGTGTATAATATATATCAGTAAAAATAAGGTTAGAACCCCAGCAAATTGTGTTAACAGTCATATTCCAATATGAGAGAAAAAAAAAAAGAGGGGTGCATGGTAATAGGCTGTGGGGTCATAATGTTATCACAACAATGTATCCGGTATGTGTGACAATGAACCTTTCCTAGCACACCTGATACATGTACAATTGACCAATCAGAAAACAGATTTCCCTGAGGGATAAAAAAATATACAGGATCTTTCAACAGAATATTGATAAGAGTCAATTGTTCGATATTTTGATTAGCGTTTATGTCACACTTTTTCAGTATTCTGTGTTCACACAATACTGAACCACATACTTCCGCATGTGAATGCAACATAAATGATGTCACCACCAGACAAGATTTTGATTGGTGTTGAATACTTAAAAGAGACGAACGATAATTTACATGAAGAATGTTTATTACATACAATTTAAATACAAGTGCATATACATATATATGTACAAATTAAATACAATATTTTCATATATATACAAATTCTTTACTTTTCTTGAATGGAAATCGTTTCAAACCACCATCTAATTCAAGTCACTGCCTCTGTATTTGAATTTGAAATTTACCTGAAAAAAGAATTAAAAATATATATATATTTAGTTGCTCTTATACTATCAACTGCAGCAGATTTCCATGGCAAGACACGCGGCGGCATGCAAACATTTTCAAGAATATTACATTTTGTTCTTACAAAAGATGGCAAGATGTTGATTTCCATTGACAATAGGAATTCAGGAAAATTTTAAATTTATTTTCACAGTTCATGCTTTATAAATTTTAGCTGACAGCCCCATCCCCACACACAAACACTCTCCATGTACTAAACCAAGTTCTAATTGATGTATAAATCAGAAACGATCAACTCACAAGCAGGCATTGCTGTTATCTCTGCCGTAACCAAACAATTGATGCCTAAATTTGATAAACATCCTCTGATCATTCCGCAAGGAAGGGCAAGATACTGCAACAGAGTGCAAAATAAAATTAAAAAATGACACAGAATCAATAAAATTTTCACATATAACTTACCTTCCAAAGTAACGGTAAATTATGTACATTTAATAATAATAGTTTAAATTTCAGCTGTCAAAATGTGGAAATTTTCCAGTAAAAACAGAATATGGAAATTATCAGCTATTTAATTCACAATGATACTTGTCTAGAGAATGTATGTAAGGTAGTTCTTTGACCTAACTTAGTGTCAAATAAATAAACAAAATTTAACCCTATTAGTATCTTGGCTCTTACAGCACACACACTGTATGGATTTCCGTTATTCCAACATCAATCATTTAGTTTTTCAATGACTTTCAAAGTACTGTTGTTAAAATCAGAGTTTATCAAAAGAGTTTAAATTTTTGAAATTCATGACACTTTGAAGCACATTGGTTGAAAAAAAGATAATAATCAAATTTTGCATGCAATAATATTTAAATACATTAAGATTTACAGTACTATCATGACTTTTAATAAATAAAATAATCATCAATTTGGGATGATAAATAACTCAAAATTAAGTATAATAAATTAATATCCAACAACTTAGACATTGTATTTTTTATTTCACATTTACATGTAAAAAAAAACTTTCTAAATCATTTCTTGTTTGATGTTCAAGTGGAGATAAGTATTCCCTGATCATGTGATGAGGAGAGGATAAGAGTTATGTCCCCTGATGATGAGAGGATAAGAGTTATGTCCCCTTGTTACCTTCGGGGCTTCTTCCATGTACTGTTTTCCATTTGAAATTTGAATCAGGAATTTGAATTTGTTGTCTTGTAACACATACACACCCTGGAATATTCAAAAGAAATGTATGAAGAAAAAATCGGCCATGTGTGCTTTTAGCTTTTCAATTCAACACAAAATAATCCAATTTCTGATCAGAGACTTAAGTGGATTGAAATTATTTCAATACAACCAATATTGAAGATGTAAATGAGCAGTTGGTCAAGACACATTGAGATTAGCTTTTCATATTCCCACAAAATAGCTTTAAAACATTTAATAAAAAATTATAAACATGTTATAAACAATTGATTATAAACCTATAACTGTAAGGAGGTTATTTGCATTACCTGATGATTTGTCCGTAAATTGTCAATTTGTTTTTTGTAAACCGCTGTCCAAAATTCTTTACAAATAAACTTCATTGTGTCTAATTCATCTTTGAACCTTGGGCTGTCCCTTGTAAATCTAGAAAGGACAAAAATGACAACAAAATCAGAATAAAATTAAAAAAAAAAAAAAAACAGAAATGATAGGCTTGATTTAAATCCCTCATAATTTCTTGCAACAATAAACATAGAGCTGGGAATTGTCACAGCCAAACTAAATCCCTCACACTCGCAGGGATTGTTTTTTGTCTACTTTAGCCAGAATCTAAATGGATGTTCCTAAATTATCATTACGAGAATCCATTTTTAAATTTTAATATCTCCTTATTTTGCTCCACTGAAATAAGCATATTTATACATTTTCTGGATATATTTTGTTACCTCTTTACTGTTTTAATTTGTCCAATGAGTTAACAGAATGCTTACTCGTTAGTAATTTACATTTATTGGGAATTGCATAGATGAAGCTGTAAAAAATTTATGTCAACAGTTATCAATCATCATATTTTTTGTGAATTTTTTTTTTGTTGAGAATCTAAGCAGCTCCCTGTAGGATAATTTTGCAGGAGTATTTTTGGGAATCACAATCTCGTCAAAACGCAAGCCCTGCCTCGGCAAAATTTTTGCCACAGCAAAGTATTTGTTCCTGATGAAAAATGCTGTAAAGAATCGCTTATTGTTGCAGAAAAATTTAATTGTCTAGAGGAAAGATTTTCCTATGTTAAAAAATTTAATTATGAGGGTGGTGAAAAATAAGGATGAATCAAAGATTTTGTTCAATAATGGCATCCGAAAATACCTTTCTGCCAGACTCTGTCCTATTCTATAGCCCAACGACTCAAGTTTTGATATACAATCATCCTGAAATAGAACAAAATGTAATTATAATTCTCATATTGTTTTTAAAAAATAATACAACTTGAAGTCCTTTTTGGGAATCATATAATCATGGAATCATATAAATTACTTTATATTCTTGAAAAGAATGAACATTTAAATTAAAGATTTTGATAATCTTTATTCAGGCCCAACATATTCTGACAAATTTAAACAAGTTCTAGCAGAGTATTGTGAATTGATATAATACCAAACATGACAATAACACACAAAGTAATAGAAATAAATAAGATAATAATTGATAATTTATTCTGTAAAGCTCAATTGAAAAAAAACCAAAACTGTCGGTAAATAGCTGTTTTATTATCTTATCACAAAAAACTTGTGGTAATTTCGTACAAGTTTTCCGTAGAGCAGAAATTAGAACTTATAGTGGCGTATTCCTGTCGGTTTTATAAGAATTCCCATGGGGCTTTATTCCTGCCGGATTTCAATCATGTCATCTATTTTAAATTTTGTCTTTTTTGTATGTATATATGACATGAGAATATTTGTAAATATTTGTATTTGTATATTATCAGTTCTGGTGAATAAATCAAATCAAATCAAATCAAATTGCCAATTGAAATTGAGCATACATTGTACCTTTTAAAGTTACATACAGCCAAGAGATTGGTATCATTATCAACAAAGCTTTTATTTTGTATTATAGGCTCCGTGGAGTGACGTCACACCATTCAAAATTACCTCCTGTTGCACTCAGCAAGGGTTGACTTTTAACATCGAAGTAAATGGGCGATATTCAGTTTTTAGAGCGAATCTTCAAATTTTGTCCAATAAAAAATCTTCAAATCTCAGTATGTCCGGGAAAATATTGTTCCTGATGATCAACTAAAGTTTCACCCCGGAACAAGTGTTATCTTACAATCGAAAATGTGTTTTTTGTCCATTTACTCCCATGTTAATTTTCACCGCCTCGGATTTGCAAAGGATGTAACCTGGTAACTGTTATTTTTGTGTGAACTCCACGGAGACCCATTGCTTGATAGAAAAGACAAAATAATTCTGTATCAACACAATGATCTCTATATTTTGCAGCTTGCCTTATGTCACGTAAATATATATGGGGTGGGCAAAAAAAATATAAAAAACTCAACATTGCACATTATCATTAACCCTTTGGACACTGAAGCCCTGAACGACTAGGGGCCTATATGTACGAGCCTCCTGCGCAAAAATGGACAAATTATGTATTTTCGTTATGTGTCTGTTTTATACATATTTATACAAACTTTACACTCATTCAGTTCGATCTTTTAGTTCGCCGTCTCACCCCCAAAAAAAAGCCTTCAAACACTCACATTTGTGTTGCATCCTCGTCGTTTTTCCAAGGACAGCCCTAATATCCCGCTAGCCTCGTTTCCTTCCAAATGAACTTGGGAAATGTACGGACACAAGTTGACCTCTGAGCCTCGCTTTCGGATTTTCTTGATAAAGTTGTTTAATCCGAAAGTGAAGCTCACAGGTCAACTTGTGTTCGTACATTTCCCAAGTTCATTTGGAACGAAACGAGGAGGCTAGAGGGAGATTTCGGGCTGTCCTTCGGCTTGGAAAATGAAAATGATGCAAGACAAATGTGACTGTTTGAACACTTTTTTTGGTGAAACGACAAACTAAAAGATCGAATTGAATGTGTGTAAAGTTCGGGCCGCTTGCGTTGCTTAAATAACTAAGAGAAATTGAGAGAAAATGTGTTGTTTCTACGAATGTACACGTTTCAATATGGCAGGTCCTCCAACTCTATTGGTCACCCATCATCAAGATAGTTTGGCCACATAGTTTGGAGATCTCCAAGTCCAACTAAAGTAGTTTATGTATTACAACTTCTGTTTGTTTGTAAACTAAAGCGACGTTTCGGTCCAGATTCTAGTTCCGTTATCAAACATAATATTTTGAGTTAATATTTTTACTTTAACTTCTAATTATAAATGCCTCTTAGTCTTAAGTTTAAGAACATTAAATTTTCTTTATAAAAAAGTGATAGCCTACAGCAAGTAGCACACGGCCCGACACCCGTTGCACGGGTCACTCATTAATCTGTTAATCGCCTATATTTTTCAATTATAGTAAAATAGTAAATAAATATTTAATAATATATATATATATTTATTTTACCTATATAATTGAACTATTTTCTACAAAAAGTTTTAAATGATAGTCGGAAGAAAAGCCCTTCTGGGCTTATGTTGTTCGTTTTCTTGTAAACCGACTTTAAATAAAGTTTCTTGTATCTTGTATCTTGTATTTTTGCCCTCCCTAAACCCACAGATTTTCAGATACAACTTCACTCTTCAGTTCAACTAAGTTCAAGATTCAGTTGTTAATGTTATATTCACTGGTTAATAATTTTCCACCAGTCGGGGGCACTAGTGATTATTATCTAAAGAAAATCGAAATAGACTAGAAATTCCCCCAGAGAGCACTACCTGGTCTTTTTTCTCGGATACTTTATAAACGTTATCCACTATTTCCATGTGTAGAAAATCAAACACCGCCTCGTCAGCCATATTTAAGGGTCTGATAGCACGGCAGCTGTGGTGCATCACCCATGAGGCATCAAAACATCATATGATGGATGTACAGAGTACGGTCTGACAGACACAACGTGATCTGTCTAGTTATTCTAATTAACTTTTTAGATTTTACTATGACCGATTACACTATTTCTATTTCCCACGTGATATTTTATAATGCATTGTCTTCGAAATACACCCAAGGACATGTCGGGAGTTTTGTGATTTCCCCTTTTATGTAGTAAGTCGCTGATGAGAAATCACGACAACTACCATCAATAGGACTAATTGCCGTAATTTGCCCGTCGTCTGTAAGGTTGGGTTTGTTTTGGGAATATTACCAAAACACTGTTTATTATTTGTGGTGGTACATTCAATTCCATTCACCTAATCAAAGTATGTAAGATTTTGACAAAGCCACCAAGAAACCCTAATTATTTCGGGAAGAATAGAGAAATGGCTGAATCTTGGAGTTGGAGCTGGAACGAATTTTGTGGGCGGGATGAAAACATCAGTGCATGGATAAATTCCGATTTCGGATACTGTTTTGAACAAATTACTATTGTTTTCCCCACCAATTGTATTCTGGCCATAATCAGTGCGTATTATGCAGCCCAAAGGAACAACCGACCGTCTTCATTTCTTTCATCAAGATGGTGTTGGAGTTTAAAAACAAGAGTTGCCCTGTCATTTCTTCTTGCCCTCCTACCTGTCATCCGAATAGTCATTTTGGCCTCCGATCAAGACAAGAGTATCAGCATTATTGATGCAATCACCTCAGGTGTTGTAGCTCTAGCCTGGCTGATGCAGACGTTGTTTCTATGGAGACTAAAGAATATGTTTTGGCGAAGTACACGAGGGCCATTGATACTTAATTTATGTGTTGCATTGGTAACTGTTTCATCCATTATTCAAGTACGCTCTGTGGCATTACAACGTATCAACCATTCAGTTCTGCATGACATTTCTTATGAAATCATCACATACATTATACTTGGTTTACACGCATTGTTTTTCTGCACATTAATCCCATCACCTCCCTCTTTAACTACTCAGGTCAACAATAATGGACATATCCAAGCTGAAAGTGATGGGTTACTCACAGGTGGGAGACAAGTCAGGGGCTATGGCTCGGTTAGACAACCCTCAGAAACACTTGGCGCAGCTGAGACTCCAAACGTTTTATCAAAATTAGCCTTTCATTGGGTAACGCCTATGATGGTAAAAGGTGCACGGAAGGCCATAAACTCTGCAAATGATTTATTTACTCTTCCAGATCGACTAAATACTGAAATGAATTATTTAAAATTTAGTGTCAATTTGCATAGACCAAAGAAAACTCGGGGTCGGGACATATCTTGTGAGAGTTCAACTCCTGAAACTACATATACTGAGACCCCTCATGTTGAAGTTATATCTCCCAATTTACGTACCAAACTTATTGGAGAGAAGGTAACACAGCCTTCTAATTCTAATCGTCCAAGGAGTATGTTATCCGCTTTAAACCAAACATTTGGATGCGAGTATTACGGTTTAGGTATATTAAAACTATTAGCTGATGGATTGGGATTCATGGGGCCAGTGCTTTTAAATTTATTAGTTTCATATATGGAAAACAAAAATGCACCTGGATCCAATGGATATATTTACGCTAGTGGGTTATTTGCATCAACTTTGGTAGGAATGTTTTTCACATCACAATTCAACTACCATATAAATGTTGTTGGTTTTAAAATTCGGGCAGCGATAATTTCAACTGTGTATCGCAAGGCTCTCTCAGTTAATTCAGTTTCGATAGCCAAGTTTAATACTGGAGAAATTGTTAATTTTATGAGTACAGATACGGACAGAATTGTGAATTTTTGCCCTAGTTTCCACGCCTTTTGGAGCCTTCCATTTCAAATTGGTGTGTCACTGTATTTGTTACATCAACAAGTTGGCTTGGCATTTCTAGCTGGCTTAGCATTTGCTATCATCCTGATTCCAATCAACAAATGGTTAGCTAACAAAATAGGAGAACTGAGCACTAAAATGATGGCTCAGAAGGATGCTCGTGTAAAGGTGAGTTCAATTCTTTTTTCAAAACCTGTTTCACAAAGTGGCGTAGATGTATTTTGCGTAATTTTCATACTAACGTATCTCTACAGTATGTGTTGCTATGGCAGTTACGTGAAAACTTACTCTACGCCGCTTAGTGAAACAGGCTCCTGGTATGTAGCCTTAATATGAGGCCGGAAGGGCCAAACCCTACAGGACTTAGTCCTTACTTAGTAAAATAGGAAAATTCCTGAATGGTTGAGAGAATGTGAAACATGCCTGCTGTGACTGCAGGAAAGTGTTCCAACCAGCTCTAGTCTAGATATGGATGTAATTGTAATGCAATAACTCCAGTGTTGCCACCAGGGCAAGCATGTTTTAGAAACTGGTTGCCCTGACTCTTAATCTGGTTGCCCAGAATTTTTAACTCCGTTTCATATATGATTCCAATAAAAAAAATCTAAAAATACATAAAATCAATTTATTAAAGGTATAATTAAAGCATTCTAATGAGTTTCATTAAATAAGTTATATGAACACATAAAATATATGTTCAGTTGTCTACATGTACACACCTATTATTGTTATTAGTTGGTGGGTTTTTTTTTATTAAAGCAAATTAAGCATTTTGATCGTCCATATAGTCTTTATTACTTATACTTATAGATATAAATGTAGAACACACGATGTATTAAATTGAAGCTGTGTCCAAATTCCTTTAAATTCTGTTGCCCACGGGAATGAGTTTTTCCATGGTTTGACAAATGTACTTTTATGTTTATAATTGTCGTATTCATTATTTGTCCTTGTCGATGATTTTTCCAATTTTCAACTAAACATCGCTCCATTTTTGTATTGCAACAACGACATATTCGAATGACCGGTGTTTTGAGCTTTCTCTGCCTGAGGCTTGACGGGACAGCACGTGTGCGATAGCGTGTAGCCGACTTGTGGAGAGTGCATATCAGTGGTTAACCAAGAGCCTCGTTTTGATTACCAGGAAATCCCAAACAAAATGTCTGCCTTGATACAGCGTCGTAGAAGTTTATGAGCTATTTATTTCGAATAAATTATTTCTGTCGTCCAGTTTGAGAAATAGTTTTGCCTCTCGTGCGTCTGTTGAGCAAGATTACAGTTGACACGGTTGGTAAAAGTCACTTGCCCGACCGGGTAAGCATTTCCGAAAAGTTACTTACCTGAGGCAAGATTTAGTTGCACCGGGCAAGCGTTAAGTTACAACACTGCACTCTGACCTATAATTTGCAATAGGAGAATGGATATCTAGACAGAAAAGGTTTTTCATTCATTTTAAGGCATTGATTGTATCAGTGAATGCATCAGAAGGGACCGGCTCGGTGGCTGTATATTCCAATCGTTTATAAAAATGACGACCCTTCTACATGTACATGTACAATCCTCGAGCTCCTACATGTAGCTCATTAGAATTTAGATTGATTGATTGATTGATTGTTTGGTGTTTTACGCCGCGCTCAAGATTATTTCACTTATATGGCGGCGTTGCCAGTTTTTTTGTGGGAGGAAACCGGGCTCTGTGCCCGGAGGAAACCCACGACCTTCCGCTGGTAACTGGCAACCATCCCACATAGGTCGTTCGAGTGAAAACCCAGTCAGAAAATTTAGCAATTTTTGGACTGAGTGGGATTCGAACCCGCGACCCATTGGTGGAAGGCTGTTTGGATTGAGCGTCCAACGCTCTACCTACTGAGCCACGGAGGCCCCTTAGAATTTAGAGGATTATATTGTTTGTAAACTACAATTAGGATAGACTACATGATGATGTATGTTACATTACAGGTACTACTGTTCTCATATCATATTTAATTTTGAACTGGCATGTCATGAGCTGCCAAAATGTGCATATTTTTCCGCTTACAATTTTCTTTGGAAATTATAGGTTATTTTTCTCAGGAAGTATTAATATGATGCTTTTTATAGCTACAGTACTACATGTAGCCTGAGAGATAATACATTAAAGGTGTAGTGTTTGGCCTACACATGATTTATCTCGCCTAATTAAAATGAATGAACGTTCAGGGTTATTAGAAAAATGTCTATTTGGAATACGTACTATCTATTCTCCTGTTTGCTTAATTCTGTTCTAGATATATAATCAAAATTCAAGCTTTTGAATTTCTTTGTTAGGGTTTCTTTCTATTAATCTCAGAACTTTTTTCACTCAGAATTCATATTTTCCACTATTTTCTTATTGAGAGTGGCTGGGAGTCTGGAATATGCCACCCTAAAACTCTTCTACAGTACAGTACTTGAACAGTTGAATTTTCTTTTTTTCAGCCACTGCCTGGTTATAAAATTTTTGAAAAACAGAGAGAGAAAAAATTAATAATAATACAGTGTGAGTCAATAATGGACAAGAATTCAGCTATGTATAAAAAATTCTCGTCTAAAAAATCATGTTTACACTTTTACATTTTAATATTTAAATTAATCACACATACATGTACACTAATACACATGCAGCACATATAATAACATATATGATACAATCGATTCAACCCATTGATTGTTTTATCTGTACTGGTCTGTCTGAGGTGCTGCATATTTTAAAAGTTGATGCATCTTTTTTGTGGTAGATGTAATACTAGATACATGTAGATTTCAGCCTGCAGGCTGATCTTTGTCATGTCACGTTTAGTATGACACAATCAATGAATACAGATTCAGAACATACATGTCGATACACATGTAAACCTTTTTGAAATTTGTACCCTAATTGTTAAATGCTTTGTCGTTTGAGGTCTTCGATGTTATTTATATACCATATTTCTTCTAAAGATTCAGCCATTCTAATGGCCTAAATTTTTCATTGAGTCCGACAAAAACAGAGACATGGAGTTGTGTTTAAGCCAGGATAATCATTTTCACACACTGCACAGCGAGTCATATTGCCTTAAATTACCTCTAATGAGCAAATTTGTCTGGTCACATTTAGCATATTTCTTATCTAATGGAATCCTTATGAGGCAAAAAGTGACTGAATCTTTAGAAGAAATACGGGTTTATTATAATATTTAGATTAACACCAAAAAAGTTTCCTACGCAGAATTTTTGCATATGATGCGTCAACCGATCAAATGCATCTATTTGAATCGCATTCTACAAGACGTTACGACAAATTTGCACCGTGAGAACGAGCCTTAATGGAAATAGAGTGTATTGGATTTCTTCTCGGATCCCTTCTTTCCTTTCCACCAAATAATGAAGTTAAACACGTACGTGTGTTTTGAACTTCCAACACCAAACAATTAAATCTAAACACAAACATGTACAATGTTTACTCTTAGCCTTTCTAATTAAAAAAAATCACTACCTGTACAATTGTATCCTCAATTAACAAAATACTTATTTATAGGCACTAAAACATGCGGGCACAGGGAAAAGTTTCTTGACTAAAATAACCATCAAGACAAGTTTCTAGTTGTGTTAAAAGAGGGTACATGTATGTCATTTAGAGTTTTAGACCTTTGTTCTCAGTCATAAGTTAAAATAAATATTTATGATCACTAAAACACTTGGGCACAGGGAAAATCTTCTTGTCTAAAATAACCATGGAGACAAGTTTCTAATTGTGTTAAAAAGAGGTATATCATTTAGACCTTTATACCCCATAAATTGTTGTAACAAACCAAACCTATGATATTTCAAAATAAATACATGTACATGTACTTGTACCTGTAATATTTTGATTTATCACATCGGATGTAAAGCTTGATATGAAATCTATAACTATCTTGTGTCTGTCTGTCCAATTAAGATTGATTTAATCTGATTAGGTCTTTTGATATTTTATTCTAAAATTAGACAATTTGACACTGGATTGATCATTGTATGGCCTGCTCAACTTATATATCGTTAAAATTAATGATTAATGAAAATACATTAATAGTAAATATTGGAGAAGGGGAAGAAAATGAAAGAACTTAGTAAATACAGTACAGGGTCGCTAAATTTTCCTTTCTAACAGTACCAAAACCACGGCCCACTTGCACAAAGCGCTCTTAATTTAAGAGGACTCTTAGCATATCTCTACAACATGGAAAGTTTACGAGCACTCTTAAGTCCCATGTTGTAGACATACACTAAGAGTACTCTTAGTTAAGAGCGCTTTGTGCAAGTGGGTCCACATCTCTATAATTTTCCCTCGCCAATTTGTGCTATAAGAAAGTTAACAATCGCTATCAGAGAACGTCTAACTGACTTGGCAGCCATCTTCACGGCCAAGCTTAACTGTGTGTCCTAAGCGGCCAATCAGCATACACCTAGCCACCAGTCACTGCACTAGCGTTTACAAGAGAAATTGGTAAACTCTGAAAGTCTGGTCAACATTAAAACCTACGTTGATTTCGATCATTTCGGGGCGCTAATAACTATTAAAGACAAACACTCTAATAAATCTGAAATATTTACTGTCTTGTAAATCAACCTTTCTGGAAAACGTGACAGCCTGCATTTGATGTCTACGTGACTTGTGGCGGTCTTTGTAGAATTTTCAGAAAAAGGTAGTCTTACCTTTGACATCGCACGTTATTGTCATACAAGATACAATAAGCTTGCAAAGGAACTTGAAAGTAATTTACTAATACTTCTTCCTGTCAATTTCAAAATGTCAATGGTGCGCTCCACTGACGATCGAAAACGAGCTTATCTGGCAGATTCATTTTCAGTGTATTTCCAAATCGTAAAAACCATGTGCAAGATTCACACACATAAATACAATGGCCTACAATGTAAGAAGCCCATTCGATACAAATGCATGTTGCTGTTTTTTTTTATTTTCTCCCCCTTTAACAATGTTTTATTTATTTCCAACCTTCTTAGGTAATGAGTGAAATATTACATGGGATTCGGATACTGAAGTTATATTCCTGGGAGGAACACTTTGCCAGAAAGATAACTGCCCTCAGGGAGTTAGAACTGAAGAGTCTAAAGGGTAGAAAATACCTGGATGCCTTATGTGTGTACTTCTGGGCCACAACACCTGTCATTATTTCTATACTTACCTTTACAACTTACTCGTTAATGGGAAACGAACTCACTGCTGCTAAGGTAATTGTTACACTAAATTTTAATTTGGATTACATTTCATGTACAAAATCTTTGCATGTTGTGAACTAGAAATATTCTCGGATTTCCCAAACTAACTATTCCCCATAGAAGTGGGTATCCAAAACTACCTGCTTTTGTTCTTTGGCCATAATAATGTTTAACTGAATTATTTATAGACAATAAAACACACAGGTACAGGGTAATTCTTCTTGACTAAAATAACCATGGAGACAAGCTTCTAATTGTGTTACAAGGGGGTGTATCATTTAGACCTTTATATCCAGTCATAGGTTGTTGTAATAAACGAAAACCCATGATATTTCATTAGGTTGAAGACAGACAAGAGTTTTGTCAGTAAAGTTTTTAGGTGTTCAATAAAAACGAATTTTGACCACAGGCCCTCGCGAATAATTACGGCAATTGGCAATTGCCGTGATAAATGCTGAGGCACAATGAATAACTGTCAGCAAATATTTGCTGATGCACACTGGAGGAATGACATATTCCATCAATGGTTTTGCTGAGACAATCTCGTGGTTTGCTGAGGTAAAGTAGCACTGCCTCGGCAAACTTTTTGCCATAGTTATTTTGTTTTTCGCGAGGGTTGGGGTACTCCAAAATGGACATATTTGAGGCGTGAGTCACTACGAATGTGGCACATGTTTAGCAGGGCTTTATCCGGAGTTATTGATGCAATGTGGCTCAGTAGGTAGAACGCTCAATCCGAACAGCCTTCTACCAATGGATCGTGGGTTATTTTCTGAATTTTCTGACTTGGTTTTCACTCAAGCGACCTATGTGGGATGGTTGCCAGTTACCAACGGAAGGTCATGGGTTTCTTCCGGGCATAGAGCCCGGTTAACGTTTCCTCCCACAATAAAACTGGCAACGCCGCCATATAAGTGAAATAATCTTGAGCGTGGCGTAAAACATAAGATAATCAAACAATCAATCAATGATTTTCAGGACAATATTTCTCAATGGTTGTAGGTATTCACCAGTTTGTCACTGTTTGTCATGCTAATAAGTCCACTGAATGCCTTCCCCTGGGTGTTGAATGGTCTGATGGAGGCCTGGGTCTCCTTAAAAAGAGTTCAAGCTTTCCTGGCACTGAAAGATTCCGATCTAACCAAGTACTACTCTGAAATTGAAAGTAAGTACATAATTAATATAAGCAGTGATATAAGATATTTTACAACTATTTTAATTTTATTTTTCTTCTGAAACCTTATTTCTATTCTTTTATCCGTAATTAAATGAAATTGCTGTTGTATGCCTATATATGTACAGTAGTGTAGACACTTTTGCAAGTAGCTTTGGTACAGTTTTCAGATATAGGTAGCAACTTATAGGTAGGTGATGTGTCAAATACTAAAATTCACCAAGCCTCAGCAGGGACTGATCCAGGGAAAATTTGGGCATACCATTTCGGTTCAAAACGTTCCAACAATAAGACAAAAACAACATCTCTGGCCCAAAATTCAACATTAAATGCTATTTTGACATTAAAATCTGTTGGTTTTAAGAATTTGGGCAGATTTTTTGCTTGTGAGTTTGGGTGCCCATACATGTACCTGTACACAGGTATCAAAATGTCTCTGGATCAGTCTATGCTCAGTCTTTTTTAGGTGACTGAAAGATTCTTCCAGCTGAAATTCTGTTTAAAGCATGTCTTTAATATTGAATATAAAGATAGTGTGCTACAATGAATTTACCTTTGTGGGCGTATTATGAGTTTCTTAAACTCTTGTTCAATTTTAGATTCCCAAGATAGTGGAAATGTATTAGAAGTTGAAAACAGTACATTTGCTTGGTTTGATCACTCCGAGGCTGATGAAGAACCGAGTGTGTCGGTGACTACCTCCTCTCAAAGAAACACGATGAAACTTAAGAATATTAACCTAAGTGTTAAAAAGGTAATTTCTTCATCTTATTTTCTGGGTCATTGGATCCATCCGTTAAATAATAAAGCCCCCCCCCCTCTCCCCCATAACCCTATGTGTAACAGATATTATTCCCACCTCTGAAAGAATAGACAAGGTTATTATTTGATTAATAAAATTGTATGGTTTTCAGCTACCAATGAAAGGGTTGATGTATTTATTACCAGCAAATCACCTCAAAATTCCTGACATCACTGCTATGTAATGAAATAAATATTGACTGCAGCATAAACTATATAAAGCGTTTTTGTCTTCAAACTTTGTCTATATACATGTACTATGTATTTCTACCATTTGTATTTAACTTGTATATATAATTATGTGGGAATTTAAGTTTTCCTTAATTTCCATTCTTAATTCATTTTATAGAACATATTTGTTACTTGGATTTTAATTACTCTTTAAGGGGATGCTGGTTGGTGTGGTTGGGAAGGTAGGATCAGGGAAGACATCTTTACTCAGCGCCATCCTGGGGGAGATGGTGAAGGAAACAGGCAGGGTCAATTTCCTTAATCCCCCTGATGGATTCGCAGTGGCTACTCAAGAAGCTTGGCTACAACATGCTACATTACGAGATAACATACTGTTTGGCAAGGCTTACAATATTAGACGATATGATCAGGTTATTGAAGCCTGTGCTCTGTCGGATGATTTGCAGGTATAAAACAGGTTTTCTTCTCAACATGGGCGCTAGAGTGATAGTCCCTTAGTCTTCATACAGGCCTACATAGATGCCACACACGTGCGAATCCCACTCAGACATTTCACTAGATCGCTGTACATGTATGTGTAAGAGCTCGGTCACACCCCCCTCCACCCCAAACCCTAGCTATGCCATAATCTTGAGTGTGGCGTAAAAGATCGATCAATCTTTTGACTGGCCATGGGTCTAATACTTAGAGGTGTTGGAACTTTTTCACTGGCTAGGTACAGCTCTGACCTCAGTTGTCCAAAGCATCTTCTAATGTTCAGATTCAAATCAAACTAACACAATTAAATTCAGGCTGTTTATTTTGAGAATTTACATTAAAGTGCTGTCTTGGATACGTTATATTTCCATCAAGGAAAAGTTACTCCCCTTGCTGTGCGCTCATTTTGAAAGGAGGAAGCATTTTTCCACTCTCGTGAGATTTCTGGGGTGGGCCTTGTGTTCAATGATTTGTGAATTGTACAGAAAAATGTTGACTGGCTATACGATAAAAATATTTCTTTGGATTTTACCTCAGATAGTAAAAATGAAAATGTAAAGATATAAATAATTCATTAAAACCTAATGAAATTATCTGTAAATAGATCTCTTTCATTGTTTGTATTGCTTTGCATTATAACGAGAAGGAGGCTGTCCCACCAAAGAGAGTAGATTGACAAGAGTGGTCACTTCGTCCAATCAGCATTGCCGGCATGTTCTTTTGGCCCCCTAGCGGAAGGGTGTTCCGACTGTACACGATTCGACTGTAAAGCGCTCCCTACAGAAAGGAGGTTCCTAATAATGGAATCGTGTCCATGTAATGGGGTACTTTAATTACCATTGTAAATATTTCCAAGATTATCTGAAAAAGTCTTTAACTTACAACTTTGAAACTTCACACATTTGTTTATTACAGCAAGTACAAGAAGCCTATTTAAAATCAACGCGCTCGGATGTTTTTTTCAAGAGTAATGCCCCTTACATTACCGCTGCTATAAAAATCCTTGTAAACACATTATCTAAAAAAGTCTTTAACTTACAACTTTGAAACTTCACACATTTGTTTATTACAGCAAGTACAAGAAGCCTATTAAAAATCAACGCGCTCGCCTGTTTTTTTTCAAGAGTTATGCCCCTTACATGTACATTACCGCTGCGGTAAAAAGCCTTGTAAACACATTATCTTAAAAAGTCTTTATCTTACAACTTTGAAACTTCACACATTTGTTTATTACAGCAAGTACAAGAAGCCAATTTAAAATCAATGCGCTAGGATGTTTTTTTCAAGAGTTATGCCCCTTACATTACCGCTGCTATAAAAATCCTTGTAAACACGTTATCTAAAAAAGTCTTTAACTTACAACTTTGAAACTTCACACATTTGTTTATTACAGCAAGTACAAGAAGCCTATTAAAAATCAACGCGCTCGCCTGTTTTTTTTCAAGAGTTATGCCCCTTACATGTACATTACCGCGGCGGTAAAAAGCCTTGTAAACACATTATCTTAAAAAGTCTTTATCTTACAACTTTGAAACTTCACACATTTGTTTATTACAGCAAGTACAAGAAGCCAATTTAAAATCAATGCGCTAGGATGTTTTTTTCAAGAGTTATGCCCCTTACATTACCGCTGCTGTAAAAAGCCTTGTAAACACATTATCTAAAAAAGTCTTTCAATCACATTTTTAAAACTTCCAACATTTGTTCAACACAGCAAGTACAAGAACCTATTTAAAATCAACGCGCTTGGACGTGTTTTTCAAGAGTTTTGCCCCTTACATGACTGTCAGCCAAAAACCTCCTTGTAAATGTGATGCATGTACACTGTATGTGGAGTAGTTTTTCACTCGCAACAAATTGTCTGGAAAATAAATATATCTTTGGTTTCTTTGGCCCAGACCCGAGGGGTCCTGATGGCGATAGCCACTTATTGTTGTTTGTACTCTGCTTTATTCAAGTGCCAAGTACAATAACATTGAATTAAATTGAATTTTTTCAAATTCAACATGCGCGGACAAAGTGACCACTCTTATCAATCTACTCTCTTTGGTCCCACTCATACCACCAAATGCACCTCTACACCTGAAGAGTTCTACTAATGGAAATATAACGTATTGACTTGGAGCTGAATTTTCTTTTCTTTTCAAACAGTATCTCTGTTTGTACTGGCCATAGACTGTATGGATTTTTCATATTCCAACGCCAATAATCTAGTTTTTCGACGAACTTTAAACTTTAGTGTTGTTGTTACATTCAGAATCTATTCTATCTATAAAACACAAAATGACTGCCATTATGTAAAACACAATGACCTACATGTAGATAACATTTTGAAAACATATTCTTTTTTTTTTAGAAGGTCAAAATAGCCCCCTAATATTAATCGATTGATTAAGATCAAATGTTGCCAGAGCCAAAATATTATGAATTTTCAATCCATATACAGCCTTAATTTTGAGGAACCCATCTTTGGGTATTAAATATTTGGTGATAACATCCGGGTAAACTTACTGAGGCCAAGAGAGGTGGCTGCCAAGGCTTTCATGACCTGCCTTATATGTATTTTTGTAATACTTTTTTTTGGTGTAATTTATGAAGTTGTGTGAAAAAACAACCAGAATTTATTTTGGCTATATGCATACTCACTTTTAATTTTGTTTTTCTTAGATCCTTCCATCCGGAGACCGTACAGAAATAGGGGAGAATGGAGTCACCCTGAGTGGAGGTCAGAAAGCCAGGGTAGCTTTAGCCAGAGCTGTTTACCAGGTTATCTCCCTTTGTGTTATGTCGCTAGTTTTATCCGAGTGACCGAGGCCCATAGCTGATTTAGAGACTAAAACCCAGCACTAGACCTTGTTCACTAGACGTCGTTTCACAAAACAGCGTAGATGTATTTTTTTATATAACTCTGAACGTCGTTTCACAAAACGGCGTAGATGTATTTTTTTATATAACTCTGGACGTCGTTTCACAAAACGGCGTAGATGTACTTTTTTACATAACTCTCTTAGCAACGTATCTCTACTGTATGGGTTGCTATGACAGTTACTTAAAGTGGCATGAGTGCCAAAATTAGAGAAAATTTTGTTGAAACGGAATTAGGTAATTGTTTGTCATTTGGTCAAGAAGTATGAAATAGGAGCTTTCTTCATATATTAATCTTGGAGATTTATAATTATGTTATTTTTATATGCAACAAAGTCTTGAAAATGTACTCATACATCCCGGCTATTTGAATTCTGTCTGTTATCGGCACGCCTTTTCTGTTCGTACCGATAACTGGCTTTACAGGAAGTGTTTATCTCGACGTTAAATCCCTAGTTTTTCTAGGTACTTTAAATGCTCAACTTCTCAGGACAATACAAAATTATGAAAAAATACTAAATTTTGGCAGCTCCTGTCTCTTTATAAACTTAACCTACACCGTTTTGTCAAACAGGCCCCAGGTGTCGGAATATTGCTCTTGCTGTATTCTCTTTATGATTTCTCTAAAACCAGATTCCTGCCTGACTCACTTTTGGTATGGTTGCCAGATACAGAAAAAAAATTCGGATTTTTTCAGGTGTTGTCTGTTTAAAAGAGTTGTTAAGTAAAGTACTCACCAAACGTCAGGGGTTTCTTATTTCACCTCCCACTAAAGCTGGCAATGTGACTATGTCGCCATATAAGGGAATCTTTTGTACGATGTAAAACATCAATCAATCCATTTATGATACAGGGATTTCAATTGGACTATTTGACAGACCACATAAAAATTTAAAAATTTGTAAGCCCCCAAATAAGGGAAGTAATGTTGAGTGTGGTGTAAAACATCAATCGGTCAGTTATTTATATTTATTTGTTTTCCATGCAGGATAAAGATGTTTACTTATTGGATGACCCCTTAGCAGCCGTGGACGCCCATGTTGCTCAGCATTTATTTGACAAGTGCATCATGGGATTGTTAGAATTGAAGACGAGAATTGTGTGCACCCACCATGTTAATTTCCTTCAACAGGCTGATTGTGTGGTGCTGATGGAGGATGGGAAAATCATTTCTATAGGTAAGTTATTTTGTAGCCTGAGTGACTTTTGCAGCTTTGTTAGCAACTCTGTTTATTCTGAGTGGATTTTTCACTTGATGGCCGTACGTGGGAGAGTTGCCAGGTACTCTCTGCAGGGCAGCAGTTCCCTACGGCAAAGAGATCGGTTTCCTTCTCTACTAAACCTTCCCTACTAATTGTCGCCATATAAGTGAGATAATCTTCAGTGCGGCATAAAACATCAATCAATCAACCTTCAGGAAAACAGGTATTTACCTATGATGTAATCGAGATCTAAATAAAGACCATCTATCTATCTATCTATCAATGATTTAAATTTTGGATTACAATGTCGAGCAAGAATCCTGAAGTGGCTTTAATTTTTTTCCAAACCGTTTTCAAGCAATATTTTGTAAACTACCCACTTCGTTTAAAAAATGTTTGAATCCCTGCTCAAGTTCGAAATGCTAAAATCTGTATGTATTTAATTACTGTACAGGCTGTTTATTGGTTGATAATAGTGCAGATTGGTTTCCATGCAATATTAAAAAAAATGCTTACTTGATTTGAATTTTTTTTACGAAAATTAGTTTATTGCCCGCTCAAGTTCAATTTCCGCTGATTTGGTTACTATACAGACTTTTGATAGATAAATAAATTATTTAATAAACATATACCCTTCCTTTGCTATATCTATGAAACAACCTTCTTCAAATCAGGTACCCCCAGTGAAGTTCTAGAATCCGAACATTTAAAAGACATTGTGTATAAAATAGAAGAACCCATGACAGATGATTCATCAGAAGCAGCCAATGAAATTACATCGGAGAACTCTTTGGTGAAGGAGGAGGCAAGAGACATCGGAGTTGTGAAGTTAACTGTGTATAAATCTTATTGGAGGGCTGTTGGCAGTTGTCTGGCATGGTCAATATTCTTAGCTCTTTTTCTCATGCAAGGTATGGCTTAAGATACCTACTGTTCACGTATTTATAACTGCGCTTAACTACAAAAAATCCCATTTGATTGACTATAAAGATGATTGCCAGTTATATGTGCATGTATATGTTGATTTTCCCTGTGCCCGTGTGTTTTAGTGATCATAAATATACGCAGCACAGGCTCTTATTACCAGCATAAACATCTTGTGCATTCTTTAATCACCATACCTCTCGGCTGCTACCTAAAACAGGGGCACTTTTATACAGTCAATCAATCCATGAAACATTATCCATGCTCTTCGCTATACTTCAATAACAACATGGTGCAATGTTTAAAGGCAACGGTTATATTTTACCTTGTAAGGATAAACCCTTTTAGCTTGGGAATTGACGTTTGCGCAGTAGTGTCGGTGTATGGCAAAATGACGCTACATTGATTTTCCTGATCAATCTGACATTGAAACCATGCTCATTTTGCCTGACGCAATGTGATAGATTCCTGTCACAGCACTTGCAACAAAGAAATGACGTCAATGCTATACAATTAGAATAATGTCGTGAAAAACATCTGAATTGAATTGATCTTCACTGTCAGGTGATCTGCCGAGGCTAGGTGCCCAGTTCGGTGGAGGAATGGTCTGGCTCTTCAAAATACAAGCCTTCCATATATAGGTCACAGGTTCGAATCCAACTCGGTCAAAACACAAAATTGAAAAAAATCTGAGTTTATTTTTCTTTTAGTTGCCCTTTGTGGAAGGGTTACCAGTTACTGGTTTCTTTTTCTACTAAACCTGGAAACGCTATCATTTAAGTGAAATAATTTCCAGTATGACATAAAACATCAATCAAATTGTTTTATGTTTTTTTCTATTTATAGCATCTCGTAACGTCAATGATTGGTGGTTATCCTATTGGGTGAGTCACTCGGGTGTTAACCAATCAGATTCAGCGAACAGCACCCAATCAGTTCACAGTCCACAGCAATTACTTTTACTTCTACAAACTTCTTACAGGTAACAATTAACATTTTCAAATTTCAGTTCTCTGTTTCATTTATTGATCATTTCGCCTCCATTAACTATGGCTGAGAATGAATGAATGGTCGTCCCGGTTATTATTATTATTATTATTATTATGAACTTTATTTACAGAGGGTTGAAAAACTCAGTCAACTTACAGCTGATCTTCCCTGAGACCCTCCTCTCATTTTCACTACATTCATTCACACAATATATTATATATATTACACAAGTAAGCAAAAACAAAGATTAATGAAAAACAAAAAAAATCAATAACAATATATATAAAGCTTGGATAAAATTTAAATTTAAATTATTTAAATTTTGTTCGTACAGGCCAATACTGCATGGATTTTCCTCGTTCCAAGGTCCATCATTTAGTTTTTCGATGGCCTTTGAAGCCTCTTACTGTCGTGAGAAATTATGAAAAAAGTGCTAATTTTGGCAGCTCATGCCACTTTAAATAATACTATGAGATAGATGATATCTACTGGTTACAAATAATAAGCACTATCCATTTATCTCATTGACTCTTAAGCCCAGCTCAGGTTGAGTTAAAATCCGATCCGATCGTTGTAAACTCCAGTCTGTAGTGAATCTGTGATCAATCAGTCACTCAGAAAACGTTTTTCGACATGAGCGGACTTAATACTCTTCAGATCGGTCTCAGACTTTTCTCCCGATCAATCTTAAGGTCGCAGCCAATCAGCGACATATACTTCATCACGTGGTCATTTTTACCCCTCGGGCAAATTTTGCCCGAAGGGTATTGTCGTTGCCTCCGTCGTCCGTCTGTCCATTGGTCCTTGTAAACACATTATCTAAAAAAGTCTTTAACTTACAACTTTGAAACTTCAAACATTTGTTCAATACAGCAAGTACTAAAAGCCTATTTAAAATCAACGCGCTCGTTTTTTTTTTTTAAAGTTATGCCCCCTTTTATTACCGCTGCTATAAAAAGCTTGTAAACACATTATCTAAAAAAGTCTTTAACTTACAACTTTAGAACTTCACACATTTGTTTAATACAGCAAGTACAAGAATCCTATTGAAAATCAACGCGCTCGGATGTTTTTTTCATGAGTTATGCCCCTTACATTACCGCTGCTATAAAAAGCCTTGTAAACACATTATCTAAAAAAGTTATTAACTTACAACTTTAAAACTTCACACATTTGTTTAATACAGCAAGTACAAGAAGCCTATTGAAAATCAACGCGCTCGGATGTTTTTTTCAAGAGTTATGCCCCTTACATTACCGCTGCTGTAAAAAGCCTTGTAAACACATTATCTAAAAAAGTCTTTAACTTACAACTTTGAAACTTCACACATTTGTTAAATACAGCAAGTACAAGAAGCCTATTGAAAATCAACGCGCTTGGATGTTTTTTTCAAGAGTTATGCCCCTTACATTATCGCTGCTATAAAAAGCCTTGTAAACACATTATCTTAAAAAGTCTTTAACTTACAACTTTGAAACTTCACACATTTGTTTAATACAGCAAGTATAAGAAGCCTATTTAAAATCAACGCGCTCGGATGTTTTTTTCAAGAGTTATGCCCCTTTTATTTCCGCTGCTATAAAAAGCCTTGTAAACACATTATATAAAAAGTCTTTAACTTACAACTTTGAAACTTCCTACATTTGTTCAATACAGCAAGTACAAGAAGCCTATTTAAAAGCGATGTGCTCGGACATGTTTTTCAAGAGTTATGCCCCTTACATGACTATCAGCCAAAAACCTCCTTGTAAATGTGATGTATGTATGTGGAGTAGTTTTTCACTCACAACAAATTGTCTGGAAAATAAATATATCTTCGGTTTCTTTGGCCCAGACCCGAGGGGTCCTGATGGCGACAGCCACTTATTTCTCAATTACCTTGGTTGGTATCGGTTGAAAACTCTGATTGCACAATTATTAATAAAAATGACAAATACATGTAAAATATCTTATTCTGTTTCAACAAAATGTTCCCTATATTTGGTAACTCATGCCATTTTATTCTTATCTTTAACAAACATGTTTTAATTCTAATTTTGCTATTTCAGACCTTTATCTAGTGAAATCAATGTTTCCCAGAAGGAAGATGAGATAAAGTTTTACCTGACTGTATATGGGGCTCTGGCGGGGGCTAACTCCATCTTCACACTCTTTAGGGCCTTTCTGTTCGCCTATGGGGGCATCAGGGCTGCTCAAGTACTCCACAAATATGTCCTGGCTTCCATTTTAAAGGTTTGATTTATGATTTTAAAGTGATCAAGGCTATAGAGATAAACGCCATTTTCAGGTTCATGTGGATTGATTGATTGTTTGGTGTTTTACGGAAATTGTTTGGAGGAAACGCACGACCTTCCGTTGGTAACTGGCACCCATCACATAGGTCGTTCGAGTGAAAACCCAGTCAGACAGGTTCATGTGGAAGAGTTACCAGGTACTGTATTCACAGTAGGTTGGTGTTTCCTCTGGGTAAAGAGCACGGTTTTCTTCCCCACTTGAACTGGGAACGCCGTCATATAAGTGAAATAATGTTGAGTGAAGCATAAAACCTAAATCAAGAAATGAACCTATTTTTAAGTGCAGAGTGAAAAGCAGTACAATGTATGTACTGAAATCTACCTTTCTATTTGTTTAGTGGGCTGAGCAAGCAGAAAAAAACTAAAGATTTTTTTAGAAAAATTAGTTTAATAATTTAATTTTTGACGTTTTTCATAAAAGCTGCTTGCATTCCGCAAGTTTCTTGTCAAGGCGCATCAATTGTTGTTTGTCATAATTGGTCTGTTTTGATATAGGGGCATAATTTCAATTATTGCTAGTGTTGACATGATGCCTAAACACATCCCACTGTTGACGTACTGTGGAAAAGGTCATTCGGAGATTTCAACTGAATTTTCTAACCACACCATTATTAAAAATAGCTATTTTTTTCTGATAGATATTCGCGTTCTGTTAGATAACATGTTGAAGGTTTTCTGGGATATACTTGCATAAGTGGAATTATAGAGTTTGAACAGTGACAGTAACTAAAGTGACATGAGAACTTTGATTGGTTCTGTCTGCTGCACTATCACTGTTCGTACAGGTCACATATTTTATGGACTTTCTTCATTCAAATGTCAATAATTTTTTATGAAAACCAATCAGTCTTTGTGAAAAAAGTCAGAATTTCGGCACCTCATGCCACTTTGATAATCATGACATTTCAAACATAACAAATAATAATTTGATCTGTATAAATAGCTTTCTCCACCTTGCCATAAAAGCAATAACTGGATATCTTTTACTTCAGACAAATAGTCCATAGTTAGATAGAAAACATTATATTAACTGGCAGAAAGAGAAAATAAATCAGTACAGGGACTGATCCAGGGAAAATTTGGGCATACCATTTCGGTTCAAATAAGACAATAAGACAAAAACAACATCTCTGGCCCAAAATTCAAGATTAAATGCTATTTTGACATTAAAATCTGCTGGTTTTAAGAATTTGGGCGGATTTTTTGCTTGTGAGTTTGGGCGCCCATACCTGTATACAGGTATCAAAATGTCTCTGGATCAGTCTATGCAGTAAAAGGAGAAATAGACACAATAAACCGTAAACAAAATACAGCAACGTACTCTGAAATATGCAGTTTAGTGAAATCCGTATATTCTATGAATATATCCCCTATAACAAGGGTATCATTTCTTATTTCAGGCACCCATGGGCTTTTTTGATTCCACCCCTATTGGGCGCATTGTGAACAGGTTTTCGTCAGATATTTATTCCATCGATGATGCCCTACCATTTATCATGAATATATTGCTGGCTCAGATATTCAGTATTGTGGGCTGTATTATCATTACATGTTATGGTCTTCCTTGGTTTTCACTGCTTCTTATTCCCCTTACAGTTGTCTACTATTTTGTTCAGGTAAGCGCCATTAGAATTAAATACATGTTCTATTTTTATTTTTATCGTCATTATATTATGGCTCAGTCGGTAGAGTGATACCCTCTCAGTCTGACACAAACCTCCCAATGATGGGTCGCCTGCTTGAATCCCACTCAGTGCAAATAAAAAAATTCAGAGGGAATTTTTTACTCCGTCGCCTTATGTTGGAGAGTTACTGGTAATCGCTAAAGATCAAGGCTTCTCTGGGACAAAGAGCCTGGTATTTTCCACCACTAAACCAAACAACGCCGCCATATAAGGGATGCTATTTTGAGTGTGGCAAAAAACATCAATCAATCAGTCAATCACTGTCAAACACTGTCATGGAATCAACCCATTACTGATAACATTAATAATGACAAGGATATCTACAAGTATGCTGCTCTCTTCAACTATATTCTTTACATAAGTACTGTGAAGAAGAAAAAAAAACAAGTATAATTGTAAACATTTTCTTTTTGCAGCAATATTACCGTCATACATCTCGAGAAATAAAGAGAATTTCCAGCGTGACATTATCTCCTATATACGCTCATTTCTCTGAGACAATTGGGGGACTAGCCATCATTAAAGCTTTTAGACAAACAGAAAGGTATTTACAAATGTCTATACATTATTAAACTTCAATCTGTTTGTGAGCTACCAAAATGTGGATATATTTCCGTTCAAAAAATTATCAAATTTTTTTCCCAACAATAATAATTTAAAAGCGTTTTATTCCTTTTAGTGTCGATATTCTATGTTTGAGTTTCATGAGCTGCCAAAGTTGGATTAAAGTTACAAATTCAACTTGACTTAGCTTAAAGAGGCCTCTTAAAAGTGGACCCTAGTTTAAGGAGGCCTCATAAAAGTGGACCCGGGCCAAATTCAATAGGACTAAAGAACCATGCCATCTGTTTATGTCTAACAGTGTCTTTGTCCATCTCTACTAACTAACTCGTCATTGAAGGGCTACAAATTTATATTAGTCTTTAGAAAACAGAAATAAGGTTCTAAAAAATATCAAATCCTTTCTTACTAACTCACAAAATTTATTTCTGTTTTCAGATTTATGAAGGAAAATACACAAAGGCTTGATCTTAATCAGCGTGCACAATTTGCGGCCTGCGCAGCATCCTCATGGCTCGGTTTTCGTCTACAGTTATTAGGGGTTGCTATGGTTACTGGGGTAGCCTTTACAGCCGTGCTGGAACATCACTTTCAAATGGTAAATCCTGGTGAGTCCTTTGATCGGTGGAATTCATATATGTAAGCGAATGGATGGGGGGGATTGAATTTGATAGATTGATTGATGTTTTACGCCGCACTCAAGACTATTTCATTCAGACCAAATAAAATCAAAAAAATTTCTGAGAGGATTTTTACTGTCCTTTGTGAAGTTGCCAGGTTATCTGTGAAGTTCAGGCTTTTCCTCCGGGCAAAGAGCGTGGTTCCTTCCCTCACTAAACCTGGCAACGGCTGTATATAAGCCAGGTCATTATGAGTGTGGTGTAAAACTTGAACTAATCATTAATTTGGCTTGTCTTTATCTTTGACATTTTACATGTCTACTTTCTGTTCAGGGCTGGTTGGTTTAGCTATCACCTATGCACTGTCCATAACTAACTTGTTAAGTGCGGTAGTCACCTCATTCACGGAGACAGAAAAACAGATGATCAGTGTGGAGAGGGTTCAGCAATATATTGACGATGTCCCGTCAGAGAAATTGGAAGGGGTACTTATTGTGAGTAATGCTCAATCCATTTTCAAAGCCCGGTTTCCTCCCCCACTAAACCTGATAGCACCGCCATAGAGGTTAAAGAATCTTGAATGCAACATGAAACATCAATCAGCGTTGTATAAATACAGAAAATTTCTGAGTCAAGCCTGAGATACAACATTTGGCTCACTTTTATCAAAATTACGTGGGTTTTGTTCTCTGCCTACTAATTTGGGATAGTGGCAAGTTTACGCAGCATATGAAGATGTTAATGTTTGTTTCATCAGAGTGGTTTTGCCTGTGCCTAAAGCCCTATGTGGGTTGTTTGTCAGGTACCATTAGATGGTTGAATTAAATTCAAGGATTTTTTCTGCTCCCAGAGCGATGGTTTTGATAGTCGTGTGTGGGATGGTGGCCAAAGACGATCTGAAGGTCAAGGATCTCTTGTTCACTTTTATCTCCCATTAAACCAGGTCATATTAGCGAAATTATTTGGAGTGCTGCATAAAAATATCCATCAGTCTTTAATCTCGCTACAATAAATTATTTGTATTTTCCAGCCGCCTCCTTACTGGCCAATTCAAGGAGCTATAAGTTTTATGAGAGTACATCTGCACACCAGGTCATATTAGCGAAATTATTTGGAGTGCTGCACAAAAATATCCATCAGTCTTTAATCTTGCTACAATAAATTATTTGTATTTTCCAGCCACCTCCCTACTGGCCAATTCAAGGAGCTATAAGTTTTATGAGAGTACATCTGCAGTATCGAGCTGGCCTCCCAGATGCACTTGATGGCATTTCCTTTGAAACGAGACCAGCGGAAAAAATTGGGGTTGTTGGTCGTACAGGGTCAGGGAAATCCAGTCTCTTTTTGGCCCTTTTTAGAATGGTGGAAATACGCGCTGGAGAAATTCATATTGATGGGATTAACATACATCATCTAGATCTTGTGGATTTGAGGTTAGTTTGAACGTTAGCAAGATTTTTGTTGTAATTAATTGGTGTCTTTTAGAAAGTGAAGATAACAGTATTCTCTTTATTTTTGGAATTACACTTTTTTGAAAAACAGCAGAAATTCTTCTACTGATTTGGGGCGTGGCCTGCAACAGGGATCAACCCGGGCCCCAGAGTATGGTACCTATCACCAGCACTAAATGCAGGCTGTGATATCCATTCAGCCAACCAAGAACCAACTAAGTGGAGGCCCGTTGGCTGGATGAATAAAACAGCCGGCATTTAGTGTCACCGTTAGGTGTCATACTCAGAGACCCAAGTTTCCATTACGGGCCTCACCAAAAATCAATAGAAGTATTTCTGCCATTTTTCAAGAAAGTGAAATCCCAAAATAACGAGAATATAGAGATTCGTGTTCATCCTAAATGAATCTTATCTCAAAAGAATTTCCTTACTATTTATAACTATATTTTTCTAAGAGACAAGAGGAATATATATTTCGAATACACGGAAACAAAGAAAATTTTTTTACACCTAAATTTCATGATTGCTGAAAGTGCTGTTTTCTAGGAACTAAGTGTTGATTTTAAGAATGACCTTTTCAGGCGGAGAAAAAGACACAGGCCTTGCTTTAAATGAGGCTTGGGGTCAAATATCTCTGCGTCCATTCCATTTTTCACTCAGTCGCCGTATGTGTAAGAGTTGCCAGGTTCTCGTCGAAGGTCATGGGTTTCCTCCGGGCAAGGAGTCTGGTTTCCTCCCCCTTTAAACCTGGCAAAGCCGCCATATAAGTGAAATAATTTTCAGTGCAGAGTAAAACATCAATCAATCAGTCAAATTTATTTTCGTCTCCGATGTCTAAAGCGCTACAGCGACGAATTATTGTGTGTGTTGAATTATTTTGAAATCCTTTTATTTCTGTTAGATCTCGCCTAGCGATAATACCACAGGACCCATTCTTGTTCAGTGGATGCGTTCAGGACAATCTGGACCCCAGGGGAGATCACTCTGACCGTGAGTTGTGGAACGTTTTAGAGAAGTGTCATCTGAAAGAGGTCGTGGAGAGGTTAGGTGGGTTGAGGGCGGACGTGGCAGAGAGAGGCAGACATTTCTCACAGGGCCAAAAACAACTGCTGTGCTTAGCAAGAGCTTTGTTGAAGAGAGCTAAGGTTGGTCAAACAATCTCAACCCCTTTTATATCTTCTGGGGGCTTTTAGTCAGATGTAACTTTGCGCCTGGTCATATTAGGATTGATTTCAATGTTTCTTCGGTTCACCGAGTTATGAACGAACTTGCCCCTGTGCAAACTAAATAAATCCGCGAAGCCGTTTACGAAAAGTTTGCAAAATTAGCTAATTGTTTGTCATTTTTATCAAAAAGTACGAAATAGAAGCTTTACTCGAAGATCAATCTTGGATATTTTCTTTAAGTTAATTTTTATAAGCAGCAAAGGCTTGAAAATGCAGTCGTACATCCAGGCTATTTCAATCTAGTCCACTATTAGCATAAATTTGCTGTTCGTAAGGGTACTGGCTTTACAGATATTTTTTTATCTCCACGTGAATCTTCAGACGCCTAGAACAGGGTTTTGTTTGCCCTATGTGGGTTGGTGGCCAGGTAGCCGCACCCGTGTGTCTCTATACTGCTTTACTTACTTTGCCGGTCAGGTAGAGCCACACATTAAACCGCCATTTTAAGGGTGAGATAACTCGTGTAACCTCATTAGGCCAATTTTTATGCTATGCTTTACAAAGAGCGATTTAACAGTTTAACAACGGATTTCGAAGAAATCAACTGGTTCAGTGAAAAGAGGAATGTTTCAAAAATATAATAGGCGGTAATAGCTGAAAGGTACATGTAGTTGAGATTAAGGATAGTTAAGACTTAAGCTTAAATCTGAAATCCGGAGTCCTTCCAAAAAATTCATTTAAAAGCCGTAACTAGTGGCCAGGTACCATGGGGAGGATGAAGGATTTCATCTTGACAATTAAGTCTTTTGTTTAATAATGCTAATTTTCTCCTATGTGTTCCGCCACCAGGTTTTGTGTATAGATGAGGCCACTGCCAGTGTAGACCTGGACACCGATTGTTACATCCAGGACACCATACGCGACGAATTTCAAGGTTATACAGTCATCACCATAGCACATAGGATTAATACGATTGTTAACTGTGATCGTGTTATGGTCATGGGAGGGGGCAAAGTCCTGGAGTTCGCTGCCCCTAAAAAACTATTGGACAACCCCAAATCAGAGTTCTACAAACTCAGTCATGGAACATTGTGAAAGAAGAGAATTGAGTTTTGCAAATTCATTTCAGTATCAGACATCGCAAGTGTCAGGCAGGATTTTTTTTTGTTGAAAAATTCCCACCCCTAAAAAAGCTTTAATCTTAAGATCTTTAGTGCTGGAACTTAACTTTTTGGAGTGGTTGCCATGAGGGGCAAGCTATATAGGAGAACTGGTTGCCGTGTCGTGATCGGGATGCCTAAAACCTTCAACTAATTGAATTCTTTAAGCTACCGGGTAGAGCGTTGTCATGTCCTTAGTGATTTCCGTTGGTTGTGATTTTTCAAAAGGATATGGCAATTTTTTGTTATGTTTAATCTCAAGACAAATCTTTACTTTAAAATCCACTTGTCATTGAAGGCAAGGTACCCCTAGATATCTTGCTTGCTGACAATCACTTGAAATAAGAATTTCCAATATTGAATTGATTAACAGTATAGACTGATTTACTGATGACGTGACAGGAGGGGATAAAATGGTGCGTGTAAATTAATCTGCACTCTTGGGTGTCATTACTAAAGGCTTAACAAAGCCATCACTTCAAACGAGATCCCTCTTCCGTACTATAATTTTTTTGACGTTATTAGGCTTCCTATTGATTCTTCTGTTTGTTTCGTATTCATTGTTTTTGTTTGGGCATCTCAAGTGAATAACATTTTTTTATTGTTTATATAACATGATATGTATTGTTCATGCAATGTATTCTTCATCATGTATCATGTATTCTGTCATGATACCATGTATTGTTCAGTTAGTGCACCCTTCAAGCATCATGACATCATGTATAATTATACAATGCATCCTCCATAATATCTTGTGTTATTAAACCACAAATAACAAGCAGTAAATATAATTGTTAACTTATAAAAGGTTAGATCTTAAAAACAAACCATCCACACGATTTTTGAAACTTCATATATATTCTTATTTTCATGTTCATATATGTACAGTTAATACATACCAAGACTATATCCATAAAAATGAGAATTCTTGTAATGAGAACTTGTGAGAATCCATTAAGGTTCTGGCCAAATAAGAGGGAAAAAACAAGGCCTGTATATCCTGAACGGTTTCTAATATTTTGTAAATGTATGTACTTAATTTATTTAAACGTTTGGGAAAAAGTGCTTCACTTGCACTTTGCCATTGATGTCATTTCAAGAACCCCAAAAAATATCTCCACTACATAATGCAGCTTTGCTTAAAGTGACATGAGCTGCCAAAATGTTGATATTTTGACGTTAAAACCGAATGTTCAAATTAGCGGCTATTTTTCTCAAGACGTATAATTCAGAAACTTTTTTTAGTGCTTCTAGTCTTGAAAATCTACGATAGCGTATTGTTTTGAACTAACTTTGAATGGTCGTCTCGGTTATTTAAATTTTGTTTACTTTTCTAATCCGTTTTCGGTTCGTATAGGCCACATACTGTATAGATTTTCCTCATTCCAACGCCAATCATTTAGTTTTTCGATGGTCTTCAAAGACTCTTACTGTCGAGATGATCAGAAATTATGAAGAAAGTGTGAATTTTGGCAGCTCGTGCCACTTTAAATTCATTGAATTCTCTTAGTCTGAAACAGGCCTTTCATTGTAGATCGATTGACCACGGGTTCAAATCTCACTCTGGCCAAAGCAGATTTAAACCTTTCTGAGTGTATTTTTCAGTTGATCTCCCATTGTGTAAAAGTTGTCAGGTACTCGCCAAAGGTTGGGGGTTTCTTCCAGGAATAGAGCCTGGTTTTCAAAATATGGCTGTCAGTATTAATAAAAAATGTTATTTTGGAGTCAGAAACTCTACCTATTTTTCAGTGTTCTTGAGAACTGACGTACTTACAGTAGTGTTTGGAACTTAGAATGACTTAACATTCGTCTCAGTTATTTCGATTTGGTTTACTTTTTTAATGTGTATTTCAGTTCTTACAGGCCAGTCAACCGCTGTCAATAGTTTGTCAAATTTACTTATTGTCTTTAAAACTTGCATGATGGCTTATGCCACGTTAAAATAATTTAGCAAAACAAAAAAATTATAAGTGAAAAGATCTCTTTCATAGTTTTTTTTATTTTGCCTTTTTAAAATTTTGTTCCATAGTTTACATACTCAATATTTGTTGATAATCTTGAGTATGGCATAAAACACCAATCTTCAATTTTTGAGACATATCATTCCTGTTGCTACAGACTTCCATTCTTGTTATAATTATTTATTGATATTCAGTATTTGTTAAGTTAAGAAAAATGCTTGCTTAATTATTATTTTATTTATTTGTATTTTTTAATGCTAAAATGTCCATATTTTTACCCTGCAAAGATTTTTAATATAAATGTTCCAGTACATACATAGCTCTTTTTTTATGTATCTCATACATGCTTAAATATTCTTTTGTTTATTTAAAATTCATTGATAATGGATATGTACAAGTATACGTAGTATTTATTTTCGAGATTAAGCCATTCAGGGGGAGTACATTGGATCAAATATATTCAGGGGAAAAATATTCACTAACCAAAGAAATTTTCTCTTCGTTGCCAAAAAGAAAATTATCTCAATCAAACCAAAAGAATTTAAAAATTGGAGTGGATTTTTCACTCAATCGCCGTATGGGGAAGAGTTGCCAGGTAAACACAGAAGGTCATGTTTCCTCTTGAGCCTCGTTTCCTCCCCCCACTAAACCTGGCAACGCCGCCATAAAAGGGAAATAATCTTCAATCAATAAAACCAAAGAGAGTTGTTTCCTTCCTGCCAATAAAAAATATGCGATTGATGCTATTGTCAGAGTAATGCAGGCCTCGAATTTCGGAAAATTTAGGCCACCCACTTTCAGGCCACTTTGATTATTTTTGGCCTTGCCTCTATCAAATAACCTGGAGAGAAAAATAGGGCACCACTGCCAAAAAGAAGGGCGCCCTGGTTAAAATCGAGCCCTGGTAATGACTACTTCTGTTGTGAGTTCCCCAAAAAGTTTATAGAATTTGCTGGATTGATTATATGATTCCATGGTGATTGAACTTCAAAAAGGGGAGAAAACTCTGTGAATATGTTTATTTTAATCCCCTTATAATAATAAATGTTAAAGGGACATGAGCTGCCAAAATTCACAGTTTTTTCATAACTTCTGATCGTCACGAAAGTAAGAGGCTTTGAAGGCTATCGAAAAACTAAATGATTGGCGTTGGAATGAGAAAAATCCATACAGTATGTGGCCTGTATGAACCGAAAACGTGTTCAAAAGTAAACAAAATTTTAATAACTGGGACGACCATTCATTCATTCTAAGCCAAAGTTAGTTTAAAACAGTACTTTATCGTACATTTTCGAGACTTGAAGCATTAAAAAGCTTTTGAATTCTACCTCTTGAGAAAAATAGCCAATAATTTCAGCATTCTGTTTTAACGTCAAAATATCAACATTTTGGCAGCTCATGCCCCTTTAATACGCACGTAGTTACATAACAGGTTACAGGTGTTTAGGCTATAACTTTTCTTATTATTTACTTATCTAGTATATTATGTCCATTTAATGTTCATAATCATTTCTACATATCTCTTTATATACACAGGAAATCTTGTATACATTTTTATGATTGTTAATTTATTTGCATATGTTCTATGCCTTGTTACTGTACTTGAAATTCTAATTTATTTAGTGTGGGTTGTTTCTTTAGAAGGAAGCCAATATTTAAAATCATGCATCTAAATATTTCTTGATTTTATTGAATTAAGAGGTAAAAACTACTTAATTGGTTTTAGTATTCTCGTTATTTTTGGGATTACACTTTCTTGAAAAGTGGCAGAAATTTTTCTACCGATTTTGAGTGACTCTCGAACTGGGAACCGAACCTGTGTTCCAGGGTTTGACTCTTATCTTCAGCACTTAATGCCGGCTGTCTTTTCCATTTAGCCAACCAGTCACCTCTGAGGTTGAAGAATTTCTGTCATTTTTAAAGAAAGTGTAATCCCAAAACTAACGAGTATACTGTTACATACACTTTCTAAAATACACAATTAAACCTAATTAGTTTTCACTTGATTTACCCATTTGGGCAAAGGGTATGTATCCATACCTCAGGAAGGTCAGGGGTTTCAGGCTTTCCTGCGGGCACAGACCCTGAGCTTCCTCCCCCATTTAATCAATGTCATAATCTTTGTATCTGTCGTAAACCACAAAGAAAAGCTTGATGTGTATCATATCCGCTCCTGACCAAAATATCTCCACTCTATACAGACATTGTAATAAAAGCATTTAGTCTGGAACCTGGTTTTTATTTTTTTTTAATATCTTTACAGGGGCCTCATTGGCTCAGTCTGTTAACCTTGCAAAGATGAGTAGGCTACAGTTACGTTTTTATTTATTTTTTTCGATGAACTTCAACTTCAAGCACTCTTTAGCATTTTATTTATTTTTAGTATTTTACTCAAAATTTATGGGAAAAGTTTAAATGTTGGTATTTTAATTCCGCAATATGTTGAGTGGATTGGAGGTATTCTGATACGCCCGCACGGACTTTTCAATTTCAATACCGAACTTCCGAAGCCCGTGCGGGCGTGTCACTATCAGAATAACTTCAATCCACTCAACATATTGCTGAAGTTATAGGCCTATTTAGCAATGAATACACACGCTCGTATTAATGGGAATCTTCAATTTTTTTTTTTAAAGAGCATTGGTGCGTTTGAAGTTATTGCTGTCTGAGCCAAAACAAGCTGGGCCTTTATTAATATTAATATATAAATTATAATTATATTATAAATTATAATACTATTACTAATAGAGGGTTGTTTACGTACTACAACTCTATTGATATAAATTATGTAGCGACTTAGTATATTGTAAGCTAAGGCGCTCTTGGTCATCGGTATATGGTAATCAAGGAGTTAATCTACTCTCTTTGTGGTAATACTAATACTTTTAATTGGCCTATTTGCAATGCTTGGCTTCATACGGTCGATTTGGCTCAGGCCACGTGTTCTTGTTGCTTGGAGAAAGACGCGTTGTCAAATCGAGGCTAGCATGTCAACTGGCTTTTCACAAGTTTACACGGTTCGTATTATGTTAATTCACACGTTCTCAAAGTAAAGTTTCGTGTCATGGTCATTACCACACATAACTCTCTCGATTTTCAACACATTTCCAACCTGTCGCTTCGCGTAGAACTTTGAAATGAATTATTTAAAACAATATTATTTACGAAAACTGAGCCCTGTATAATGACAGTGTGTCGTTTTTATTTGACGTCAAACTCAAAGCGCACCTGTTCCCAGACTAAATTCTAATCATATATATTAGTGAATTATCAAAGTAAACAACTAAAGATAAAGTTAATCACATTTCATTTCAGAGACAATATCATATAGAGCTTCATTTTTAGTTTTTCGTTTTCTGAAAGATTTATCGATTAGCAAATGATAGCCGAGAAATCTGGGCTCTGCCAAATTTTTTTTCCGTATTTGTCATAGCCCAGATTACTTCCATAATAGAAAAACGATATTAAAAAAAAAACGAAATAAACGCCGGCACAAATTTCACAACAAATAAGCAAAGAATAAAATATTTACCTCTGCATTCCGATAGTAGGCTATAGACCACAGAGAAGGAGTTTGTCAAACTTCCGCCGCTATAGTTGGAGATCCGCGCTTTCGTATTTTCTTGATAAACATACGAGTTCAAGTGAAGTGCATCGGAAGTGTTATTTCCAATGCGTACAACAACATGTATACGAAAGCGCGGCTCTCATAGGTCGTACATTGCTCAAATTAACTTGAAGTAAACGAGGAGGCGAGTGGGAGATTCAAGCTGTCCTTGGAAAAACGACGATGATACAACACAAATGTGAGTGTTTGAACGCTTTTTTTTCGGTGAAAAAACGAACTAAAAGATCGAATTGAATGTGTGTAAAGTTTGAGCCTGTTGCATTGTTTAAAATTAGGAGAAATTTAGCGAAATAGTTTTGTTTCGGTAAATCGACATGTTTCAATATGGCAGGTCCTCCAACTCTGTTGGTCACCCATCATCATAAACTTTGACCACATAGTTTGGAGATCTCCAACTAACGCCGCTATAAATAATTATAAAGTGACTCAAGATACAAGTGACGTATTTCTACGACGAGTCGCCCAGTTTATGATTATGTAAAAACATAGTCTATAGGCTGATTACCTTATGACATCATCAAGGTAATAACCGAAAAACAACACGGTGGACGAAAGTTATTCTGCTCTGTAATTTGTAGGTGGGTACCAAAACAATAGGCCAACACTCTTACATGTACATCCCATAATTTTTTGAGTGACATCATTAGTCTTCAAGTCTATACTACAAAATTCATTCTAACTATTCTTGACGATTCTCATTCTCAGAATAGCGGTTAAACAAAATAATTGAATTTTTTTTTCTTTTGGATTTCTGCTATTACACCTCTTTGAAAAAACGCAGAAACTGATGCATGTTGGGAAGGATTATTATAATTCGATACCCGGGTTTATTTTTTGGGGAATCTGAATAAAGTGCAGGCCTTATAATTTTCTTTCTGACCTAAAGGTTATGTTTCATGTCCTGGATTTCTACTGGGGAAGATGAACTTCAAAGAATGGGCGGGGCCAGACCTGCCAATCAGCCATCACTCAACCAATGGGAGAACACGTCTCCTCCCAGAAGAACTTCCGAGAAATATGACGGGTATTTATGTGGGACAAGTAAGTGGAGATATTACTGATCGAAAAAAATATTTTTAGATAGGCGTGTATAAGTTACAGATGATGTCACAGAAATTGTTTGCAGATTTCTCGGCTTAAACTCTGATTCTAGATTCTTCTATGGAGCGGGGGGGGGGGGGGGGGGGGGGGCCTCCGTAGCTCAGTAGGTAGAGCGTTGGACGTTCAATCCGAACAGCCTTCCACCAATGGGTCACGGGATCAAATCCCACTTAGTCCGAAAAATAATTGAAAATTTTCTGACTGGGTTTTCACTCGAACGACCTATGTGGGATGGTTGCCAGTTACCACCGAAAGGTCGTGGGTTTTCTCCGGGCATTGAGCCCCGGTTTCCTCGCGCGACGTTAAACACCAACCAACCAATCTATGGAGTGGTTTTACTAAAACCATACACACATAGGACAACTTGTACTACTTTGTACATGGTGATAGTTGAGGCTTTGAGCTTTCGAGAGCAGCTAGTATCATCATCAGAAATTACAGCACGCAATGTCGGCATTGTAAAGCACGCATTATATACCAAGAATTAACAGTATTCTTGTTATTTTGAATTAACAGTATTCTTGTTATTTTGAATTAACAGTATTCTTGTTATTTTGAATTAACAGTATTCTTGTTATTTTGGGATTTTGGGTGAAAAAAAAATATTTTCAAGAAAGTGTAATCCCAAAATAACGAGGATACTGTTTTATTCACTTTCTAAAAGACACCAAGAATTAACTATAGGTATTAATTTTAAATATATGGAGTACATTGTAATCAGCAGTTGTTAAGGATAAGGCAAATTTATCTATGGACAGTTACACAATGAATAAGCGGAGAGGAATGGATGAAATTTACGATTTTTGTATCTAGGTTTAATTTTGAAATATAAGGGGATTCTTCGTATGCTCTGATTACTAATTAATATAAATTAATTGGATTGATAATGGATGAAACACCATGTCACATAGTTAATGAAATTCCTGACCATTGGAAAGCAATAAATACATGTTCCCATCGGAATTTCATTTTCTAAGCTTTTGTCAAGTACATGTTCTGAAACACATTTAACTATTGCCTAACATTGTTTATGAATCTAATTGATTCGAATCCCACTCGGTCCAAAAAATTGAAAAAGTGTTGCCATGTTACTGTATTAGTGAAATAATCTTGAGTATGGTGTAAAGCATCAATCAATCAATCTATGTGGTTTACCAGCTATTCTACAAAGGCTTGATGTTTCCTCCCCACTTAACCTGGCAACGGGACATATATCAATCAATCAATCAATCAATCAAACATCAATCAATCAATCTATGTGGTTTACCAGATATTCTACAAAGGCTTGATGTTTCCTCCCCATTTAACCTGGCAACTGAACGGGCCATATATCAATCAATCAATCAAACATCAATCAATCAATCAAATCTTCCTGTTAACTCCCATTTTAGGTGTATCCACAGAAGAGCACCACCCAGCCCAATTCCGTCCTTCCTGCCTTTGTCCGTGGAAGAGGACAAAAATTCCGAGTGAAAACGCCAAGTGAGGCAAGGAGAAATGTAAGTTAGTGGTTCTCCATGTTTGAGAGAGTTGCCAGGTACTCGCTAAAGGCCGGGGGTTTCCTCCGGGCAATGAGCCTGGTTTCCTCCCCCCACTAAACCTGGCAACACCACCATATATAAGTGAAATAACCTTGAGTGCGGCGTAAAACATCAACCAATCAAAGTAAACTGTATCATTTTTTGTCACACAAATTCCTCTAAATAAATTTGTGTTGCAATCATCAATAATGAAATATCATAGGTTTACTTTATTACAACAATTTATGAAGGTCTGTATAAAGGTCTAAATGATATACACTGTACCACTTTTTAACACAATTAGAAACTTGTCTCCGTGGTTATTTCAGACAAGAAGATTTTCCCTGTGCCCGTGTGTTTTAGTGTTCATAAATAAAACTATCATATTATAAATGACGATGTCAAATTTGAATTTTTCTTTCCTTCTAAATTTGAAATAAATTTTCATTTAACTCTTTACCCCATAATGACGCTATTTGACGCCTTGCTTGTATCCATGAACTGTTCTCTGGGTCAACCCATAATGACGCTATATGACGCCTTGACATAATTAATATAAGACCTGATTTTATTTTTTTTTAATGAAATTTTTTTTTTTTAATAACTTACTAAAGATAATCTTTTGAAGAATGTAAATGAATATATTGTTCACTTATTTCTTTGCTTTTCTGAAATACATATTTAGAACAATATAAGGTTGACCTGGTTAACTGTCTATGAATCAGAGCACGGCGTCATATAGCGTCATTATGGGGTAATGGATAAAGCACTGCATGGGGCAAAGAGTTAAAGGATCAGATAGTCCAAAAAGATTTATTAAAAATACGATCAAAAAAAAATTTTTTTTTTGTAAGGTATTTTTTTTTTTATAAATTCAGTATACTATTTATTTGAAGTTGAACTTCAAAGGAGTCTTCAAAAGAGAAACACATTAGTGAATCAAAGGGGAGTAATTGTAGCTGATTTCGTTCTTAATTAAGGCGCAAAGATAAAAAAATATCTTCACGACATTACACTTCTAATTGAGATAGATGCTCTTTCAAGTATGTAACTTCTGTAGTGAGCTGTCACAGTGTCGATATTTTATAGTTAAAACAAAAATTTTGAAATAAATAGCTATTTTTTCTCAACAAGTATAAATTTGAAGCTTTTCATTCGTTATAGTTGGGAGAATAAAAGTGTGCTAAATGAATGAATGTTTGTCTTGGTTATTTAAATTTTGTGTACTTTTAGAACACTTTATCGTTTAGTTTTTTTGATGAACTCCTAACACAGTCTCAGTCTTACGTGACAATCACGGTGAAAAATGTCTGAATTTTGGCAACTCATACCAATTTTAAAGACTTATAATTGACGCTTAAGGAAAGATTTCGATATTTTTTTTTTATAAGCAAAAATATAATTTTCTTAGAATCTCATGCTGGTTAAAATTGTGACTAAATTTTAAATTTGTAGTTCACAAAATGAGACCAAATATTTGCTGTATAGTTTTTGTTTAGAATTTATTACTTCATTATTACTTCTATGACCATTATTGACCACATATCTATTTGGTTTGAATCCCACTCAGACCAAATCAAAATTGAAAAATTAAACCTAGCAACGCCAGCATATAAGTGAAATAATATCGTGTGAAACATCAATTAATCTCATGTATTTGTTATTGGAGGCTATTTAAAAATATTCGATTGGACTACGTCCAGGAAAAGAGATGTAATAAATGGATTATTCAAAGAATCCAACAAGCTAATGATATTGAAAATAGCCCATCATTTCATTCCATTTTTGAACCAAAAACTTTTGGTTGTTTTGGGCACACGTAGACTACAACTTGTATGTATTTATTTTGCCGAAGGTCATGGGTTTCCTTCGGCCAATGAGCCCAGTTTCCTCCCCCTCTAAACCTGACAATGCCACCATAAAAGGGAAATAATCTTGAGTACGGCGTTAAACATCAATCAATCAATATGTATATATTTTACAATCATTTTGAAATAAAGAAACGGTTAATTTTAGATTTATGTTGAGCTGTAAATGTTCTATTAAAAATGAATATACTGTTTAGAGTCTTTTTTGTCCTGTTAAATCTGACAGTATTTTATGCTTTTTCTCGCAGCTGTGGCGAATATCTATTTTGCTCGGAATTTTATATCACTGTTTAAGTGTTTTGAGTGGGCGATTTGATTAGTTTTTAAGAACGATATTGTCTGATCAACTCCCATAAATCCCTCCTCTCCACAGAAAATGGTTGAGCGACTGCGGCTAAAAGAGGATCACGGTGGATTCAATGGATGGCCTCTCCGGGTAAGACCGTTATCCGCATGGATTAAACTCTTAAATAATTCATAATGCAGACGATTCAACTGTGGACTCGGCTTTTCTGAGAATCTGTTCTTGAAGGAATAACGACTTCTAAGTGTCCCAATTCATTCTCCCTTCATAGTCTTTTAACCTTTTTTTGCTCTTAACGCTTAACAGATAAATTAGAGAACAACGATAACATAATGGTATCAAACCAGGGACTGATCCAGGGGAAATTTGGGCATACCATTTCGGTTCAAAATGTTCCAACAATAAGTCAAAAACATCATCTCTGACCCAAAATTCAACATTAAATGCTATTTTGACATTAAAATCTGTTGGTTTTAAGAATTTGGGCGGATTTTTCGCTTGTGAGTTTGGGCGCCCATACCTGTATACAGGTATCAAAATGTCTCTGGATCAGTCTATGCAAACAGAAGGGGCCTATGTTATTTCATAGTGATGACGTGTGTTGTCTAATAATGTTTAGACAACATCTGCCTGTGCGATTGGTAGCTTCAAAAAGATTCCCCAAAATATTCTACTGGATCTTGCTATGTAGAAGAGTTGCCAAGAAAGGGTTTCCTCCGGTTTAAGAACCCCCCCCCACGCACACTCACACCTCCAGCCGCTTACAATCCTGGTTAGGCCACCATATAAGTAAATATCATGGGTTTAATGTATATGTCGGATGGTTGCCAGTTATCACCGGAAGGTCGTGGGTTTCCTCCGGGCATAGAGCCCCATTTCCTCCCACAATAAAACTGGCAACGCCGCCATATAAGTAAAATAATCTTGAGCGCGGCGTAAAACACCAATCAATCATGGGTTTAACTTTTGGTTTATTACAACATCCTATGTTTTGTATAAAGGTCTAAATGACATACCTCTTTTAACACAACTAAAAACTTGTCTCCGGGTTATTTTAGTCAAGAACATTTTCCCCATCCCTGTTCACTGTGTGTTTTGAACTTTTAGCGTTCATGAGTTTGACGTAAAGCATCAATCAATCAACCAAAAATAGTTTACTTTGCACAGATCAATGGAGAATCGATGTAGAATTTTTTAGGCACTTTTAAGACATAGTGTTTTTTTTATTGTACATGTACCGTTGCTTGTAAATAACGCAGAGAAAATTCTGGTTCTGCCAACAATGAAAATGTCACCAACTTGGATTTGAACATTTCTCCCCCACTTAACCTGCCACCGCCAGCATATAAAGGGATATTAACCCAAGAGTCTTGTACATGTAAATTGTAAAAGATAAACATCAATCAATCAATCAAATGAACTTTAGGCCAATGCTAATGTCTGCAATGAGGGTACCTACATACTGTGATAGCGTGACTACTTTTAGCGGATTTTCCTCTCGCCTCTCCCCCTTTTTTTCCTTATTTTAGGGGGTTTGGCAAAAACCTTTCAATGCCACTTACTCTCTCTATTTGAAGGGCGTACATTCACTTTCTGTAAAAGTTTTTAGAAATTTGAGCAAATTTCTTTTCTATAGATACATGTAGTTGGGTTTTAAAATTTGTCTTTTATTTTTCTTTTTTGAATAAATTTGAAGGCAAACAGTTTGCTGTCAGGAGATTTTCTTTCAAAATTACATTACCTAGTGATCAGTATGATATATATATACATTTGCTATAATTGTTCAACGAAGCCAGCTAAACGTTATGAGTATTGATATTCTTTGGGACTATATTTAGTTTGACCTTAACCCATTTACTCCCCTGTTAATAACATTGTTTTTCTGCAACTCAATCTGTCCACTCTGGGAGCAGATTGTTTGTGGGTTAGCCAAGCGATATATTCATTAATTTGCTTTTCTCCGCTAGCCTCATTCTGACATCTTCTGCTAAATGTTAGGGGTCAGCCATATTGATTTTCCCGTCAATTAATTGGTGAGCGTCTTGAGAAAAGATAACGATTTACTGAGGTGCTTCTTGTCGTCTCGTATTACTTTGATCACGTTCCACAGCTATCATTAGCTTGATATTTCCACCCTAAAAAAAATAAGTGCTCTGCATTTTGACAGAAATAAATTTAATTTGTTTTTCTGATTTCCCATGTGACAATACATTGCATGATTCTGTTATAAATTCTTTGAAAAAAAAGTTACTCTCTGAATTTCACGTAGAAATGAAACTCAAAAGAATGGTTTGAATAGACCCTTTCGGCTTAAGGGATTGACGCGTGCGCAGAAGCCTCTGTTAATAGCAAAATGACGCTATATTAAGTATTGGGATCAATCTGTAGAATCTGTCGTCAGAATCGTGCTCATTTTGTCAAGGACGCAATGTGATTTATCTCAGTGGCTACAACGTCAATGCCATACCATTCAAACAGCGTCATAAAAACTTCATTCTAAGTCGCAAGGGTCTATTGAAAAAAAGACCAAGCTTATAAATGAAATTGAAATTTTTGAAATTGAAGTATTTGAAATTGAGTGATAGGATTCTTAGTTAACACTTAAAGGTATTCGTTTACATGTAAATTTCAATTTCATTTATAAGCTTGGTCCTTTTTTCAATAGACCCTTGCGACTTTTTAGAATGACGTTTTTATCCAAATACTCAATATAGCGTCATCATGAACAGAGGCTTCTGGGTTGAATTATATAGATTTATTTATCTTGTTCATTAACAACGAGGGTGGAATAGGGGTAGGGGGGGGAGGCTGTCCATCGGCAAATAGCTAATCTCTCCCCCCATCTGGTAATCTTGCCATTAGAGTTAAATAATATTGAGTGCAGCAATCAATCAATCAATCAATCAACCTATTAAATTTAATACTATTATGTGATTTTTGTAAGAAGTTACCGTACAAAGTGTTGGACCTGTTAATATTCACACGTACAATGTATTGATATTCTTTGGAACTATATTTAGTTTCACCTCGACCCATTTACTCCCTTGTCAATCAATAACGATGTTTTTACACAACTCAATCCATCCACTCTGGGGAGAGATTGTTTGTGGGTTAGTCAAGCGATACATTTATTAATTTGCTTTTCTTCTCTGAACGATAGAGAGCCTCATTCTGACAACCTCTGCTAAATGTTAGGGGTCAGCCATATTGATTTTGCTGTCAATTAATTGGTGAGCGTCTTAAGAAAAAGATAACGATTTACTGAGGGGCTTCTTGTTGTCTCATTGCCTCCAACACAGTTCTCTATAGTGCGACATTGAGAAAACATTTTTAAAACTTTGCTCTTCATTTGATTTTTCTCTTACTATAATGGCTACTGGGCTCTACAGTAACATTGGCACTGAATTTTTGTTTTACTGTACCATGCCTGCATACTGTATATCGTTTAGATCTCTAGGACCTACAGTAAATTTCTCCCAGGTCATTTGATTTCGTGTTGACAATCGCTTCCGGCAGCTTGTTGTTACTGCTGTTCCAAAAATATGAAAACGAGCATTTTTTACCCCGCATGACGGGCCTATATATAGTACAAAGTATGTGAAAAGTACCATCGGTATCGGTTGGTTTCCAGTATTCTAATCAAGGGAATCAATTCGATGTTTCCGACTGTTTGCAAAATTATCTGACGTGCCCGTTATAATATTGTTTTAGTGTTATGAAAAATTCAATCAATCAATCACTAAAACAGTAGCGTCATGAATCAAGGTTTCATGAATACTTGGGGGCCTCGGTGGTCCAGTGGGTTAGAGTGATCGCCCCTCACTCCCAGACAGACCTTCCAGCGGTGCGACAAAAATTGAACAATTTATGAGTGGATTTTTCACTCGCTGGCTGTATGTGGAAGAGTTGCCAGGTACTCATGAAAGGTCAGGGGTTTCCTCCGTGTAATGAGCCTGGTTTCCTCCCCTACTAAACCTGGCAACCCCGACAAAGAAGTGAAATAATCTTGAGTGCGGTGTAAAACATCAATCAATCAATCATGAATACATGTACAATGTACTTGGCTTTGTCATCATTTTTAGATGTTGTAAACTAAAAAAATGATTGGTTACTTTCAGAGGAAAGTGGTCCAATCAGCTCATCCAGTTCTCTCCAGTGACAGTCCAAAGGCTAAAGGTCATGATGGCATAGCTGAAGGTCATGAACTTTTAAGAACTGAAAGGTCAAGGTCCTTGTATAGAACTATTAACAATCAAGAATTTATAAGGTAATTTTTGTTACTTGAATAAATTAATGACATAAAAAACAAATCATTTTCGAATTTCATTTTGAACACATCTCCGTTATCATAAATATGTTTTCTGAGTATTAATTGCTATTTATTCACTTCTAAGTACAATCTACAAATTACTATAATTACTTATTTTTAATTCTTGTGAAAAACAGATGATAATTTTCTTTAACGGAAATTTATCATCTTTGTTTTGGTTTGTACATGCTACAGACTGTGTGGATTTTTTTTATTTCAGTGTCAATAAATTAGATTTCCGCTGAACCTCAAACCGTCCTTTTTTCTTGTAGTTGGATTTTTCACTCGGTCGCTCTAGGCATAGAGCCCGGTTTCCTCCCCCACTAAACCTGGCAATGCCGCCATATAAGTGGAATAATCTTGAGTTCGGTGTAAAACATCAATCAATCAATCAATCATCTTGACCATCTGAATTTTTAAAAAAGTTAGAATTTTTGCAGCTCATGTCTCTGTATATACATGTAATAGATAGTTCTTGAAATTTGGTAGTTTACCAAAGTTTTTAATCCTAATAGAAAATGCAAAAAATAGGCTTCAGTGCATTTAAAAACATAAATTGAAGCCCTACATTAATGTAAATGTATATGTGACCCTAAATTTTTATTCAAGCATTTTGAGGCCGAAGGAAAAGCCTAATAAAATACATCCATTTTGGGTGATCATTGCAATGAGACTTCAATCGCCGTATGTGTAAGAGTTGCCAGGTACTCACCGAAGGTCGGGGGTTTCCTCCGGTCAAAGAGCCCGGTTTCCTCCCCCACTAAACCTAGCAACACCGCCATATAAGTGAAATAATCAATAGATCAATCACAATGAAAGTGAAATTATTTTGAAAGCTGCTTTAGATCTTCTCTCACTCACCTTGAGTGAGTCTACTCTTTGTCATTTACACCAATGGGTCGCGGATTCGAATCCCACTCAGTCCAAAAATTGGAAAATTTTCTGACTGGGTTTTCACTCGAACGACCTTATGTGGGATGGTTGCCAGTTACCAGCGGAAGGTCGTGGGTTTCCTCCGGGCACAGAGCCCGGTTTCCTCCCACAATAAAACTGGAAACGCTCAAGTGAAATAATCTTGAGCGCGGCGTAAAACACCAAACAAACAAGCAAGCTTTGTAATTTAAGCAATATATATGACTGTGTGGACACGCTTAAAATTCATCCTAACCCATTTGCTTACTTTCCGCTTCCATTTTGGTCAGATTCTCTCGCAAACTGAATCTGTTCATAAAAACCACTACTATAATGTTTATTGTTCCATCATTTGAAGTTCGAATCAATCTCGGACTAATACAAATGGTAAGTGGATTTTTCGCTTGATCAACGTATGTGGAAGAGTTGCCAGGTACATGTAGTCACCAAAGTTTAGGGGAACCCTCCAAGCAAGGGCAATGTTTCCTACCCACTAAACCTGGCAACTCTTCAGGGCAGCGTAAAACACATACAACAATACATCAGTCAATCAATCCATACCCTCAAATTGAAATTTCAGAACAAATCCAAGACAGTTTACCTTGACAACGAATTCTGGAATCACCCATTTCGAATATTTGAAGGGTGGGAAGGATAAAGAAAATTGGCATGATTTGAGCCCAGAGGAGCTTTTAACAATGGACTCATCCAACTCAGGGAATGTTTTACAGGACATGATTGGAATGCAAGAATGTTACCACAATATCTGTAATGTAAGAGTTTATTTTGTCAACCTTGTTTGCTTAAATAAATCACCTATTTACTTAATCATTAATGACTTTATTATCTTTTTTTTTGGTGATATTGAGTCAATTGTTTTTTGTCCTTTGTATATATTTTGAAAACTAAAACACACTGGGCCCTGTGGAAGAAACAGTGTACCTCTTTATTAAAATATGGTTAAATGAGAAATTAAATAAAAAATACTTCAAAACATCTTGGCAAGCGGCCATTTGTGATTATGAAAAATCAAGCATTTTGGCAGCTCACACAGTTTTAAGTAAAAAATAGGATAAAATCCAATAAATCAATCAATGTATCAAACATATTTACCTTTTACATATAAAGAATGGATTGTGATAAATAGATAAATCTCATCTGGTTGGGTGTTATTAGAGAGGTCAGTTGAAAACCAGGTAAAATTCTGACATACATGTACATGTACATTTGTAACACTTCCTTATAAAGCCCGGCTCGGGTCGAGTTAAGATCCGATCCGATTGTCTGCGATTGAGTCTTAAGACCGTTCGTGTCGTTGGAGACTGGTTCATTCTTCAGCCAAACGATTCCGGACTGCTCAGTCTTAAGCCCTGCTCAGGTTGATGCGATCAGTTGATCGGAAGGAAACTTCGTCACCTTATTCGGCAGACTGGCACGCCACTAGAAATGACACAACAATACGTCTGCGAAACGCTGAGAAAAAAATGATCACTTGATTTAATTTAGGCCGCTGATTGGCTGCGACCTTAAGACTGATCGGGAGAAAATAGAACATGCTCTATCTTTACGATCGTAAGATAGATCAGTCTGAGACCGATCTGAAGAGTCTGAAGGCCGCTCATGTCGAAAAACGTTCTCCGACTGATTGATCGCAGATTTACTACAGACTGGAGCTTACGACGATCGAATCGGATCTTAACTCGACCTGAGCCGGGCTTAAGTTTACTAAACCATTCGGGAGTAACATTAATTATCAAGCAATCCATCTGTTCTCATTCTTTTTTTTTCTTACTTTTAAGTTGGAATAAAACCAACATTTTGTTCCATATATATATATATATTAAATCTTTCTTTGCAGGGTCGTTTGGAGACCTTAACTGCTTTGGCTTGTCGTCAACGAAATACGAGACGAAATATCGAAAATAAAGCTGACTACACAGGCTTGACCATAAGGTGTGCGACACAATATTTTGTTTATATATTCTCTAACTTAAAACAAATTACTGTTTGGCGTTACGTTTGGTAAAATAGGGGGCAAATAGTACATGTAGTTGCCAATGGATACCATAGAGATATGACGCCATGGGAACTGCGATCGATCGCACTGTACGACGGCTTCGTGAAACGGCTCCCTGGGGACTGTTTCTCAAGTCCAATGTCGGTGGTGAGAAACAGCCCCCATAAACATCAAAGGATTGATACCACAGGCCTGCCATCCACCTGTCAAACTGGTTCTTCAAGAAGTCCCAATTTTGTCAGCTAATATCATCCTAATCGTCCATTTGCCTGTTATTGGTCGATGATGTTATTTAGGGATTCACAGTAGGGGTCGAAATTGTTCTACGGTGGAAGACCACTCAAAGCGATACCCTTTTTCTAGGCGTTCTTTTAAATATGTGTTTTTCTTGCAAACATACTGGGTTTTCACTCGAACGACCTATGTGGGATGGTTGCCAGTTATCAGCGGAAGGTCGTGGGTTTCCTCCGTCACAGAGCCCGGTTTCCTCCCACAATAAAACTGGCAACGCCGCCATATAAGTGAAATAATCTTGAGCGCGGCGTAAAACAACAAACAATCAATCAATCAATCGTGCAAACATGTGAACGAAAAATAATGTAGGTACTGTGACTTTACCGTACAGTGACTTGGGTAAAGTCACAAAGTGGAAAAAGTATTCAATGCTTAGATTTGACTGAATAAGAAAGATGTTCAAGTTGTTGCCATGATTGCCCGGTCTAAAAGGTCATTTGCCAATTTTGCACGTAACAATCAAATGACAATGTGGCATCAATCTTTACACGGGACAAGCCCAGCTGTCATTTTTAGACTTTTGCTATATTCGGTCAAAATCCCTTTTCATCCACGATTTTTTCGCCTTTCTAGATTCATTCAGATATGTCCTAATATAGCTTTCCATTTCTTTTATTTGTTGTAAAGTACCTTAAATTGGAAACAAATTTGAAAATTTAAAACAGACGGATCCTTTGTCCGGTCAACCACCTGGGACAGTAATGGTGACTTCGCTAAATTCGCAAATCATCTAAAAAAAATTCTGACATAACGTCACTCACAACGTTGTTGTTGTCAAGAATGGCAAATGGCCTATTGTAGAAACTGAGGTAGAAAATTCTACAGATCCGTCTTTGTCACATTTTTCAGGAGTTATCGTAACCCTCATAAGGCTGAATTACTACCAGACTTTTATACAACACCCTATGTTAATCAAAGGACAAACACAACCCTCGGCATATCAGAGCAATTTTATTTTCCAAAATCTTACAAGGACCAGGCTGAATTAAGAAGACAATCAAACTTATTTCAACCAAGTAAGTGAAATATTTTCTTTGTGCATGTGCATGTATTTTCATTTGTCTAGCTGTTTTAGCGAAATGATCTTAGATTTCAGGTTGTACAGTGAAAGAAATGAAAAGTGGCGTGGGAGGGCGATCTTCAGTAAAAGTAGCAAACGTAATTCAAAATCAAGACGCGGCTGTATATGAACCATCAGCCTCTGCTGGCTGACTTTGATTGGTTGAAATTTGATGCTGTATTCAAGATTTTTTCACTTAAATGGCGGCGTTGCCAGGTTTACTTGCTAAGGAAACCAGACTCCTTGTCCCAAGGAAACTCCCAACCTTCAAGGAAAATGACGACCCATCCATGGAAGGTCTGTGTTGGACTGAAGGACTATCACTCTTACCGACTGAATCTCTGAGCGCGCCCCCCCCCCCCCCCCTCCCCATAGACGAGAGTAGGAGCGTTGCTGATTGGTTGAATCATTTTATTGCTTTAAGTATTAATTTCCATCAAGTCTTATTCCTCTATTTTTAATTGTCTTTTCCGGCTGAGTTTTAATACCTGTATGCTATATGTAATTCTTTTATCGACCCGTCTATTGCTTTACATCATACAGTTACTCTACTAATCAGCTGATAATGAAACCAAAGGCTTCCGGCATACATGTTCATGGAAGGTGAATAACCGATTGCTCCCCCCGGGTTATTGTGACTATGAACAGCTGACAGCACAGTTGTTGTTGTCGTATAACTATCCCGGCATCAAATAGACAATATTAATTAATGAGCTAGCTTTCTGATTGACTTCACTTTCGACCAAAACAGCTGGAACTGTTTCAGTTTCAGTTTAGTTTATTCACCCTGACCAGTGACCCTGGTATAAGGGGTATATATAAGATATATGTCAAACATATTATGGGACTACATTTCTTTTGCCTATTTTTTTCTCTGTTTTCGCTTCTTGGTGATAAAACACAAAACAATCTTCTGTCTTCAACCTAATGAAATATCGTGGGTTTTGGTTTATTAAAACAACCTATGACTGGGTATAAAGATCTAAATAACATACCTTGTCTCCATGGTTGTTTAAGTCCAGAAGATTTTCCCTGTGCCCGTGTGTTTTAGTGTCTATAAATATAATTCATAAAAAAAAATTGTTTGAAAACAATTGAGCTAGTTGAACTGAAAGTCTTGTGAGTGTTCTGCTTGTAAGCTTTTTTTTAAGATGGCAAGGTTTAAGTGGCATGAGCTGCCAAAATGTTGATATTTTGAGGTTGAAACAGAATGTTGAAATTATTGGTTATTTTTCTCAAGACGTACAATTCAAAAGCTTTTTAGTGCTTCTAGTCTCGAAAATGTACGATAAAGTGTTGTTTTGGACTAACTTTGGGTAAGAATGAATGAATGGTGGTCTCGGTTTTTAAAATTTTGTTTACTTTTCGAACACGTTTTCCGTGCCACTTTAAAGAGAGCTGAAATTTACATGTAGTTCATTGTTCATTGTCTTGCCCTAAACTTATAATGTGGGGTATATATATCATATCTCAGCTCTGTTTCACTCTTTTGAATGAAGTGTTTTTGAGGCCATCACAAATTTTCATGAATAGATACAATATTTGCTTATTTCCAATGCAATAAGAATAAGAAAAAGAATTTGAGAATTTTGGCAATTCATACCACTTTGCTTTTTAGGAAAAAATGCTCAGTAATACATTTATAGACTCTAAAACACAAGGGCACTTGCAGAGGAAAATCTCCTTGACTAAAATGCTCAGTAATACATTTATAGACTGTAAAACACAAGGGCACATGCAGAGGAAAATCTCCTTGACTAAAATGCTCAGTAATACATTTATAGACACTAAAACACACAGGCACAGAGGAAAATCTCCTTAACTAAAATGCTCAGAAATACATTTATAGACACTAAAACACACAGACATAGAGCAAAATCTCCTTAACTAAAATGCTCAGTAATACATTTATAGACACTAAAACACACAGGCACAGAGGAAAATCTCCTTAACTAAAATGCTCAGAAATACATTTATAGACACTAAAACACACAGACACAGAGCAAAATCTCCTTAACTAAAATGCTCAGAAATACATTAATAGCTACTAAAACACAAGGACACAGGGGAAAATCTCCTCGACTAAAATGCTCAATGATACATTTACTGTATAGACTTAAAAACACACTTGCACTGGGAAAACTTAGGAAAAAATTATCGTTCCTTCTGTTTCAAGATCTCATGAAATGATCTTATGTGACTCAAAACCTTTTGTTGATTCTCTTTTGTCAGACTTGAGTTATAACAAGGAGGTCCTTGAGTGACCTTGGCTTTAAAAGAAGACACCGCCTAAGTTTATGATTCTCCCTTGACCTTTAAATTAGTAGAAAATTAAGAAGGGATCCATGTCAGATGAAAGGCTGTAAGTCGACTCTCCACCAAAAATTGTACATTTAAAGCTTTGTTTTCTGTCTGACAGTAAACATACAGCCGAGAATGCACCACACGTGCACCTACAACAGGCTAACCCTGGTCAATTCTCAGTCAGTTAACAAAGCAGACAAAGGAATCCCCAAATAAAAATTTCAATTCAGCGGAAACTACCAACGGCCATAGATCTGGAAACCTTATCTTTATATAAACAACAGTCATTTTTAGCGATCTTCGTCTCGGGCATGTCGTTTTAGCCTGTTGTCAATATATCAACCTGATATCCTTGTTATATTCGGATTTCCCTCGTTGATGCCCTAGGGGTGGATATATTATGTCCCCACATCTAGCATACTATTTACGTTGCTGTATTAGGTTTAAGAGGATTCTATTCAAGCCTGGAGCCTGTTTCACAAAGTGGCGTAGATGTATTTTTTGCGTAACTTTCTTACTAACGTATCTCTACAGTATGGGTTGCTAAGGCAGTTACGTGAAAACTTACGCTACACCACTTTGTGAAACAGGCTCCAAGGCTGTTTGCATGTACCAGTAAATTTCATTATTAATACTAATTTTTGACACGTTTTCTATCGATCATTTTTTACGTCAAAAAGGCACTGAGTATAATTAATTGTCTTTCAAGTAAGGCTTTGAAGCTGCCAAAATGTTTTTATATTTTTCTGTTAAAAAAGAATGTGCAAATTATCAGCTATTTTTCTCAAGACGTGCAATTCAAAGGGTTGTTTGCCCTACTGGTCTCAATAATGTACCTTAAAGTGGCATGAGCTGCCAAAATGCCAATATTTTGAAGTTAAACAGAATGTTGAAATTATTGGCTATTTTTCTCAAGACGTATATTTCAGAAACTTTTTAGTGCTTCTAGTCTTGAAAATGTACGATAAATTATTGTTTTGAACTAACTTTGGCTTAGAATGAATGAATGGTCGTCCTGGTTATTTCAATTTTGTTTACTTTCCGAACACGTTTTCGGTTTGTACAGACCACATACTGTATGGATTTTCCTCATTCCAACGCCTATCATTTAGTTTTTCTATGACCTTCAAAGCCTCTTACTGTCGTCACGATCAGGAATTATGAAAAAAGTGTGAATTTTGGCAACTTATGCCACTTTAAAGGGAAAGAAAATCTAAGCTTTAGACTAGTTTAGATGGAAAGAGTAGAGTTCATTTAGTCCAAAACAACTGTCCAATGTATGTTTTATCCCCTCGTATGTAGATGATTGAAATTTGAAGGTGGCGTTACAATAGAGAATAAGCTCCATAGGCCAATCACAAGGTCGCCGCCATTTTTTCATTAGTTTTATCCAATTATTGTTGAATAAAAATTTAAGTGCGTTATAGAGTAGTCATGTGATGCAATTTAGCCAATGGCTGGCTAAGTAATGGCGCGCGGTTGCATACTGACCTATATGTTCGGAGACAATCTTCCCACTTCAAGTTTGTTGCCATGTTTTTTTGGACCTAATTCTACCATTATACATTAGAGAGTGGTAAAAATACGTCATTTTTGATCTAAAAATAGCTATACCAACATCACGTCATCCTAAAACGGAAAAATGGCTACACAGATAAGCCACTGAAAGGACATACTTCTGTCTGTTTTTATTAGCTTGAGGGTCACTGGAGGTAATTGACGTGAAATGTTTTAAGCACTTTGAAGGTTGTTATCGACGATAATCCCTATGCATTTCTAGAGATTTCCCCTCCTTTAAAGTAGTGTTTGGAAATAACTTAGAACGAATGATTGTTCGTCTCTATAATTTACATTTTGTTTACTTTTCGGACACTATTGTTGTTCGTACAGCCCACATACATGTACATGTACATACATGTATACTGTATGGATTTTCCAAAGTCAATTATTTAGCTTTTTCTGTTTTATAAAAAAAATTTAATCTCTGGTCTGCCCACCTAGTAGAGCGTCCGTCAATTCAACAAGTGCTCATCAATGTGTCACTGGTTCTATTCTTGGGAAATATTATGTTACCAAAAACAAATATTGATATTTTTCAGTGTAGTCTTCATTTTAATTAAGGGGGCCTTGGCTGTCCAGTGGGTTAGAGTTATCCTCCCTCAGTCCTACACAGACCTTCCATTGATGAGGCGAGGGTTCGAATCACACTCAGACCAAATAAAAATTGAAAAATCCTGAGTGGATTTTTCACTCGGTCGCCGTATGTTGAAGAGTTGCCAGGTACTCGCCAAGGTCGGTGGTTTCCTGCAGGCAATGAGCCCGGTTTCCTCCCCCACTAAACCTGGCAACGCCGCTATGTAAGTGAAATAATCTTGAGTGCGGCGTAAAACATCAATCATTCAATCATTTTAATTAAACTATATGCAATGCTCTCAAGGTAGCTTTTTGTGGGTTTTCGTTGACGTTCAGATTAGTAGAAAAATAAGTACATATAATCAATTATGGATGAATGACCACATGTCGATTTTCTACCTAAGCGTAAATTTCCCTCATGCTGTTTTTTGTCTGACAGACATAAAACAATACAGAGAAAATGCATTACATGCTTAGCTAGATAGAGTGTAGCTTGCACAGCTAAAGAGGGTCAATTTTCATAACGACAACAAAGAAGATAAAAAGAATTCGAAAATAAAACTCAATATTCAGCAGTCCATTGGGTTTTATCAGAGTACATGATTGATTGATTGATTTCCTCCCCCATGAGGAAGTCTGCCTCTTCGGATTGTCCGAAGTTTAGGTAAATAAATACTATGATGTGCAGAAGTTGGGTTCTATTTTTCCTTCTACTCCCTTCACAAAAGAGGTCCAAAATTATTTTGAAATTTCCTATCACTGCCTTGTGAGTCTCAAAGACCAAGCCACCTTGAAAATTGGAAATGTTCTGACTCTCCAAAGCGGTGAAACGAATTGTCATAGGCGTTTGAACTCTACTGAGGGACCCAAAAAATGAACCCTTAAAAATAAAAGTTTCTAAATTTTCAAATTGAAATGAAATGATCTTGAATGTGAAGTACTGGTAAAGCATCAAGCAGTTGAAATTTTTTTTGCAGAATTTTCTGTGAGATTGTCATATATTCAGGAATCTTGAGTGCGGCGTAAAACACCAAACAATCAATCAATCAATATATTCAGGACTGTTATGAATCCATGTATAAAAAACAAAACGGAAATAAAAAAAAATTCAGTTTACTTATTTTTTTTCAGAGTAATAATTCAATAAAGTAACTAGATATCTGTGTTAATTTCGCTGGAAGTCGTAGCTTGTCTTAGAATTTAGATGTTTACATCTTTTGACTAATAACGCTACTTTTAGGTATCATGATCTTGCTGATATGATGGGTTATTTATAGAGTGATGTAAAGAGGAATTTCGAGGAGGTACGAGACATGTTAGAATTACTTCTAGGTGTTTATTATGTAGTTTCTATCTCTGTTACTTTGGAGTGATCCATCTTCACTTTGCTTGTAGTATTAATTTTCTGTCTGTCTTTATGAGTTATTGCTATATGATAGCGTTTAATTCTGTTTGTCTGGAAAAAGAACCTGTCTCTCGCTATCTGTTAGTTATTTCTAAAGAGCAATACTGGGACATGTGTATAGATAGCGGAGCTTTTTTAAGCATCACTCTCATAAAAGCTTTGGCATTTTGGGAATCTGGGATATATTGCAGGAGTGGGAGAGGAGCTTTTCCAAATGACATGACAAGTTGCTATCTAACTCACTGATGGTACTACTTCTATGCCCACTTCAGATATTAAATTATTGCTAGCGTCGAGGGACCGTCAGATTATCACGCAAAAGAGTGCTATCAAGAGTTTGACGTACACAGACATTTACTATCACTTTCTGTCCACGTGATGTTCTGGGTATGCAACTTTCAAAGCTTCTGATTTGCTGTGTGCTATACACAAACCTACTCCACCTTAAAGAAAACTGAATGGCTCTCCAACAGAGACTGTTCCATTTCTATTCTCCGGGTAGAACCTGGGGCTCGTTTCACAAAGCAGTCGCATCGCAAACGAAACGTAGCTGCCAATGGATACCATAGTGAAGAGATACGACGTCATGGCAACTGCGATTGACCGCCCTGTGCGACGGCTTAGTGAAACGGCCCCCGTTTTTTTTATGATTTAAAAACTCCATAGCTATAAAAGTTATATTTGATTGATTGAATGATTGATCTACGTCACACTCATGTGTTAATTAGAACTCCCCTGTACCTCATAATTAAAACTCGTAATTGCAATCGGTATGTAGGTTGACTGTTTGATTGATGTTCTACACCCCACTCATGATTATTTCGTTTGAGGTGCAGCCCTACAAGGTTTAGTGTGGAAAAAAGCTGGGCACTGACTTTAGCTGGAGGAAACCCCCAAGCTTTTTAAATGACCTTTAAAATGCTGAAATTGAACAGCAACAAGATTATTAATAAATCAAATAATAAATTAAAATTTAATTTTTTTTATAGAAAGTTAATATACCATGTGTATTTGTAAATAAAAAAATGTATTGGTGGTGTCTGAATTAGAATAAAATGATGTAATAAAAATCACTTTTTCATATATATTTAAGAACACTAAAACACACAGGCACAGGGAAAATCTTCTTGTCTAAAATAACTATGGAGACAAGTTTCTAATTGTGTTAAAAAGAGGTATATCATTTAGACCTTTATACCCCATCATAAATTGTTGTAACTTTTTCATATACATGTACTTCAACCTCGTCAGGGGTCTATTATATGGAGTGACACCATTGTATTATAGCTGCCCAGTTTATCCATTATAAATTCAATAATTATTCAACAAAATTTATGAAAGTATTTTACAAGATATTAATGTGGTAAATTTTCATGAAAATGAAAATTCATGTCTCCGATAAATACATTGGTCTTTTTGTGGGGTTTTTCTTGTATAAAAATTTATTCACAATTTTTAGGAGAAATTGCCATTCTAAAAATATTAATATATTTACTATGTAATTTAGGAATGGTAAAAAGGGAATTTCAATTATCTGAAAATGAAGGCATGCTTTTGATGCCAATTATTCAGTTTGTTTTGCAAATTAAATTTTGCCAGAAGAATAGAGAACTTAAATTGAAAATTGAAATTTACATTATCTTTTAGGAAACTTTTGAGTTTAAATATTTCAGCAAATTTTTTATTTGAAATATAGTTGATTTTTATGATTTAATACATGTAGTTGTAATGTTTAAGTCACAATAATGATTATAAAATGAAAAATCTAATACAAAAAAAGAAGAAAGAAAAATGCATTTCTGCATGCTGCTGATGATATACATGTATATGCTATTGCCAAAATGTCTGCAAAGGTTACCTGCAATGTGTGATCACAAATTACTTGTTCTTTTATCATTGCCTGCTACCGATTGAATCCATGTGTTATGCCTGGTTACCAAATAAGTGTTGGAGCTGGCACCTGCCTGAACACCCCTGCTGTCAGGAGTGAAATGGAACATTCCAGATTTTTCTGTCTTCTATAGCCTTAAAGGATACCCATTGATTGTGGGATGTGCTCAACTTAACAAACCCATGGGTTTTCCAGGCAGAGTTGTCTACAAACATCAGTTCTCTTCCCCCGATAAGTATTTTCTTCTTCTCGGTTGTCATTCTTATCCCCATCTTTTATCCCTACGTTGGTCTCGATGGAATAGACTCTCTGATCAGAAAATTTCCAATCGGTGATTTGTGTCGATTTCATTCAAACCTTTCCTCTCAAAGGTAAGCCAGCTCTCTCCTTTCTCCGAGAATTTTTTGTCATACGTTTGTTTCTCTTAGCATTGATTTATCAGGCGATTTTCATTTGAATAATTTATTTAGATACCCTCTGTAGGTGTTGAGTTTAGCACTTATACTCTCCAACATAAATCTGGCCTCCAGGTTCAGTAATATTATTTTATTCATCTAATAGCAAAAAAATATATTTGCAGTTTTTATTTTTCAATTTGGTTTTTGCAATTTCCTTTAATTTCATTAAAATTTTGATGCCAACAATTCCAAAAACATTTCTAAGAAGGAAGGCATTTTAGTATAACATCATGTAAATTGATTCAAGTATGACATCACACACATTAATACAACAAATTTTATTATTTTTGATTGATGTGTATTGTACAATATCAAAGCAATAAATTTGTCAGTTATGGCAAATTTAATTAAAGAATTTAAACTATGCATTTTTGATAAAGGTGTATTTATTCACTATGACATCACTCAGTGGGGTGATATGTTTCCGCATGATTATGTTGATGTGGTCACAGGACATTTTTTTTTAATTCTTAGACAATCCAGTGGAATAACGCTGGGAGATAAATCAAAACAGCTGCAGTTTCTTGTCAATTTAGATGCGGAAGTAGAAAAACTGATGTTATTAGGAAAGATAACGAGATCAATGTCCATTACTTGGAACAAGCATCTGACACAATGCCATCCATTTACTATTTTTTTAATGGCATTTTTTATTTCATAAGACATTAAGTAAAAGAATTATAAACTGAAAGAAACACAACAAAATCTTGCGAGAGTATAAAACAGATTTACCTCTTTTTAACACAATTAGAAACTTGTCTCCGTGGTTATTTTAGACAAGAAGATTTTCCCTGTGCCCGTGTGTTTTAGTGATCATAAATATTACATAAATCATATTGCTGAACTCAAGCTAATATTTATTGAGAAAAAAGTAGGCTACCGTGTTCTTAAAACCTGGAGTTAATGACAGAATTACCTTGATCATTTTGAATCTTAAAAAATTAGAGTGAGCAATCCGAAGAAAGACATGTAAGACGTATTAACTCAATATTTCGGTTTATTCTCAAACCATCAACAGGAGTAGTGAGAATAAACCGAAATATTGAGTTAATGTCTTACATGTCTTTCTTCGTATTGCTCACTCTACTTTATTACGTCAAGCTAGTCAGTGAAATTCTAATATTTTGAATCTTGGTAGAAGGATTTCAGAAGTGAACACAAATCAGTTGAACTTGGACCCACTCATTTTTTGTATGAAATAAATCTCGGCCAGGATAGGCTTTCCACTTTGAAGTAACGACAACAGAATCATTGCAATTCTGCCATATTTTACTGTGTAAACATCCGTCAAGAAAAGCTTAATTTTCTTAAGCCAAATCTTGTAATTACTTTACAAAGGGTACATATTCAGTGCAGTTATAATTATATTTCCGGTGTAAACAAAAAAATCTATTTATTGCACTCGTGGCTTGTCAGTCGGCAGCCATTGAACAGCTGTTTGCAGCTGCTGTTCCAGGGACCCATCCAATGCTTTTTTTATGTCGTTTATCTCGTATATATAAACAATTTCTCCTGGAGAAGATTTATGTGGCTTCTGATTACGTTGATGGTGCTTTGTAATTGTTTGGCCGTTTTAAGTCATCGTTCCAAATGTTTTCATGATCTGTTAATGTTTTTGTACTTTTACAACTCCAATAACATTACCACTAAGTATTTGTACAGCATACATCATGTACGTTTGTCTAATGTGCCCTTCAGGGGTTTTTAGGCCCTGGTAGTTCCTTGCCAGAGTTTAGGTAGAAGTAAGCTTGTCTTTGATTACGTGTACTAAAGGTTTTATTTTGAACCAAAAACACTAGTTGACATTTTTTTAAAAAGCAAATTTACTTGAGCCTGTTAGAATTAAAAGCAATAAATTAAAATAATAAGCATATTCTATGTTCTATGTTCACTTTCCCTTCCGCTCCATAACTTCTAACGTTTTGATTCCATCTGCACAATTTTTTGTAAGTATATACCTTATGGGTAGAAGGTGTGTCGCAAACTATTTTTAACATCACTGGTTACATAATATGGGAGTTATATTGGATTATGTAATATTCCCTTCCGCTCCATAACTTCCAAAGTTTTGATTCCATCTGCACAATTTTTTCTGAGTATATACCTTATGGGTGGAAGGTGTGTCGCGAACTATTTTTGACATCATACATTGCGTAATATGGCAGCCATATTGGGTTATGTAATATTTACTTTTTCTCTCCATAGCTTTAACAAATATGATCCGATGTTTTCAAATCTTTCATGTTACATACCATATTAACAGACATTGTGTAAAAAAATTGTTTATGATATCAACTATTGCAAATTATTGGATTATGTACATTCCCTTTTATTCTTACTTTCATTTTCATGAAAATAACCTTTAAATTATAAAATGGCTTCTACTTTTCCGATTCTCATCAAAAAAGGATTTTTTCAAATTGCAATAATGTTTCTAAATTGATTAAGACTATTCTTAAATCAATATATAACGTTTTAATCAAATGAAAAATACATATAAGGATTAAAGTTTTATCTACAGACCAAGAGATAAGTATCCCAGCTTTGGTCTATTTACCTTGTCAACTTACAGTTAGCTATCAGTCTCTCTTGAGAGATTTATGGCTTTGTGTAGCCTACCACATGGCCTCCATAAAACAGTGGGTGACATTAGCAATGGACCCATAGCCAAATCAATTGTAAATCCATTTGGTCTATGATAAAATTAGAAGTAATAACCTGTAGGTATATGGGGAGATTTAGAATATTGTCAAGATGTTTATGGCCAAATAATGTAGATAAAAAATATTATGAGAAAAATTGTCAAATCTACTTGAATTGGTGTGAGCTGCGAAATTGCCAATTAATTACGTTTGTTTAAGTATGATTAGTAAATTATAAACTGCTTTTCTAAAAAATTGAAACATTTTAGTGCAACCTTTATTGACAACAAACAATGTTTAACATCGTGATTTAACAGCAGCGAGAATTGATGACTTGTACCGTGTACAAATCTTGTTAATAATTGTTGATCCAAATAGCCCATTTTAAATTTGATACAGATGGATTTTAACGGTTTTAGTGGTAAGATTTCAGTTTGTTGACATAACATCACCTTTTACCAAGCTTCACATAATAAAACTGGCAACGCCGCCATATACATGTAAGTGAAATAATCTTGAGCGCAGCGTAAAACACCAAACAATCAATCAATCAATCATTTACCAAGCTTCAACCTCTTCCCTCTGAATTTTGAAAATTAAATTCAAATAAATATGGAAGGATTTGTTTTGGTATGGCTGCAGTTACTGTGCCTTTGCGGGCGTATTTTGGGTTTCCCGAAACTCTTGTTATGTTCGGTTACATTCATTTCAGTAATTATGTCAAAATTAAAAATAAAAGATGCGTCAAACCTGTTGAATTTACCTCTCTGGCAGCACCACTTGTTTTGGGCAAACGCTCCAAAAGGTTTGAGTATTGTCTTTTTAACATTACAAATATCATGGCGCCACAAAGCTATTTGGCTGAACTGGTCTAACCTTTTTATACGCCCGCTCTTAAAGCGGGCGTATATTGGTATACCGTTGTCCGTCCGTCCGTCTGTCCGTCCCGGATTCGTGTCCGCTCCATAACTTAAAACCTATTGCCTGAATTTATTTTTTTTCTTCTGATATATGTAGCTTATGGGTAGACGGTGTGTCGCGTACCAAAATTAAATTGGAGTCTCAGTATTTTTGGCGACCAAAACAGTCACCAGCCTTTTGGCATTGAGTTTCTCTGGAACTATTCGATGGGTTTAATTTTTTTTTCAGATGTAACTAGCTTATGAATAGATGGTGTGTTCTGTACCAAAATTAAATCGGGGTCTTGATATTTGCGGTGACCAATACGGTCACCAGCCTTTTGGCATTCAGTAAACCCAGAACTATTGCATGGATTTTGAATTTTTTCTAGTTATAACTGGCTTATGAGTAGATGGTGTGTTCTGTACCAAGATTAAATTGGAGTCTTGATATTTGCGGCGACCAAAACAGTCACCAGCCTTTTGGCATTGAGTTACTCCATAATTTTTTCAAGGATTATAATTTTTTTTCTTCTAATATATGAAGCTAATGATTAGACGATGTGTCCTGTACCAAAATTGAATTGGGATCTCTATATTTGTGGCGACCAGAACAGTCACCAGCCAGCCTTTTGGCATTGAGTAACTATTGCATGGATTATCAATTTTTTTTCAGTTATACCTATCTTATGAGTAGACGGAGTGTCTAGTACTAAAAGTAAATTGGAGTCTCGCTATATTTGTTGACAAAAAACAGTCACCCAGCCTTTAGGCATTCAGTAATTGAGGAAATGGCTTTTATTCTGTCTGTGGTTTCACAGAATAGCTTAGTTATACCCAAACAACTTATTTGATAACCAAGGTTACCAAATGAGTTGCTACCTTCTTTCTATTGTTTAATCTGTAATTAAATGAAATTGGTGTTGTATGGCCTATATGTAGTGTAGACACTTTTGCAAGTAGCTTTGGTACAGCTTTCAGATATAGGTAGCAGCTTATAGGTATGTGATCTGTCAAATACTAAAATTCACCAAGCCCCAGTCTTATTTAGGTGACTGAAAGATTCTACCAGCCAAAATTCTGTTTAAAGCGTGTTTTTAATATTGAATATTAAGATAGTGTGCTACAATGAATTTACCCTTGCGGGCAAATTATGAGTTTCTTAAACTCTTGTTGAACTTGGCGTTGGGGGAAGATCACTTTTTGTTCTGTGAAAAATACGGCAACAAAAACCCCGTTTTATTTATACTGTTAACAAAATTCTTTGTTTTTGCGGAAAGCGCGCCCTAAAATAGGTAGTGGGATTAAGCTGAAGTGAAACACTTTCCAATGACGTAATTTTGTTTTGTCAGCAACACTGGTTCTATACCATTTAGAGGTTGGCAATGGCCATCTGGAAACCTCATCTTCATATAACAATATACATTTTACCAATATTCCTTTTCTTTGGTTACTGGCATGTCGCTTTAAAGTGACACACTTTTTTCATAATTCTGATCGTCGCGACAGTATGAGGCTTTGAAGGCCATTGAAAAAATAAATGATTTGCGTTGGAATGAGGAAAATCCATACAGTATGGGGCCCGTATGAACCGAAAACGTGTTCGAAAAGTAAACAAAATTTAAATAACCGGGACGACCATTCATTCATTCTAAGCCAAAGTTAGTTCAAAACGATACTTAAACGTACATTTTCGAGACTAGGAGCACTAAAAAGCTTCTGAAATAAACGTCTTGAGTAAAACAGCCAATAATTTCAACAAAATATCAACATTTTGACAGCTCATGCCACTTTAATTTTTTTTATTTGTGGGTTCCAATCCCACTGATAAGATTTTTTTTTAACATTTCTGAGTGGGTTTTCCCTTCATTGCCCTATGTGGAAAAAGCCAAAGGTCAAGCATGTAGGGTTTTATTGGGACAAAGAACCTGGGGGCCGTTTCACGAAGCCGCCGCACAGTGCGATCAATCGCAGTTGCCATGACGCCGTATCTCTTCACTATGGTATCCAGTGGCAACTAGTCTTCATTTGCGATGCGACTGCTTTGTGAAACGAGCCCCTGGTCCCGTTACATCTAAAGCTGGCATAATACGAAAATGATCTTCAGCCTGGTAATAAACAATAATGTGGTAAAAAAAACAGTCAATGTGTCGAATTTCCACAACCATGAATATTCCGTATCATTCGATGTTTTTAGCATGATGAGAAAATATCAACTCATTTTGCAAAACAATTTCATTTTTATCCCTTAACCATTGTTCTCATTTTCTCTGCCATAAATATTGAATGATCCCAAAATAGATATGAGAATTTCTGAACGAAAACAGACAGCCACATTTAGGAATTTCCCCAATTACTTTTTTTGTGTTTTGAATTTCTAAAAAGTTTGTATTATGGAAGTTTTTTTTTTAGTTTAAAAATAAATTGGTATTAGTCCTATATTTTAAATTATTGCCATGCAACTCTTTCAAAACAAAATTATGAGGCCCTCAAATAGTCTTTCCTCCTAAAAAAAATACATACCTTTTAACAGGAGAGTTAAATCTTTTTCCTGTATTGAAATTGGTTTCTCCGCTTGTTTTGTAACGATTATTTTGTAGAAATCGTTAAAAACATCTGGCACATATGATTCAACTGAACAAAGCCTTCATATTTTTAACATGAATGGTCGTGGTCGATATAAAAGATTTTTTTTTGTCGTTGAATATTTCTCTATTCCACATCGATATCTAGGAATAATGATATATTATATAATAACATCCTTTTTTGGGGATCGAGGCCAGGTACATATATGTATATTAACAGGAATGGTCGTGGTCGATATAAAAGATTTTTTTGTCGTTGAATATTTCTCTATTCCACATCGATATCTAGGAATAATGATATATTATATAATAACATCCTTTTTTGAGGATCGAGGCAAGGTATATTGAACTTGAATATTCCATTTGGGGCAAAGTGTCGATGGAATGCCATTTGGTTAAGTGGTATTGATTGGTAATTGGTAAGTTTATGTGGTGGAGCTATTTGTGTATCTGGTCGCGTTTCTTCAGTTATGGTATTAATCTAGATTTGGGGGGAGAGCGAGGTGAGATTGTTTCCAGCTAAGAATTACACCAGCCATCTTTGACCTTTTCCACCAGACTCGAGTGACATGCCAAACCAGATTTCTCCAGAACTGCAAACTATGGGTCAAATGACAGCATTTACAGCCCGGGCAGGCTGACGTCAGTTCCGATAAGAAATACCCAACTAATCAGCTGATGTCGTCATTATCTGTCTGTCAGGGCCAAATTCCCCTCCTCGCTGTTCAGAGGTTTATTCCGAGAGACTTAATTACTCCAGGCAGACGAAGAGATGGGATTTCTTTTTCCCTTTTTAACCTTTCCAGTTTCACTGAAAGCCGGTGTTGTTTGTTTAATCTACCAAGGCTCCCGCTTGCTCAATATTAGGATCGATTCATCAACAGGCTTCTGAGTTTGCTCCAGATCTTCTCTATTGTTACTGTCTCTCTCTCCAGGTTTTATATTGAACTGGTCACAATGCCATCATAGAACTAAATACAACTGAAAACCCAATGATAACTAAAGACATACATGTATGGGTAGGGGTATACATGGTTTAGAACTGTTAAGTGGCATGAGCTGCCAAAATTCACACTTTTTTCATAATTTTTGATCGTCACGACAGTAAAAGGCTTTGAATGCCATCGGAAAACTAAAAAATTGGCGTTGGAATGAGGAAAATCCATACAGTATGTGGCTTGTGCGAACCGAAAAATTGTCCGAAACGTAAACAAAATTTAAATAACCGGGACGACCATTCATTCATTCTAAGCCAAAGTTAGTTCAAAACAATACTTTATCTTACATTTTCGAGACCAGAAGCACTCGAAAGCTTCTGAATTATACGTCTTGAGAAAAATAGCCAATCCTTTCAACATTCTGTGTAAACGCCAAAATATCAACATTTTGGCAGCTCATGCCGCTAAATGTGTTTAGTAAGATTTTCAAGAGGAAAAGAGCTTTTGGAGAACATGAAAAAACTAAACGATTGACGTTGAAATAAAAAACTTGGTAAAGCCAAGGTGAACGGATTGATTTGTTGATTGATCTGTGTTTTACGCCACACTCAAGATTGTTACACTTATAAGGTGGCGTTCCAGGTTTAGGGGAGGAAACAAGGCTCATTGCTCGGATAAAAAACCCCGACCTTTGACGAGTACCTGGTAAGTCTTCCACATACGGCGACCGAGTGAAAAATCCACTCAGAAATTTTTCAATTTTTATTTGGTCTGAGTGGGATTAGAACCAGCACCGCATCGACGGAAGGCCTGTGTGGGACTGAGGGACAATCATTCCAACCCAGTGGACCACCAAGGCCCCCATATGAACGGAAGCTGTGTGCTAATAACGAACAGAATTCAAATAGCTGAGAAGATTTTAGTTTTTTGCTGCTAATAAAACTACCTAAACATAGACATTCAAGATTGGTATCCATAGAGAGTTCTTTATTGTTATACACCTCTTGATAACTAACAATTAGCTAATTCTGATTCAAAGAAATTTTCCTCTATATTTGGCACATCATGCTCTTTTAAAATTTTATGTAAACACAATAGCAATTTTTGATTAAACACAAAACAAATTGAACCCTCTAACAAAATAAAGAAAGCCTGTTGGTAATGAACCGCTAAAATGTACTCTTTGAGTGTGCCTTAAATCATCAATCAATCAATAAAATAAAAAAAATATATACTTAAATCTTTTTTTATAGGTCTTTCATTTTTTAGGAGGCCAATCACTAATTTGTATAATGTCCGTTAGTTAACCTGTCAGCTAAATTTCACCAGGGTTTTTTAAAGTGTCATAAGTTCCCAAAATTTGGCTTTTTTTTCTCAGAAATTCTGATTGTCAAGAGAAGTTGAGCGTTTTAAGTACCTTTAAAAACTAACAGATTGACAGTGAAATAAAAATTATTTGTCTGTAAAGCCAGAAACCAAATATGTGTGCTATTAATGAACAAAATTCAAATAGCCGGGATGTATGACTAAATTTAAGGGTGTTTGCTGATCATACGATCTTCCTTAAAACACAACCTCGAAATCATTATCAACAGAAAAGTCTTATTTTTTCCAGCTTAATAAAAATGACAATCAATTAGCTAATTCTGTTTCCCTCCTGAATTCTCCATGAATTTGGCAGCTCATACCATTTAATGAATCGTTTTTTTCTCCATATTGTTCAATTACATGCAACTGTAAATGGGTTCTCAACTTTTTATTCAATATATCCTGGCAGGAATGACTTTTTTCTGTGGTAATCTAGCATATACATCCTGTAGGAAAAGTTTTTTTTTTGTTAAACCAAGAAAATTTCAGTAAATCAAAATTTTATCAATAATAATAGACGTGATTTCTGCAGCTTAATGTTAAATCCATGCCTGTCTTGTCGTGTTAGGACTGAAATAATGTTGAAACCTACGTGAAATCCTCTCGTAATTCACTGCCTCGCTGTATGCCTATCTGCAGACTTACATATGTGTAGTTTGTATGAATGTTCCACATTTCTAATCACAACAAAAGGTCCTCTGATATGGTAGATTTGATCAGATTAAACAAACCTATTAAGAGGTCATCTGTCCTGAGTTAAATATTTGTGATAATCTGTTCAGATTTATTGATACTCTTCTGAACTTTTCAACTTGTATGGGCATAGTATGTGGAGGGGCCTCGGTGGTCCAGTGATCATCCCTCAATCACACACAGACCTTTCATCGATGCAGCGCGGGTTCAAATCACACTCCGGTACTCGCCGAATGTCGGGGGTTTCCTCCGGGCAGTGAGCCTGGTTTCCTCCACGACTAAACCTGGCAACGCTGCCATATAAGTGAAATAATCTTGAGCGTGGTGTAAAACACCAAACAATCAATCAATCAATACTTTTTTAAATGTATACACACACACATGTTGTATATATGTTGTACCAGAAGTCTATGAACAGGGAAGTGTGAAATGTCGCATTACCCCATATTCAGGGCATTGGTCCTTTCAGCCTGCTTATACTACACTATGTGACGTTTATGCGCGTAGATTTTGAAATTGTCAACGGTTGCGCAATTTCAAATCAGAAAATAAATTCATTCTCCACTTACTGCATCTATCGGCAATTCCAGTAACCGCAGTTCGGAGAATGCATTGGTTTTTATAAAAGCTTTACCGAACATGCGACTCTGATATCTCCATTTCGACTCAAATCGTTGCAAACAAGTCTTCTTGTCTCATTTTCAACTTTATGAAGTTCTTCGGAAACTTTAACGTTTGCTCCATCAAGTACTGTTGTCGTATCTAAAACGTTCGCCATGTTTTTTCTTATGCATCCCATAATAGTTCATAGGAGAAAGTGAAGAAAAGCCATGCTTTCTGACTAACCGAGAGAGGGCTGTGTGTATGGTGACCTCTGGGTCAAAAGGCGCCAATGCCCTGAATACTATGTAATGGGACGCTTCACACTTCCACATTCATAGACTTCTGGTTGTACATATGAGCGATAAACTTTTCACCATTTTGTATCTGCCTGTTAATTTACTTCTGTTATACTTGGGATAGATCAAGCTCCATTAGGTGCTTTAATCCCGTCTTACTAAATTCTCATGGTGAATAATGAGCAATCAATTAATACCACAAAAGAAGGCTCCGTTGCGGGCGTATCAGAATAACTTAATCAATCCACTAAGCTTATTGCAGACTTGTTACCCACAGAAACCAAAAATGTGTGCCATATAATAACGAACAAAATTCAAACAGACGGGACATTAGTACATTTTAAGTCTTTGTTGCTAATAAAAACTATCTTATTCAAGATTTTTATACGGAGGAAACTTCATACTTCTTGAAATTTTTTTTTTGAAAAATGCACAACAAAACATTTTTAAAAATTTGACTGATCAGCAAACCCTTACAACGAAATATTATGTCAGAAAACAAACAAAAAGTTGTTGAAATTTGACCTACATACCTACATGTATAGCTGTCAGAAAAATATGTGTCAAAATTGTAAGTTTCTCTATAATAACGTGAGCTATTTTTAGATTCAAAATATTTTTGACATTGATCTACATGTATTTATGTATGTATTTATAAAACGGTTGATATGCTTCATTGATTTTTGATATTATGCTGTCTGACAACTGTGTTCATTGTATGCCCTCTTCCACCCAATTTCTACTAGTAAATCTACTACCCTGTGCAAATTTCCGCTTGATTTACCCAAGTTCACAGGGTCTCCAATTTAGCTTTATCTGAATGACGTAGATAAGGGTCAGAGGTCGTTGTTCCAGTAAATTTAGCTGTCTGTATTCGGCTTTTATTGTCAAGAACTAGCCTGTCAAGTAAAGCCCTTAATCAGACAGGATTATTTCAGCCTGCACTCTGCAAGTCTTCGGGGAATACTTTGAGGATTTAGAGGTTTAAATTCTCAGGTAAATGTTTATGTTTCTTTTTATTTTTTGGGGTGTGGGGCAAGGGCGAGGGGGGGGGGGGGGGGGCTGTTCCGAGGGCACAATTACAGTAAATGATGTCCCATCGTTTTTCATGCATTCTTCTTTGTGTTAATGTTTGGGACGAAAATGGTAAAAATTCACTTATATCATGCATTGAGAGTGAAATTTGCCCGTCGTCTTCTGAATTTTTTTTTAGAATTTCAATATTTTTATATTTTTTTCATACATGTATATCTGCAAATCATGGCTGCCTTATAGATTTTACATGCTTACCTCTCAGGGGGCCTCTATTGTTGCTTGAGGAAAAAATACTCATAATTTTCAAACCTTTTTGTAATTATGTCAAATGCTTGTTTTTATTCATGTTCACCTTGTAGCTAATGTTATATTTTCCCCTCGATAATCAGATGGACGTCTTATCAAAATCTCTTTTAATACTGCTGCATTCTTTTCCTTTCATTCTAGCTCCTTTACATAAAAAATTGCCTGAAATGTGGTTCTTGTTAACACCAAATTAAAAATAGACTCACGTGTAAAGTACATGTATGTGTGACATGATATTCCATCGTTAACCGTTAATTTAAAACAGGACCAAGTTTTTTTTTACAAATTCGTTAGACCTAATATGAAGAAAAAGCTTGTCTCGGATATTTAAAGTGGCATGGGCAGCCAAAATGTTTCAAGATATTTTCCATTAAAATCATATTTTTAAATTATCAACAACTTGGAAGTTTTTTAGTGCTACTAGTCTCCAGATAGCGCATTAAAGGAGTGTTTTGGAACTTATAAAAACCTTGAATGCATGAATTTTCGTTGCAGTTATTTAAATTTTATTTACTTTTTGCATACCATTTGGGTCAATACAGCTAGGCCACAGACTGTTTGGCTTTTCCTAAATCAAATATCAATTTTTCAGTTTTTGCGATAACTTTCAAAGCCTTGCTGCTTTTCATTACAATCAGAATTAATACCAAAGTGGGAATTTTGGCAGCTCATTTTACAGACACTTTATTTTATCCCCCTCTTCAACGTTGGACGCTCAATCCGAACAGCCTTCCACCAATGGGTCGCGGGTTCAAATCCCACTCAGTCCAAAAATTGGAAAATTTTCTGACTGGGTTTTCACTTGAACGACCTATGTGGGGTGGTTGCCAGTTACCAGAGGAAGGTCGTGGGTTTTCTCCGGGAACAGAGCCCGGTTTCCTCCCACAATAAAACTGGCAACTCCGCCATATAAGTCAAATAATCTTGAGTGCAGCGTAAAACACCAAACAATCAATCAATCAATCAATCAACATTGATTTGATTTGTATAGACAACAGCCTGTATGATCTTAAAGCCGACATGTAATATATGTATCTTGACAAGCATAATTTATGAAGGATCTATTAGTTAGGACTAAACTGCCTTGTCTATCTTTTCCCATTATCATGTCTTGTTCAATTACTAGACTTTTTGCCGTAGCTCAAGATCCCTACAACTTGTCAATATTTACAAAGTATTTCATAAAATTTGTTAATGACTAAGACCAAGCTCCTGGTTGCCTTCCACCTAATGGTTTATTAAAACAGCCTATGACTCATCGTCGAAACCCACGGTTAAAAATTCCGCTTACGCTCACATTACCCGTGGGACAAGTCAGACCCTGCCCGTCGTTTCTAATTTAATATGCATGAAGATTTTGATTGGTTCCGCCACAAAACTGTGGCGGAAAATTTCACCAATCAGAATCCGCGTTGCGTCAGCATCTTAGCAGTGTTCAAAACAAAGATGGACGACTTTTCGGTTGTATCACAACTCACATGTCCTATTGGGGGCCGCCATCTTTGTTTTTACTTCAATTCGATAAACGTGTCTCCAAAACTGAAGAGTTAAAACGTTTATAAGAAATCGTTTGATTGGTCCGACAGAAAATGGGCGTTCCCAGAAAACGACGCTTAACGAGGCAATTGACCCAGGGGTAAAAGGTGAGCTTGTCGAGAATTTAACCCTGGGTATCTGAGGATGCCTATGACTGGGTGGGTATATAATATATAAAGGTTTTAATGACATAGCCCTGTTTAATTAAACACTACTAAGAACTTGTCTCCATGGTTATTTTAGTCAAGAATATATGACTATTTTAGTATTTATAAATGATCGTGTAATGTATAAAAAAAATTACCATTTTATACAGTTAATGTATCACATGTTTAGGTACATGTAAGAGTACACTGTATATAATATATACATGTAGTTTTGAATTGTAATAATTTTAAATCAGTCAAATTGTAATCTGTATTCTTTTATTATCGCCATGTAAAAAGCAGTGTCCATAAATATAAATTATATAGTGTTTTAGTGTCCATAATTATAAATTATAATGTGTTTTAGTGTTCATAAATATAAATTATATAGTGTTTTAGTGTCCATAATTATAAATTATAATGTGTTTTAGTGTCCATAATTATAAATTATAATGTGTTTTGGTGTCCATAAATATAAATTATATTGTGTTTTAGTGTCCATAATTATAAATTATAATGTGTTTTAGGGTCCATAAATATAAATTATAATGTGTTTTAGTGTCCATAATTATAATGTGTTTTAGTGTCCATAAATATAAATTATAATGTGTTTTAGTGTTCATAAATATAAATTATATTGAATATATATATGTGCTATAAAACCATGAATATAACCAAATTATATTATCAATTATTGCTCCTTCAATTTTTTACATGGCAGCAATTTATCATGATTCTGATATTTGTATGCAGCTACGTGTACTCTTGTTCTGTATTTAAAGGGTTATTATGGCCTGACTTGTTTGCCTGATTCATCACACTTCCAAGAAATAGAGTAAATTAACTTCACTAAAAGGTTCTGCATGACTTACTTTTTCTTGGAAAAAAAATTACGATAAATGAGTAGAAAAGGGAGAAATCTGTGTAAACCGGTTTGACGGACGATTTCGGAGGAATGCTTACAAAAACTGAGCGTCTTCGTAAATTACTTTGTCTCTATGAAGAACATGTGGTATATATAAGACATTTTACTTGATCTGTTTGATTGATTTTTACACCACACTCAAGATTATTTCACGTATATGGCAGCGTTGCCAGGTTTAGTGGGGGAGGAAACCAGGCTGTTTGACCTGGAGGAAAACCCTGACCTTCGGCAAATACCTGGCAACTCTTCCACATACAGTCATCGAGTGAAAAATTCACTCCGAAATTTTCCAATTTTTATTTGGTCTGAGGGAGAATCGATTGATTGATTGATTGTTTGGTGTTTTACGCCGCGCTTAAGATTATTTCACTTATATGGCGGCGTTGCCAGTTTTATTGTGGGAGGAAACCGGGCTCTATGCGTCGAACTGAGGGACTATCGATCTAACCTACTGAGGCCCCTCATCGGCTTCGAAGTTGTATTGCCACTGTTTATTAAATACACAGAAACTCTTTTATGATAAATTGCTACAAAAACATAATTCTTTTTTAATCAGTTCCTTGAAATCACAACCCTGAAATGAATTAACGGAAAAACTTGTAAACTTTCGTTATCAGCTTGATAACAATCGTAAAACAAAGCTGTTTAATATGGCAGAAGTTTGTTCATCCCAAGAATTACTTTGCCTTAATTGCTCAACATCTAGATGGCAGTTGAAATGTGGAAGCTGTTGATGTACATGTAGTCTTTCAGTGTAAAACGCCAGTTACCAACGGAAGGTCGTGGGTTTCCTCCCACAATAAAACTGGCAACGCCGCAATATAAGTGAAATAATCTTGAGCATGGCGTTAAACACTAAACAATCAATTAATGCATATTTTAGGAGTCGACCATCGCCAGAGAATTTGTCTGTTACATGCGAACTCGAAAACGACCAATCTACTGCCTATATTTACTCATCACTGTGATAAAACATTTCTCATTAACGTGAATTAAGTATCCCCATATCAGCTAATGTTACAACTGAGTTCTATTTTGAGAATATTTTGCTATATTTAGAATCAAACATCTATAAATAGGATATGTGTAATTATTGTTGTCAGTTTTGCGTGTTTATAACCTCGTTAAAGCCGGCAGTGATTTTTCTCTCCCTCGATGGATTATTTTCAGGATACTATTCTAACCAATTTGCTTCCTAGAATAATTGTTTTTTTTATATCCCACTATCATGTTCCTTGATTATGCCCTTATGGCAAAAATAACTCTGACAAAATTAGATTGGAAAATAACTGGAAGACATTTTCTTCAAAAAATTCCCTTTTTGTTTAATTTTGTAAATAAATAAGAAAGACATTTGTTGAGCTATTTAATTTTATGAAGCAGTAAAAGGATTATGGTTGAGCTTATATTTCTTGTACTCTCTGGTTTCATACCAGTGAAAAGATGTCTTTTATTATGTGTTCTGTACATGTATGTAGGATTCTTTGTGTGCCCGTAATATTCATTGTTTCACGACTTAGCGGCGGGCCCCGGTGGCTCAGTTGGCCGAGTGATAGTCCTTCAGTTTGACAAAGGCCTTCCACTGATGCACCACTGGTTCAAATCCCACTTCGACTAAATAAACTTGAAAATATTTCTGAGTGGGTTTTTTTCATTTCTTTCTACTTATGTATCGTTTAATATCATTTCAGTTTTATCTGTTAATGCTTGTTTAAATTTTCATGAATTTCATTTTCCGAAGCATTTTGTATTTTTGATTATTTAAGGTTTATGCTTTTTTGAAAAATGGCAGAAGTTCTCCTATCGACTTACTAAAAGACACTTATTAAACTTATTTTGCATTTAGTATTTCATACTTGGAATATTCTTCAAGGTTTTTTTTAGATTTATGTAAGAATTTCTGCCTGATATTCTACATGTACATCTGGCTGTTATGTTAGTAACTTCATTGGAGTATATTTTGCTTGTTTATTTAGGAATCTACTGACAGCTAAATACATGATGTATTTTTAAGTACATAACATATTTTCACAGCAGTAGATTAACCCTTTGCCCCCAGAATGTAGAATTTATTGCCTGTGAGATGTAGTTTGCATTAACCCCGTGCCTCCCAACAGATGGTTTGGATTTAAAGGCCAATAAACTGATAATTCATTCTTTATCTATAAAAGGTGAATCTGTTTAAAACGTTGATTGATTTATTGAATTTTACCCTATTTCTTACTTAAAACTGTGTGAGCTGCCAAAATTTATGGGTTTTTTTGATAATCACAAATGGCCGCTTGTCAAGGTGGTTTAAAGTACATACACATGTAAACAAAACTGAGTATTTGACGCTGAAATCAGAAAAATATTGGTCGAACTTGTGGCGTGTAAGAAACGAACCTGTTATTTTTCAAGTACCGGTAAACAAAGTTTAAATAACCGAGTTGTTTCATTTATTTTATTTTTTTTTGTTTTTGGCTTATTTTTTTTTAATTAACTACCAAGCTACTTAAATGTATCTTCTGAAAAGTGGTATGGTTACGATAAGGCTGAAATCACGTAGAAAAAGTTGTTAAATCTACTCTCACTCAGTCTCTCAAAATTTCACTTAGAGTGGCATAAACTGCCGAAATGTGTACTTTGTTTTTTAAATTCTCATTGTCACGACCTTGAAAAATTCAATTATGTGAGTTGAAATGAGGAAAATCCACTCTGTCTGTTAAATAACCGAGACACACGCTCAATCATTCTAAGTCTAACTTAGTTCAAGACAATACTTAATCCTACATTTTCGAGACTTAAAAGCTTCTGAAATAAACATTTGGAGAAAAAATAGTCGATAATTTAAACAAATTACATGCTGTTTTGATAGCAAAATTTTAGTATTTTGGCAGCTCATACTGTTTTAAATGCTTCTGATTTGCGTTTCTTGAGAAAAATGGGATAATTTTTGTGGTCTTTTTAAATGTCAACATTTGACAGCTCACATCACTTTATACTCAATCTTAACGCTGATCAATTTTATTTCACATTTCATAACCATCACCGATTATCCTATAGAAAATGAAATAAAAATACTATGTTGACATTTTTACAAATACCATAAATTTATAAATCCTGAATTTGTAATGTGTTTTGTACTCAGTTTTTAATTAGCTATGTGCATAAAGTCCTTTTTTGAAGTGATTTATTGTTGGAATGATAAAATTGTCCAACTATTTATCAAGATGACCTTTATATCAGGAAGTTGATATGTTAGGGGTACTAAGTTTGAAGAGCTTCGTTTTGTTTGTCTGGGAAAGCCAGTAGGCATACATGGTTTGAATTGAATTGAATCTTTATTTCACCGTCATGAAATCATTTCATTTTTAATAGACATCCCCCCCCCCCCCCCCAAAAAAAAAATAAAGAATGTCACAAACTAACTTAGTTTAAGATATAATTACAGTTGCTATAAGAATTTGATTTTCTTTTTAATTAGTGCAGATTACAGCATTGTTTAACAGAATACATGTATATATTTATGATCACTAAAACACACGGGCACAGGGAAAATCTTCTTGTCTAAAATAACCATGGAGACAAGTTTCTAACTGTGTTTAAAAGAGGTATATGTTAAAAAACTGTGTTAAAAAAATATTTACATATTTATGAACACCAAAACACACGGGCACAGGGAAAATCTTCTTTTCTAAAATATCATTTACATATGTATTCAAAAAAAGATTGTTTGGTATTTAGCGCCACATTGAATATAAAAGGATTTAAATTTCAAAGTTGTGTTACTATGGTTATTGGAGGAGAGACTGGGCTCTGCACGCAGGAAACCTTGTTTATTTGTTTTTCATCAACGGACCTCGGTTACCAGTGCATGTGGTCACAACAATGGTTTTCAAAACGTGACTGTCAGACAATTCCAGCCGAGTGGCTTTAATTGGCTTACTGCACATGCCATGACATGACATCACATGGCATTTTGGCTAAATGTGTCTAACCCTACGGAAGGTTAGGTTTTCGTTGTCTTGTTGGTGCAGACAAAGACGTCAGTTGAATAAAAACAATACTAAAGAACAACCTTTATATTGACGAACACTCAAACACGACACAAGGAGAGCCGTTATATATTTTTGAACACTAAAACACACAGGCACATGGAAAATCTTCTTGTCTAAAATAACCACGGAGATAAGTTTCTTACTGTGTTAAAAAGGGGCATGTCATTTAGACGTTTATACCCAATCATAAATTTTGTATTATGCTCAACCACGACCGAATCATTTTCAAATTTCAATGGAGTTCAATTTAAGATTTTTATATTTTAGGTTATTGTAGAATTTAAATCATGCAGTTAACCTAATTTCTCTCATAATTAATGACATTTTCAACAAGTGCAAATCATTCTTATATAATGACATACGTTTTGGTAATTTTAGAAATTCTGCAACTCGTAACAAATATCAAATTATATTTGTTTGGGATAGAACAAACTCTGACGAGTTTTATTCCCGCCATTACCTTCTCGTTTCTCTGCATGGTAATTTTGTATATATTTTTATATGGTGAATAAACAAACAAACAATATTATTTCCTTCTCCAAGAGGTTCTCATTTATTTATATAAAATAGATAAGCAATGCGGTCAAATGGTTGAGGAATCTGGTTACCCCTGGGCACTAATTGGTGATAATTTATCAGATAGACCTTAGTTATAGAGTATCGGGATTCAAATTGATAAGCAAATCACTATTATGTACAGACCTCACCTCATAACTTAGCCGGAATTTGTGAAAATAGCTGTCTAATTCTGCTGCCAACAGCTAGAGCTTCTTTGGCGTGTTGCCATGCCAACGGCTCACGTTCAAAATCAGACTCAAAGGATGGTTTGCTGAGTGGAAAGTTGTTCTTTGTGGTAGAAGCTTGTCTATTTTTACTCCAGACTCTCTTGGATGAATGTCTATATGACAGTGATGCTTGGAGCCTTCTAGGATGTGTATTATATATTGTCGGCATACTTTATCATAGTCATTTCCTGATGTTCTCAATCCTGCCTCATTTCACTCAGCTGTGTAGAGAACCTCTTCTTATTCCGTTCAAGCTGAATTTGATATCTTCATAGAAAAGCCAGCCCATTCATAAACTTGGTAACGGAATGCTACATTCTCTGAACAAGACAGACTGTCCAGATGTGTGTAGATTTAAGGATATAAGGTAATTAACTGATGAATCGTTGTTAATTGGAGTCCTACTTTTAATACTATTTATTTTTCCTTGTCATTCTAGGGTAAAGAGGCTTATGGATAACAAATTTATCAGTATAAATAATAGTATTTTTAATACTAGCCTATCTATTTTCTTCCTGTTAATAACATATGCCTTTCATGTGTAGGATAATTTTACTTTTTTTCACGAATTTTACATTTTATTAATATTTTTTTTTTTGGGTGGTCTGTCAGACAAAATACTATTTTGCCTGAAGGTTTGTCATGCGTGGAATCACATTGTTTTGCCAACACCAAAAAATTCCATCAAATGTGAAAAAAATATCAACACCGACAATATCAAAATTCATAAAATGTTCTGGTCCATTAATTCTAATCTATATTACTTTCTATTTTTGCTAAAATATAGCATTTTGTATTTTTTTATGTTAAATTGAAAATTTGGTATGTTAGGTGGTTGCAAACTCCGAGCCTGGGCAGGCGCACACACAAACCTGCCCTAATAATTCAAACTATTTAAAGTGGCATGAGCTGCCAAAATGTTGATATTTTGACGTTAAAACTGAATTTTTTATAATTATCAGCTATTTTTCTCAAGCTTTTTAGTGCTTCTAGTCTCGAAAATGTACGATAAAGTATTGTTTTGAACTAACTTTGGCTTAGAATGAATGAATGATCGTGCCGATTATTTAAATTTTGTTTACTTTTCTAACACTTTTTCGGTTCGTACAGGCTGTACATGTACTGTATGGATTTTCCTCATTCCAACGCCAATCGTTTAGTTTTTCGATGGTCTTCAAAGCCTCTTACTGTCATGACGATCAGAAAATATGAAAAAAGTGTGAATATCAACATTTTGGCAGCTCATGCCACTTTAAGAATGCGTAGTCCTATAGACTAGACTACGTGTATTTACTGATGGTTGATTTTAAAACCTGGGTTCATTGCAACCAAAAAGCCATCGTAGACAGCTAGAATGTGTTATGATTTAGACAGTGATATAACAATATGATGTTCATGGATAATTTAGCTTTCTGTAGGGTAAATTTAACTTTTCAAAACTGAAGTCATAGATGGCGGGGAAGTTTAAGACTCGAGAAGGCAATATTGGATTCTGCAGACCAATAATAATCAATAAACGATCCTGCTCGTCCTTATCAGACAATGGTAGTTCGTTAAATTTTTCCTGAACTTTATGGCTGCTTTGGTACGATTTTAGTAGGTCATATTGTTATTTCTCTGTCTAAATCGACCCACATACTACCAGTCCACTCTGACTTTTTGGTTGGAATGAACCCGGACTCAAGATATATGTCAGTCAGTTTAAAAAAATAGTCATTTTTGGAGTTAGAAACCCTGACTTAAAATACACTAAACAGGGAATTCCCTGCACTATTATATTTATGAGCACTAAAACACGGGCACACAGAAAATCTTCTTAACCAAATTAACCAGGGAGACAAGTTTCAGGGAGATAAATATATATTTATGATCACTTAAACACACGGGCACAGGGACATTTTCTTCTCTAAAATATCCATGGAGACAAGTTTCTAATTGTGTTAAAAAGAGATATCTTTTAGACCTTTATACCCCATAAATTGTTGTAACAAACCAAACCTATGATATTTCATTAGGTTGACCACTGACAGGAGCTTAGCCTTGGTCAGTAGAATTTTCTGGAGATAAATATATATATATATTTAATTTTTGAATCTGTGCAATGCTTTTGCCATAGCCATAAATAAACATATGTGTGCATATAAGTCGTTATTCTCAATAGATTACATAGTGCGGGGAATAAACGACAGAACTGTATTCTATTCATAATATGTACATTTAGTCAGAATACGTTTCAATTTAACTATATTGGCCTGTCTTTGTAAAGAGGTATTTTAAAGAATCAATGGCAATTAAACTGACGTTTACGGGTGATTCATTTTCTCTTTGCTCTCGAGGTGAAGAAATAGTCAACGTGTGTAGTTGACTGCATCATGATGGAGTAGGCGAGGTCGCGGCCGATCAGCCCCCGAGAAAAACTAACAAAGTTCCCATAACCAAACAATTTGTCCAATCAATATTCTGCCTGCTAGCTAATCAATTCTTCACAGGCTGACAGCGGTCAAGGCATTAGTCTGCGTGACTTGTAGCTGCCAATCAACAAATGGTGCTAATTGTTGGATTGCGTTATGGCGAGAACTTGTCGTTTTAAAAACGTGCTGGTCTTCATGGCTCAGCCACCTGCAGGCTCTTAATTACAATACGTTTACATGTACACACTGAAGAAACTAAATGTAAACTTGTCTCCGTGGTTATTTTAGACAAGAAGATTTTCCCTGTGCCCGTGTGTTTTAGTGTTCATAAATATATATATTTATGAACACTAAAACACACGGCACAGGGAAAATCTTCTTGACTAGAATAGCCATGGGGACAAGTTTCTAATTAGGTTAAAAGGGGGGTATTTCATTTGGACCTTTATATTTATGATCACTAAAACACACGGGCACAGGGAAAATCTTCTTGTCTAAATATCTGATCACAAGTTATTGTAATAAATCAAAACCCAATGAGCCCGGTTTCCTCCCCTACTAAACCTGTCAACGTCACCATGTAAGTGAAATAATATTGAGTGCGGTGTAAAACATCAATAAATCAATCAATCAATCCATCACAAACTCATGTTTTTTTGGTGGCCATCTGACTAAAAATTCTACATTACTTCCGTTGGGCGGCCAATACACAAATATCATATTTTATCTCCATTTTGTTTTGGTTTAGTGATTTTTTTCTTGTCCTTCCTTGTGTTCTATGGGATATTAGGCTAAGAGTTTGGAACCACAATAGAAAAATATTTCATTGTAACGTGATAGCAGTGGTTCAATGTGAAGGTTCTAAAATTGCCCAAATTTTTTTTTCTTAAAAATAAAAATTAAATAGAGCTTACTACAATATTTACCCAGAGCTCATGTTATTTCAAATGGCAGAAGGTGTTGTTTAAAACCAAGATGGTGGGTTGCCATGGTGAGGAACGTGTCACTTTTAAAGCTCTTTATTGCTAGCTTTTTATATTATTATAGTACATGTTTGTTTTGCTTTTGCATGTCTTAAAAAAGTTTGTTTTTTCTTCTCTAAAAGTCAAGACAACCCCATGGCTAGCATTTTGGGTTTGAAGTGTCTAGGTGGGGTAATGTTTATCTAATGACTCCAAGTGGCAGTTTAATTTGCAGTGTATAATGGCGCTCATTCAGTTAATTGGTTTAACGCTAGATTGGCATATTGCATGGGTGTTAAAAGGTTTGGTGCAGTACTCTGCAGTTACACTTATACGCCCCAGAAATTTAATGGTCTATAGTTCTAGAAAATTCTCTAATGTACAACACGCTGGCGTAAAGTGGCATGAGCTGCCAAAATGTTGATATTTTACGTTGAAACAGAATGTTGAAATTATTGGCTATTTTTGTCAAGACGTACAATTCAGAAGCTTTTTAGTGCTTCTAGTCTAAAAAATGTACGATAAAGTATTGTTTTCAAGTAACTTTGACTTAGAATGAATTAATGGTCGTCCCGGTTATTTAAATTTTGTTTACTTTTCGAACACGTTTTCGGTTTGTACATGCCACATACTGTATGGATTTTCCTCATTCCAACGCCAATCATTTAGTTTATCGATGGCCTTCAAAGCCCCTTACTGTCGTGGCGATCAAAAATTTTGAAAAAGGGTGAATTTCGGCAGCTCATGCCACTTTAAGGAATGACTTCTGGACTAAAATTTGAATAGGAGTTCCAAAAAAAAAATATCTAGACATATATGTAACTGTTTTAATATGTTATATTTAATCTCAATTTACTGGGAGGGGGGGGGGGGTGCACTTTAATGTGGTATTAGCTGCCAAAGTTGTGACTTTTTTCATAAATTCTGATAGTCAAGAGAAATCTTTGATGAATTTAAGGCTTGACATTGAAATAATAAATATTTGTAAAACCACTTACAAACTGGGGACGTGTGCAACTAGTTTTTATTTTGTAGGTAATTCAACTATTTTTTCTCTATATTTGGCAGCTCAAGCCACTCTATTTTATTCCACTTAAACTATTCTCAGTATGAAATAATTATGACGTTTCTTACCATCATAAACATAGTGGAATTTCTTGGCTGATTGACTCCTGGAGCAAACCCAAAGCTTTCACACAAGGCAATTGAATGAAAACTCAGTAAAATATTCTTAATGATCGTATTATATAAACAGTGAAATATAATGTCGTTTGGAAACTGCTGCCTTGTGATATCCCCAAGTGTGAATGAAGAAAACCTTTGTTTATAAGTGAAATAATCTTGAGCGCGGCGTAAAACATCAATCAATCAATTTGTTTATCAGGCAACCCCTTTATTTTAAAAACACTTCAATCTTAATGGTTGATTTTGTAGACAGCATTCAGGTCTTTCAAAGAGACAGGTTGCATATAGGACGAAAAGCCTAATGACGTCACTGGAAAAATCATGGGATTGAAGAGGGATCTTTCTTGAAGTGACCGCTTTGTTAAGCCCTATGTAACAACACACTCTACAGCACAGTTACACTTTTCTGTAGATGAATTATTATCCTTCTTGTGACGTCCTTATAAATGCAATCGCTGTATTGAATTCTGTCTTCAGATACCCTTCCTCTTCGTTCGTGAGGGTTCGAATCCCACCCAGTCTAAAAAAATTGGAAAATTTTCTGACTACTGTAGGTTTTCACTCGAACGACCTATGTGGGATAGTTGCCAATTACCAATTAACGGAAAGTCGTGGGTTTCCTCTGTGCATAGAGCCCGGTTTCCTCCCACAATAAAACTGGCAACGCCGCCATATAAGTGAAATAATCTTGAGCGCGGCGTAAAACACCCCAAACAATCAATCCTCTTCGCTCTACCAAATCCTCTTGTTTTATTTACAGTTTTTGGCGCATGGATATGCCATGTTTGTTGAAGTGACATGAGCTGCCAAATATCAGAAAAAAATTGTTGAAACAGTTTTTGCCAACTGTTCGTCATTTGCATCGAAAAGTATAAAAATAAGAGATTTCTGATGACACCAAATTTAAGGATGTTTCTTAATGGGGGTGTGTGGCGGGGAGGGGGGGGGGGGTGTTATTAGTAACAAACCCGTTTACATGTACTTGCGCATCCCGACTATTTGAATTTTGTCCTTTATTAGAACAAATCTTCGCTTTGTATGGGTCACTGAGTATACCAATATTTTTTATTCCAACAGCAGTTGGTTTAGTTTTCCAATGTACCCATCTCTCAACTTCTCATGACAAAGTCTGGCAGCACATGCCACTAATTGACTTTAAATGAGACTGAATCATTGGTTATACAGGGACTTCCATAGGGAATTCGTTATTTCTCACTGTTTGGCTAAAAAACTAAAAGACAAAGGACCTGGGTTCGATTCCTGTTTCGGGCGTCACCAAAAAATCGGTAGAGGAATTTCTACCATATTTTCAAGAAAGTGTAATCACAAAATAACGCAAATAAAGGAAACTCTATTTACCATGTAAACATACACTAGTTCTTATCGGTAGTGCTGACAACTTAGATGTGGATTTAGCCTTTGATTTGAAGATCTTATATTTCTATGGTCACTAAAACACACGGGCACAGGGAAAATCTTCTTGTCTAAGATCATATACATGTACATGTAGGCTTTATATTATGTTTGGCTTAAAAACTATAAACAAAAATTCTTTAGGATTTTTTTTTTTGGTGGAGGTGGGGGGGGGGGGTTATATAGTACCCGGTAGTAATACAGGAGGTTAAATGTCATTGAAAGTTAGTGGGGAAATCCATTTAGCTTCTCTGTGGGAGTTCCCAGGTTGAAAGAAGATAAAAGTATCTGCTTAACCATCCTTACTTAACTCACTCATATCTTCTTTAGATGAGGGTTAATTTGAGATGACAGGGCATTATTGACATTCTTTGTAAGATATACACACTGATATTTTTACACAGTTTGTTGTTAAAATTAAACAATTTGACGTGTTCGGATATAAAGTTGGCCAGAACCTGGTCTAATTTGGTCCCTGATGACTTTGTGGGTGGGGGAGAGTGTTTATTTCTGTCGTTATCAGCAGTGTGTGTGAGGGAGTACAACTGTCTGTCAGAATGTCCGGAATCCGGATATTTAACTTATAATTACCCCCCCCCCCCCCCTCCTCCCCACACCTATTCCAGTAGAACTTATGGCACAGGTGGCTGTCTTGGAATTTCAATTTTTTTTTGTAGTTTGCCCGTTGACGCGTTATCGTACAAACATTTAATGTTCCATCCTGTGTTAATAGCTGTTCTAAAAATACAAACTGTGTACAGTGATATAAGGTGCAGAGGTTATCAAAAAATGTATTCCCAATTTCAGACGACCCTATCCCCTCCGTGGCTCAGTCAGGAGAGTGGTTGTCTCTCACTGGCCTTCCATCGATGAGTCGAGGGTTCAAATGCGATATACATGTAGCTACAATATACATGGTAAATGTAAAGCTTTCGGACTTAGTTGCTCGATCACCCAATGTGGAAAAGTCTGGGTTTTTTAACCCCCACCACCCCCCCCCTCCCCATCACCCAATCTGGGTTTTTTTAACCCCCCCCCCCCCCCCCCTCACTAAACCTGACATTTTATGCTGCCATACAAGGGGAATAATCTTGAATGTGACATAAAAATCCAAACCATCAATCAATGCTACTCAGCCCCCTGTCCCCATAAAAAAGGATATCAACATTGTCATGCAAATTTATTACAATAATTTTGAGTATGCTACTCAGCCCCCTCTCCCAAGAAAAAATGACATCAACGTTGCCATGCAAATTTATTACAATAATTATGAGTAACGACAACATTTAAATTAATGGATTCTTTCACTGGATTCTCTTAGCTTTCTGCACTTTTTGAGAAAGTACAGCAAATTTCTAGCATTCAATGTCTTTTCCTTTTAACTGCATGTACAGGGGCCTCCGTGGCTCAGTAGGTAGAGCGTTGGGTGCTCAATCCGAACAGCCCACCAATGGGTCGTGGGTTCGAATCCCACTCAGTCCCAAAAAATTGGAAAATTTCTAGTATTCAATGTCTTTCCCTTTTAACTGAACGTGCATTAACGAGTTGGTCTTGACGTTAGGCCTGGTTCATTACGGTAATTACAGACTATGATCTTACGTGTATGTAGGTTAAAAATGACTACATATAGTCTAAAGAGACCTTACTTAGATCCATCAAAGGCATTATATCCGGAAGAAACTCTGAGGGAAGCAAAAATAGTTAGGCATGAGGAAGTACTCATTTGGATATTAAAGGTTTTTTCTGATTTATATGTTTTCAGCCGTGTACTTTTGTGTTCCAATCAGTGTCATTATGTTCGGCAGTCATTAGCTAATTATAGACTGAATTTTGAGCCATTTCACTGTGGAATTATTTTTTGTCGTAGGGATAAATTGATTAGAACAGAGAGATCCTTGCTAATACAAGCATTATCAGTGAGATTTATGTCTTAATCTGTCCACTTAAATTGATAACTAGTATTGACATATATCCGTGACCTTGCACGTCATGTACAATTGGTTAATTGTATGAAATTATTAATATGCGATGAATTGAATGACTTAGATTCAAATCGTCCATTCTGCTCTTCCATAGATTGAATCTCAATTATGACCAATGAAAAGCGAGTAAAGTTGTATGTTTAGGATGATAAGGAATATGATTTTTTTTTCATAGTTTACAAATTGAATTTTTCACATTTTAAGTGCATTTGCTTTCCAAATAAAACATTAACATGTTTTATTTTAATTTAAATTTCGTTTTTTTTTAAATAAAAAAAGGATGTTTTATTTGCATTCCAAATAAAGCATTAAACGCAAAGCGTGAACAGAATTGCTTTTTTTAATATTGTGTCTCAAATCTCACACCTTTTTCTATCACTCAAAATCAGTTGGACTTATATATGTTGACTTTTAACAATGGAAATGCAAGAGTGACTCCCAAACTAAAATAAAGTAGGGGTTTCTTTAAAGTGGCATGAGCTATTCATAATTTGTGATCGTCACGACAGTAAGAGGCTTTGAAGGCCATCGAAAAACTAAATGATTAGCGTTGGAATGAGGAAAATCCATACAGTATGTGGCCTATACGAATTTAAAACACAATTTAAATAACCGAGACGACCATTCATTCATTCTAAGGCAAAGCTAGCTCAAAAGAATACTTTATCGTACATTCTCGATACTAGAAGCACTAAAAAGACTCTGAAATATACGTCATGAGAAAAATAAACGATAATTTCAACATTCTGTTCTTACATCAAAATATCAACATTTTGGCAGCTCATGCCACTTTAACCCTGGAAAGGTCTAATAAAGGCTACCAGACGTCCTACAGAACCAAATGGGACTGATCCATGACTATACAACAGTCATGGCAGTAGAGTCTCACAGTAGAATCACCAGGAGGGTATTTCATAAACCACATATAGCCGATTACCGTCAGATAGTCGACTAAGCAGTAATGTTAAAGCAGTGATATTCTAGTCGGCTAGGTCAGTTTAGCCGTCTAAACCTGTTTATGAAATACCCCCTGGGGCTAATGAAATACTAAGTCTGATCCGTTCCCCTGTGAGATTTGTCTTTATACGGATACATTGATTGGATCATGGGAATCCATATTAAGAGAATGATTGGTCGTCAGATTTATGTCTTAATCTGTCGTTATTAATTAATTATTTCAAACAGATGTCTGAGAACTAATAATCACTTGCTTAATATAAATTCTTGGAAATCCTCTGCTCATATATATATTATGGACACTAAAACACACGGGCACAGGGAAAATCTTCTTGCCTAAAATAACCACGGAGACAAGTTTCTTATTGTGTTAAAAAGGGGCATATCATTTAGACGTTTATACCCAATCATAAGTTGTTATATTAAACCAAAACCCATGATATTTCATTAGGTTGACGACAGGCAGGAGTTTGGCCTAAGTCGGTAGAATTTTCTGGAAAAGATACTTTGGCAACAAATTATCAGTATTTTTGGTAAAGCTAATATTCATATCGACCAAACAGAATTTCCATCATAGAGTTAGGGATTGAAATTAAAATTTAAAAAAAGAATAGAAAAAGGTAAACGCTTTCTCCAGGATTTCTCTCTGTCACTCATAACGTGTTAGATAATTTTAGATTTATAATTTATATTTATTTTGTTTATTTTAGTTTCCTCTCGTTCCGTCAGTCATAAGGGCGCCTTGATCTCCGGCCTCAATTCCAAGCACTATAGACAAGGGCATGCAACCCTAGACAGACGACTCCTAACAAAAACAACATTCCCAACGACCTCAAAGGAGTATGCAGACATCAAAAAGGCAAGTGATAATATTTTTGTTTGAGGTGATAAAATTCACAAAAAGAGAAATTTACTCTGCATAGTTTAAAGAGAGTTTCAAACATTTCTTACATCTAGCTACAGTTAGGACATCTAGAGTGTGGCATAAAACGCCAATCATTTCTGCAGACATAGCCTTCCACCAATGGGTCGCGGGTTCAAATCCCACTCAGTCCAAAAATTGGAACATTTTCTGACTGGGTTTTCACTCGAACGACCTATATGGGATGGTTGCCAGTTACCAACGGAAGGTTGTGGGTTTCCTCCTGGCATTGAACCGCGGTTTCATCCCACAATAAAACTGGCAACGCCGCCATATAAGTGAAATAATCTTGAGCACGGCGTAAAACACCAAACAATCAATCAATCCAGACATAGCTACGGTTATGACATCTAGAGTGTGTCCTAAAACACCAAGCATTTCTCCAGACATAGCTACAGTTATGACATCTAGAGTGTGTCCTAAAACACCAATCATTTCTCCAGACATAGCTACAGTTAGGACATCTAGAGTGTGTCCTAAAACACCAATCATTTCTCCAGACATAGCTACAGTTAGGACATCTAGAGTGTGTCTAAAACACCAAGCATTTCTCCAGACATAGCTACAGTTATGACATCTAGAGTGTGTCCTAAAACACCAAGCATTTCTCCAGACATAGCTACAGTTATGACATCTAGAGTGTGTCCTAAAACACCAAGCATTTCTCCTGACATAGCTACAGTTAGGACATCTAGAGTGTGGCGTAAAACACCAATCATTTCTCCAGACATAGCTACAGTTAGGACATCTAGAGTGTGTCCTAAAACACCAAGCATTTCTCCAGACATAGCTACAGTTAGGACATCTAGAGTGTGTCCTAAAACACCAAGCATTTCTCCAGACATAGCTACAGTTAGGACATCTAGAGTGTGGCTTAAAACACCAAGCATTTCTCCAGACATAGCTACAGTTAGGACATCTAGAGTGTGTCCTAAAACACCAAGCATTTCTCCAGACATAGCTACAGTTAGGACATCTAGAGTGTGGCGTAAAACACCAAGCATTTCTCCAGACATAACTACAGTTAGGACATCTAGAGTGTGGCGTAAAACACCAATCATTTCTCCAGACATAGCTACAGTTAGGACATCTAGAGTGTGTCCTAAAACACCAAGCATTTCTCCAGACATAGCTACAGTTAGGACATCTAGAGTGTGTCCTAAAACACCAAGCATTTCTCCAGACATAGCTACAGTTAGGACATCTAGAGTGTGGCGTAAAACACCAAGCATTTCTCCAGACATAGCTACAGTTAGGACATCTAGAGTGTGGCTTAAAACACCAAGCATTTCTCCAGACATAGCTACAGTTAGGACATCTAGAGTGTGTCCTAAAACACCAAGCATTTCTCCAGACATAGCTACAGTTAGGACATCTAGAGTGTGGCGTAAAACACCAAGCATTTCTCCAGACATAACTACAGTTAGGACATCTAGAGTGTGGCGTAAAACACCAATCATTTCTCCAGACATAGCTACAGTTAGGACATCTAGAGTGTGTCCTAAAACACCAAGCATTTCTCCAGACATAGCTACAGTTAGGACATCTAGAGTGTGTCCTAAAACACCAAGCATTTCTCCAGACATAGCTACAGTTAGGACATCTAGAGTGTGGCTTAAAACACCAAGCATTTCTCCAGACATAGCTACAGTTAGGACATCTAGAGTGTGTCCTAAAACACCAAGCATTTCTCCAGACATAGCTACAGTTAGGACATCTAGAGTGTGTCCTAAAACACCAAGCATTTCTCCAGACATAGCTACAGTTATGACATCTAGAGTGTGTCCTAAAACACCAAGCATTTCTCCAGACATAGCTACAGTTATGACATCTAGAGGGGCATAAAACATCAATTATTTCTCCAGACATAGCTACAACTAAAACGTCTAGAGTGCGGTCATCATAACAGACAAAATTCAAATAGCCAGGATGTAGGAGTACATTTCAGACTTTTTTCCTGCCTAAAAACGATCTAAAATTACTTTTCCAAGATTGGGGGGGGGGGGGCTCAGTAGGTAGAGCGTTGGATGCTCAATCCGAACAGCCTTCCACCAATGGGTCGCGGGTTTGATTCCCACTCAGTACAAAAAATTGGAAAATTTTCTGACGACCTATGTGGGATGGTTGCCAGTTACCAACGGAAGGTCGTGGGTTTCCTCCCACAATAAAACTAGCAACGCCGCCATATAAGTGAAATAATTTTGAGCGCGGCATAAAACACCAAACAATCAATCAATCAAACACTGACGTGAATTACATTATGGTCTCTTAGCTGGACTAAATAATAATTGTATCTTTTAAGAGATCCAAATACCGTACCCAAATCATTATAAATTAGTTATTTAACATTTGGCTAATTTAGTTCAAAACACAATATTTTAATGTACTTTTGCAAGTCTTGTGTTACTAAAAAAAACCACCTAATTTTGTACTTTTTGAGAAAGACAGCCGAAACATTTTAAATTTGGTTTCAACGAGAAATGTCAACATTTTGGCCTACTTTCGGCTCATATACAGCAGAGCACACATACTTTATTGATTTTACTCATTTCAACGGCAATCATTTAGTTTTTCGATGACTTACAAAGCCTCTTATTGACATGACAATCAGAAATTATTTTGAAAAGTTCAAATTTTGGCAGCTAATGCCACTTACATGTACAAATGTAAAGGTGTAGAAATGACATTTTCTATGATTATGTATTAAAAATACTTGTAATATAACAAAAAACGAACATGTCGCATTATCACAAAAAAAGTAATTCCTACACCTTAGTATTAACATGAGGCTCACTTCATTGGTTTGGATTTACAATATTACTAGATTTACCATTGCAGTCTCACCGCTCTCTATCCATCTTTTATTCACTGGGCTAAAATCTTGGCTTCTTATCCCGCTCTTGGCATTGATTTTGTTCCACGAGTATGGGAAGCTGTGTGGTCCAGCAGCACTCTATTTAAAGATGTTTATCCGTAACAATTTAGCCGTAGGCTTCGAAAACAATCATCCCTGATTCTGTCAGAAATTGGCAATTAATGTGTTTGACGACAAGCTGTGGGAAGCCCATTGCCTCAGTATCAGAGACGAAAATCAAATTTCTAAGCACAATCCACAACATTTAAAATCATCGGCTCAGCGTTTGTTTGAGTTATAAATCTAATCACTTAGATGCAATCTTGCCGAATTGCAAATGAACTTAACATTACGACAGAAATTTATATTTTTGTTACCCTTATTTTTTCTTCTTGGTCATCAGTTCTGTACAAAATAAATTTGTGTCTTTACCATTGAGTCTTTAAATTCAAAGGCTACAGAATCTTGACAGTTTTATTACCACCAAAATTACTACATACAAATATGCATTGTCATTTTCAGCCAAACTTGAATATACATGTATGCCAGGCTTGTTTTTTTCTTCGTCATAAATTGTTGTTTTGTTTTTTTATTAAAATCCCCTTGGAAATGTAAATAATGAATAATTATTGTTTAAAAAAACACGTTTTAAAACCTTTCTTTTCTTCAATTTCATTGGTTATAGGCCTGGACATCGAGTTCTCGTATTAAAGATCCAAAATCACTTATAGACGAAAAGGATTCTGGTAGGTAGATTTATCTAGTTTTGAAATCTGTATTTCCTTATTTTGGGGATTACAATTTAAAAAAAAAAAATTTAATAGATAAAAATATTAGTTTTAAAATCATCTTGGCATTAAATTACCAGTATCATTAGACAGCCAACCTCATTTCAAACGAAACCTCTCGACTAATTATCCCATAATTTTTTAAGTGAGCCTCTGGCCTGTAGTGCCTTGGGGTTTGCCCTAGAGATTTCGCAATATCCGGTGATAGATGATTTTGATGACGTCCGTTCGACTGGCGTATTTTGTTCATATCAAATCTCACCGCGTGCGCAATTGCAGCGCTGCATGGTGACGGGAAGTTCGTGGATTTTTCACAATACTCCCTCTCCTTATTAACAAGGATGGGTGGAGAATCCTAATTAGGGTAATCGTCCTTAAAAAATTGTGAACCTTTCTTGACTGAGCTTTGAATCTGATTTCTTAGATTTTGTGGCACCCTTGGTGTCGACAGGTCATCCACCAATAGGTCTCTGGTTCTGAATCTAGGTAAATAAATTGAAATAGTGGAATTTTCACTCTATCAGACAATGTGTAATGTTTGTCAGGTACCTGTCCAAGGCACATGGTATTACTCCTGGCACAAGGCTTGCCTCCCGCTCACTCCCTTTTAAACTGAAAATGGCCCCATACTAGTGAAATAATCTGGAGTGCAGTCTACCCCTCCCTTTGATTCGCACTGTGCAGTTTGAAATTTCCTATTCAGTTTTTGGATAACATACATTGAGCTAATGTATATGCAACCTCCATGCTAAGAAATTTTTTATAGTTTTTCATTGGTATTTCTTGTATTTTATTCTTTCCATTTTCTGCAAATTTCAGAATTGCAGAGATCATCGGGATTCATGCCTCCAGGAAAACAACATTCATCCAAAGATATAAAAGACGCGGATCCTTCGGAACTTTCATCCCACTGTACAAATTCAACGAAAATTGACCAATCACAACCACTTTGCCCAAATATGGAGAATACTAAATGTGATACAAAAATAGCGAAGCCGACTTTGGTGCAGAAGTCAGAAGACATTCCAGCTCCCGAACCTAGTAATAATCGTGAACTCAGCCCTAAGCCCCCCGCAGCCCCAATCATGATTAGTCTCGATGATGCTGACGGAGAGTCCAAAATCGTTGACATCGACGACGAGGAACTGTTGGCGTCTGGCGGTGCATCTTTAGCAGCGTCCAGAGAAGATCTGCGCGATGATCAAGAAAACAAAGAAAGTAGGTCAACTCGCTTTTGCAATTTATTTTCGTCAACGCCTGTTACGTACATAATATCGTGGCCATATTGAATTTTGTAATATTATTACAAAACCCCTATGCTTGACAACTTCTAGGGTTTTGATCTTAAACATATTAGGGCCAGGTTAAAATGAATGAAAGTTGGGCTCGTTGATTTAAATTTTGTTCACTCCGCTTAAACTAGTTTTGGTTTGTATACTTTGGGCCACAGGCTGTAGGGATTTTCTTTATCCATTCGTTTAGTTTTTCAATGATCTTCAGAACATTTTTTAAATTATCTTGTATCATGGTTGCGACGTTTTTCTTTTGATGTGCAGTCGTCGACAAATCCGATACCTAATGGACAGAGAGTGGGCGGGGCTTAAAAGCGTTGAATAACTTCCGATTTTGGAAGTTGTTGTATGGTTCTCTTGACTGGGTATCAGGGAGTAAAGTTGATTGGCCAGCGTTAACACGGGCTAGTTGATGGACAACGTCAATCACTCGAATCATGATACAAGCACGTTATTAAATGGCTCCCTCGAGTATGGAAGACATTCTGAGAGGTGTGTCCTCGTGTTTCACACTCGGCCAACCTCTCAAAATATCTTCCATACCCTTGGGAAGCCATTCAATAACTCTAACTTAGTCGTCCATACATGTATTTATGAAAGGTGTCTTGTGCAAATTTGAGAAACGATAATCGTAAAGCAAACATACATGTATATAGCGTATTGTTCTTGTTGAAGATGAAGAAGCGGGAAATGAAGACGGGGAAGGATCAGAGATCAAATCCCTAACCAAGAAATCCAGATCCTCGGAGGCAATTGTAGCATCTCTCAAGGTACCAGTACAAAAACTTATTTGTGATTTTGTAGACAATTTCCTCCTATTTTAAAGCCTACCACACTTGCTAGTTTATTTTATTCTTTTTTTTAAAGTGACTTTAATCGTATTTTTGTGGCTTTTGAATCCATTTTTGTGGCTTTTGAATCCATTTAATGGATTCAATTCCACTACCCTGAACTTCGACAAAATCCTTGAGATAAAATATGTTTTAAAACGTGGCTGTGTGTTACCTGGGATTTAGATTAGGGGGGATTAGAAGCGTCTTTGTACGATAGCTGTTGTGCTGAGCAATTGTTGTCTCGCTTTTGTTAGTCTCAGACACCGATTTCACTGAAAGAAGTAAATAGTGTATTCATATTCACTTCGAATTTTACTGATATCGAGACAATGTGGGCTGGGTAGTTTCTTGTTTCATGTTGCCACAAATTGGCGTGTGCATTCCATATTTCCTCGATGTTGGTAAGATTCAGATCGATTCAGGTTCATGGAGGAAATCAGATTACCGTCAACGGGTGTAATTGGTTAAAAAGTATGAGGTGACGGTTTCTCAACACGCGGGCTGAAGTACTAAAGCTCTCCCTCCTGTTCTATATATTTATGAACACTAAAACACACGGGCACAGGGAAAATCTTCTTGTCCAAAATAACCATAAGGTTCTAATTGTGTTAAAAAGAGGTATATCATTTAGACCTTTATACCCCATCATCCTGTTCTATATCACAGCCATACCCAAGTCCTAATGTTCACATGTATGCTCTAGAGCCTGGTTCACAAAGCGGCGTAGCGTAAGTTTTTCACAACTGCCGTTGCAAACCATGCTGTAGAGATGCATTGCTATGGTACATGTAGTTGCGTAAAAACTTTGTGAAACAGACTCCCTGGGTTGTTACTGTAGTTTTGGCAATACACCTGTTCATTGTAATGTTTAACCTAATCATGGACAAATTTTAAATGATTGATTGATGTTTTACGCCGCACTCAAGATTGTTTCACTTATATGGTGTCAGGTTTAGTGGGGGAGGAAACCCCCGACCTTCGACGAGTACCTGACAACTTTTCCACATACAGCGACCAACTGAAAAATGCACTCAGAAATTTTGTAATTTTTTATAAATAAAAAATTTTGGTCTGAGTGTGATTCGAACCCACGCCGTATCAATGGAAGGTCTGTGTGGGACTGAGGGACGATGACTGGACCCCCGAGGCCCCCACCAAATTTTAAAATGAATTGTACTTAACTGTCAAGCTTTATTATTTGTAGGAAAATGCCGAACAACGCCAAAAGGATTTTGAAAAACTTTTGGATGAGCATGCAGTGTTGGTGCAGGAGATTACACGAGCGTCCAGTTCAGATAATTTGACACAGGAAAACACACGAGAGTAATCTCCCCTGCTTGTCACTAATGGATTGACAATAATACAGTCTTTCTGTGTCAGTAAGATTTTCGCAATAACAAATCAAATGCCGCTGTTTTAAGTGAAGTGTTACGGACAAGCATTGAGACTCACCCGGTGGTTGTTTCAAGCTCAACGAACATGGGAAAATTTGATCTCGACGATTTCAACAGTTTTCCACAATTGTTTTAAAAGCCTGTTTGTTTGAGGGTTCCAATTATATTTGTTGAAAAGTGAAGGATGAAATGTTACGATTTTATGACGTTTATGTCCTTCGACGGCTTTTACGTCCCCTCAGATTAGATCCTTGGAATTCTTCTTGATTGTAATAATGATTGTAATAATGTAAAATAAATTTGGAACAATTCACATGTAATTGAATTTGATAGTCAAATAGTTGACACACTACTTAAAATACACTTGCTTTTTTTTCCATATTTCAAATGTTTGAATCAATTTTTTCATAATGGTTGTCATGTTGAATCATTTTATGATGTTTTTTTATATGAATTTTAGAAAGTGATTTAGTATGCTTCTGTGATGGTCGGATTTTTAGAATTGTGATGACAAAATAATATATTACCTGCGAAGATAAGAAATATCAGATACATGAATGTAATTTTCCCATGAATTGAAAGTAGTTTAATAATAAGTTAAGCTGTTTTGAAAGTCTCATAGATTTTTCTAGATATTTTTAATGAATGCATTTCGAGAAATGGACTTTTTAAACTTACCAAATATGAACATATCATAGTGTTTGATGTGAGTGTATCGAAAGTACATTCTATTGTGAGATATTTCATTTTCATAAAAAACTTTTTAAAAATACATATATATCGGTAGGATACTTATTCATCTTTTTTGTATTTCGTTTTATTTCAAAATGTGTTATCTTTTTTAAGGAACTACCAAAGTTTAAATGTTGAGTTTCTTGCGCTTTAATTAAACGTTCCTTACGATAAGTGAGAAAACATTTTAACATACTTTTTTCAAAAGTATTTTGAACAGTATATTAGGGTTTGTGCTCATTTTTTTAAGGCTGAAAGCTTAGGGAAAATACAACAATTTCAAAGTATATAGATCAAATCTGTTGTCATTTAGGTAATCAATTTACTAATGCTGCACGCCAGGAAAAAAATTTAATTTTTGTTTCAAAAAATCATTTTGAGTGTCACTCAACAAAATTATTTTTTGGTTGACATGTTTTTTCTCTCCTCCTATGGGTTTGTTAAATGCATTTGTGAAATTATCTTTATAGTTTTCGCAAAAAAACAATCATTCAATCAAGCGATCAAACAGGGGTTTTTCATTTATTTTCTATTTTCCGATGTCCTTTTCATCACAAACTGGAATATATCAAACTTGGTTAAAAACCTGTTAATGTATCTCTAATAAAAAACAAAACGAGACATTTGGAATGGAGGCAAGGAGGGTTCAAAAAAATTAGAGCTAGGCATTCGTTTGGTTTGGGTTTTCACTCGAACGACCTATGTGGGATGGTTGCCAGTTACCAACGGTAGGTTGTGGTTTTCCTCCAGGCATAGAGCCCGGTTTCCTCCTACAATAAAACTGGCAACGCCGCCATATAATTGAAATAATCTTGAGCGCGGCATAAAACACCAAACAATCAATCATTCATGTTTGGTAAATTAATTGTTCAAATTGTCACTTTCATATAGTTCAATGTATGAAGGCTGTTTTGGTAATGTTGGCTGACCAAGCTACATGTGTATATTTTATGTAACCTAAAGTGGCAAGAGCTGTCCATTTTCATTTTAGGTTAAAAACTTTTTGTTCAGCACTCAATAGCTAAGGTTATATGGCGACAATAGTACCAACTGGCCAGAAGATCAACCTCACCACCCACATAGACATTGGACATGGCAAAAGCAGAGCCCAGGTTTGAAAGGGACATGCAGAGAACATCTCAAAAATAAAGATAAAGTTTCCAGATGACCATTGATAATGTAAAGCCTAGCGCACACAAAAGGCCCTGGCTGAGCTGACGGCCACACGTTGCTGAGGAAGTAGCAACAAATTTTAGCACAGACGATGATCTCTTGGCTGAGGCAAGTTCCTGGTCATCCAAGTTCACTGACCTACATAAATGTCACTACCCATGTTATGTAATATTCTACGTGATCACCTGTTTCAATAGGTACACACGATTGACCTTTCCCTCCTCTCAGCTCAGCTGGCAGCTCACGTTGTGCGCACACGGTGAGATTCTTGCCACGCGAGGCATAAAATGTTAAACATGCTAGATACTTTCCTCGCCGCCTCGAGAGGCGAAAATCTCACAAAAATGTATGCGCACACGGGGGAAACAGCTTAGCTCTCAGCCCCTTGTGTGCGCTAGGCTTTACTGTCCTTGCTCCTTCTTATATGTAGAAGTTGTTTTGAGCTGGGTTAACTGTACAAGCTAAAGGCTCTCCAGCTGCACCTGCAATGCATTCTCAGTTGTTTTTAACTTTCAGACAAAAATAACAAAATTTTATTGTTCACAGGAAATGAGAGTAGCAAATACATAAACTAAATGATAGATATTGAAATACAAATTATCGAACAGTTTGTACAAATTGAAGTTGTTTGCGAAAAATAAACGTAATATCTTTATGAACATGTACCAAACCTTTCTTATTCATTTTTACCAACGTTTCTTCTGAGCACTGCTTTAACTTAAGTTTAGACTGATGTAGCAGAAAGTTTTTGAATTTGAACTTTTTGGTAAAAAAAAATAAAAAAAATTCCAATTTTGTTTCAACCCAAAGTCAATATTAAGTGGCAGCTCTTGATCTTTATTGGACATGTTCGTTGGTATTTTGTCTTCATAGATTTAAATAGCTGTTTGATAAACAGGGCTTGTTGAATGACGAGGTTACTAATATATCGAGAGGAATGCCATTCAAGTCCAAAAATATTTAATTTTAGTTTAAAATCACATTTATTATGTTGGCATCCATTATTATAGAAACTATATGCCCTTAACTATGTGTTGGGGCAATATTCAGTCTTGAGATTTTCAATAAATGAAGACTAGAAAACGTGCGTAGTTCATTTAATTAAAAGGAGACATCGCTTAGGTCTGTTGTGTTTCTCCGTTGACCTTCAGATTATTGGAAATATACAGAGTGATCAATCTTGGATAAAATGATGCAAGTCAACTTTTGGCCAAAAAGTGTACATTTAACGAGTTATTTAGGGAATCCTGTGTTGCTATTGTTTTGTGTCTGACAGTCAGTAAACAAACAGCCAAAAGTAGATCAAATGCGCCGCCAGAAAGGTCTACTGCGCATTTGATTCTTTACTACAAGAAAGCCAACATTGGAATCCTCAAATAAAACTCCCTATCCAATAGTCCAGTTGAACAAAGTACATAAGTCTCTCTCACAAAAGCCTTCCATCACTGGATTTCTGGTTCATATCCCATCCAGTTCGAGAACAAAATTTAGTGGGGTTTTCACACGATTGCCTTATGTGGGGAAGCTGCCATATATGGGAAATAATCTTCAGTACGCCCCAAAAACATCAATGAACCGATCAAGGAATGTGATTTGATGGATTTTTATGCAGGGTTTAGTGTTAGAGAAATCTTCCACATAGGGAGTGAGTGAGTGATTTGGGTTTTACGTCCTGCTCAACAGTATTTCAGTCATATGAAGATGTTGCAGGGCGGATTTCCACCGCTCTTTTAGGTGCTGCCACACCGAGACGACTTGCCGAAGACAACCAGCAAGCCCCATCACCCAGTCACAGTATACTGACACTGGGCCAACCAGTCGCTGCTCTAACTCCTATTGCTGAGCGCCAAGCGAAGCAGCAGCAGCTACCACTGTTAAAGTCTTTGGTCTGACTCGCCCCAGGCTTGAACATGGATCTCCCAGGCCTGAAGCGGACTCCACATAGGGAGATCAAGTAGCCGAGAAATCTTGGCTCTGCCGAATTTTTTTTTTCCGTGTTCGTCATAGCCAAGATCACTTCCATAGTAAAAAAACGATATATGTTAAGGAGGCCCGCCTAAAAAATCGGCGGCGCAAATTTCACAACAAATAAGCAAAGAATAAAATATTTACCACTGCATTCCGATAGTATAGACCACGAAGAAGGAGTTTGTCAAACTTACGCCGCTGTAAAGTGGTAAACTTTCCCTTATGCAGTCAATATTTGTTTCGAAGTCCACTGGCTTTCAACCTGACGTAACCGCCATTGTAAAACATTTAAACGACCAGTTAAACTGTGCGGGGCGTCGTAGAAATACTTCAATCATATATCTTTAGTCACTTTACAGCGGCGCAAGTATGACAAACTCCTTCTTCATGGTCTATACTATCGGAATGCAGTGGTAAATATTTTATTCTTTGCTTATTTGTTGTGAAATTTGCGCCGCCGATTTTTTAGGCGGGCCTCCTTAACATATATCGTTTTTTTACTATGGAAGTGATCTTGGCTATGACGAACACGGAAAAAAAAAAATTCGGCAGAGCCAAGATTTCTCGGCTAGGAGATCAAGTAAAATACATGTATTTCAAATTCTTCCGATCCAGCGACCCATCGATGGTATGCTTTAGTTGAACTGTGAGAATTCTCACCTAAGATTTGAATCTCTATCCAAATAAATAAAAATTTGAAAACAATAGCCATGCCTTAACCTGATTGCCCATTGTGGAATGGTTGCAAAGTACCTACATGTATATGCTGCAAAAAACTAGCTTATGAGCAAACAATATGTCCAGTACCAACATTGCAGTCACCCAGCCTTTTGGCATTCAGTAATTGAGGAAATGATTGTCAATCATAGTAGGGCTAAACTTACTTCACTTTAGTAAAGTTTTTACTCCGTTATTTATAATTTCTGACATTTATTGGTCCTCGACCAGGTGCCGACCAATAAATATCCAAACATAAATAATGAGGTACCTGAAGACATTTAATGTTATTGAATAAGGCTAAACTGTATCCAAGCAACTTGTTGATAACCATGGTGACCAAATGAGGCGCCAAGCCCCTTTTTGTTGTTTGTTTGACAAAACAGTCACCCAGTGTTTTGTCATTAATCGATTGATTGATGCTTTACGCTGCACTTAAAATTATTTCACTTACAGTATATGGCGATATTGCCAGGTTTAGTGGGGGAGGAAACCGGGCTCATTGTCAGGAGGAAAATCCGACCATCGGCGGATAATTCTTACAATATGGCGATCTCTATAGAAACACACACACAAGAGTTCATTGCAATTGAGCCTCAGTGATCCAGTTGGTTAGTGATCGTCCCTCAGTCCCCCACAGACCTTCCATTGATGTGGCGCAGGTTCGAATCACACTCAGGCCAAATGAAAATTCAAAAAAATTTAAATGGATTTTTCACTCATGCGCCATATGTGGAAAGTTGTCAGGTACTCGCCGAAGGTCGGTTTCCTCCTCTGGCAATGAGGGAAATAATCTTAAGTGTGGCGTAAACCACCAATCAATCATTGAAATTGGCCCCTGCCCTGTGATAATAGATCTCTTGTATGTCCATTCTAGATTTGTTTTTTAAAGCACAGCTGACAACCGTTTGCAAAACTATAATATGACATAGCAAGTAACTAACAAAAACTAACATACCAGTATATATTCCCGTACCCCCTCTCGAACAAACCCTGTAACTAATAATATTAGATTTAGTTGGAAAAGCTATCTACACACTTTCAATATTAGAATATTCATATTACGTCCTATGATGATATAAATGTATACATTTGAGGCTTTCTTTCAATAGGCACCAGCAGCAAATTAACTAGGATAAATATATAATCCATGCATTCTAGGTCCTAACATAGGCCTACTTGGGAGACGTTCGGGGGGTGGTCTATCCAAGCCCTTAAAGCGGCATGAGCTGCCAAAATGTTGATATTTTGACGTTCAAACAGAATGTTGAAATTATTGGCTATTTTTCTCAAGACGTAAAATTCGGAAGCTTTTTAGTGCTTTTAGTCTCGAAAATGTGCGATAAAGTATTGTTTTGAACTAACTTTGGCTTAAAATGAATGAATGGTCGTCCCGGTTATTTAAATTTTGTTTACTTTTCGAACATATTTTCGGTTCGTACATGACACATACTGTATGGATTTTCCTCATTCCAACGTCAACCATTAAGTTTTTTGATGGCCTTCAAAGCCTGTTACTGTCGTGTCGATCAGAAATTATGAAAAAGTGTGACTTGTGGCAGCTCATGCCCCTTTAATGTCAAGAGAACATCTACCTTAAAGGCACACTTGCCGCCGTAGCCTGTTTAAATTTGCTAAGAAAACCAATTTACATGAGCTTACTACGACTAATACCACTAAACTTAAACATAGGACACATAAAACATGTCTAGTTAGCTTTAGACTGTAAAAATGGGGTGAAAAACAAACGAAGAATCGAAGCCTGATTACAACAACAACAATCAGTGTGGGTCAACTTTCGTGTTGGTTTACCCTCCTTTCAGGCCTTTGTATCTGTGGTTTACATTTAAATAATTATCAGCAGGCTTTTCCAGTCGCTGTTAACCGATCGTCAGTCTGTATTTCTCAGATAAATAGGCCTACGTAAAATTACACTGTGCCGTTAGTTCACTCACTCGACTGAAACATAAAATCGCTAATAGGGGGCAGATCGGTTTGTTTACGTTCCGGGTACGTAACAATTCAAATTTTCAAATTCAAATTAAAAATACAAAGTGACGTCCAAACTTTTAAATTTTGGTAAAAATAGAAAGTTCCTAACTTATTTTGTCTGGGAAAAATACAGAATACGGTCTTTCTTTTTTAATGTAAACAATATTCCTGATTTTCGCGGCAAGTGTGCCTTTAAAGTGACACGAGCTGCCAAAATTCACACTTTTTTTCATAATTTCTGATCGTCATGACAGTAAGACGCTTTGAAGGCCATCGAAAAATAAAATGATTGGCGTTGGAATAAGGAAAATCCATACAGTATGGGGCCTATACGACCCGAAATAGTGTTAGAAAAGTAAACAAAGTTTAAATAACCGGGACGTTCATTCATTCTAAGCCAAAGTTAGTTCAAAACAGTGACCTGGGTTCGATCCCCGTTTCGGGCGTCACCCAAAAATCGGTAGAGGAATTTCTACCATATTATCAAGAAAGTGTAATCCCAAAATAACGAGAATACTGTTATACCCACTTTCTAAAAGACACTAATTAATTAAATTCAAAACAATACTTTATCGTACATTCTCGAGAAAAATAGCCAATAATTCCAACATCCTGTTTTAACGTCAAAATATCAACATTTTGGCAGCTCATGCCACTTTAAACGTTTCCAGGCGCAAAATTACGTCTGGCATTAATGTGTTGAGAAACAGCACCCGGTCAAAGAGTAGATTGACTCTCTTTGACCCGGTCTTACAAAGTTGGGGTATAAGTTCTTTAACACTGTCCGTCATAACCAGGTGTTTTAGAAACTTTTTTTTTTTTAAATAATTTTTATTACATTTTCTTTCGAGGAACTTGGTCCAAGGGAGACAATCATTTTTGTTTTTCAGCACTTAAGTCCATGAAAAGCCTGATTAGTTGAAAAGAATGAGCTGCCAAAATTCAGACTTTTTCATATAGCCATTGTAAAGCGAAGTTTACGGTTTTTACATACCTTGAAAACTAAAAGATTAACTACCTTAACATATATCTCCAAGATTGGTATCGACAGGGACCTTTCATTTTTTACTTTTCACAACAAGAAAAGTATCAGTAAAACTGATGGATGCTCCCCGGTTCCCCATCGCAGATATACGCTCAGCAAATTACCGGGTATTCCTTTCACGGAGAGAAAAGCGTATCACTGCACAAGGTCTTGGTAATGAATATATACCAGCCAAGTTTCAAAACAATCCTGACAATATTAATGAAGATATGGCCTGGACAAGCAGTCTGGGTAAAATTTGACAAATTGGAGAAACCAACGGCAATAACTCTAAAACTTATTCTCGTCACGGAGAGAAAGCGTATCACTGCACAAGGAGTATATACGAGCGAAGTTTCAAACCAATCCTGACAATATTACCAGAAATATGCCCCGGACAAGAAATCCAGACGGACATAGCGGCAACTATATGCTTCCCCGAAAGTTTTCGGGGAGCATAAAAATTAGATCAGATAGTGTATCAACTAAATGAAGAGCTAGGAAAATGCTAACTCCACTTAAAGCCTTTCATCCTAGATTGATGACTTATTTCTTAGCTAATCTGAACGTTGACAAAAACCCAATAAAAACTTCAGCAACCTGTTTTTTTTTTTTAACAAATGGCATTGTGAGGCCATACAAGTTGTCACATTCAAAAACTACAAAATCAAATTCAAGAAATGGAGATTTAATTGGAGAAAAGTTCACATGAATAAGATTATGACAAAAATGTAACAGAATGTCGTTATAAGCATTTTGGATTGTTGGCCATCAGTCCAGGCCTGCTTCCAGTTTCTCTGTTCCTCTCCATCTCTCTCAATCTTCATATAGTTTAATCCAGCTGAAATAAAATTAAACTGGGTTAATCTATCGTAATTACAAAACAATACCCGAATTTCATTTCCTTTCTAGCGTGAATTTTAACGACATCACTTCATATGTTCTGACAAAATTGTAATTACAAAACACCCAAATTTCATTTCCTTTCTAACGCTAATTTTAACGATATCACTTCATAAGTTCTGACAAAATCGTAATTACAAAACAATACCCAGATTTCATTTCCTTTCTAACGTGAATATTAACGACATCACTTCATAAGTTCTGACAAAATCGTAATTACAAAACAATACCCAGATTTCATTTCCTTTCTAACGTGAATTTTAACGACATCACTTCATAAGTTCTGACAAAATCGTAATTACAAAAAAAGTTCTGACAACTTAATGAGCTAATCTTTCTAACCTATCTACAGGACTCAACTTATCTTTATTATTTAATAAAAACACATTTAACTCCAATTAGATTAATTGGAATGGCCTGGGCCTTCCACAGATTTTAAAAAGCTTTGCAAGGTATCAATTGTCATTTTTTTTATAACAAGGATGTGTGGGGGTATATGTTTATAAAGTAATGATAGACAATTTCAAAAATTTTGCATTAATCAAAAAACAAAATTCTCTAGAGAATGCTTTACATGACAAAATATTTACCTTCTTGAATCCAATATCTTTAGAATACTGTCTAAAACAGCGCCTGCAGATGTTTAATTTGTACTTCCTGATCAAACCATGACTGTTGTTACACACACGGCTGTAAAAATAATAAAACAGCTATCACCACATTGGTTTATGTTTTACATAGTCCTCAAGATCATTTCACTTACTGATTGATTGATGTTTAATGCCGCCCTCAATATTATTTCGCTTATATGGCGCCGCTGCCAGGTTAAGTGGAGGAGGAAACTAACTGGGCTCATTGCCTGGAGGAAACCCTTGACCTTCGGTGAGTACCTGGTAACTCTACACATTTCCTCAACCTGACTAAGGTGAAATTTAGATTTAATCAGGTTGGGGAAATGTGCCGATCGGGAGTAACACTCCCGAACTCCGTCGTTCACCCAAGCTATTGACTCCGACGCAAGAATTTCAGGTCTTTAAATAGTGCCAGTCTGCGCCATTATGCGGTTGTCAGTAGTGACCATCGTTGCATTTTTATTCTGCACATCGTTTTTAATTGATTTTAAAACTGTTTGATAGTGAAAATACTTTTTCTTTACTTCATGCACTAAAACAGTTTAATTGCTAAATGTGTATTTAATTTGAACCGTAAATGTTAGATGGTAGTACATTTACAAGACTGTTTGCATCTCTTCATGTTATTTGTCATTAGGCAAGTTTCCCGTAAACTGAGTGAATGTGTTGGATGACATAATTTATTCATATCCGAGAGGTCAAAGGTCAACTGTGAAGTCAAAGGCTATATGTGACACTGAGTTGAGTCAGTAACTTGGGTGAACGACGGACTGTCACCGCGTGGGAAGCATGCGACACTACACTACAGACACCAATCTTTATTTTCAAACATCAATGGCTAAGGTAAACATTTATTTTGACGCTGCTAGTGCTATGGCTTGTTGAAAATGGCCAATTCACTTTTTGCAGTTTGAGTGAAATTCTTTGAAGAGGTCAGCGCATGCAACGATAAATAATTTGAAAGAAAACACACGGATGCAAAGCTTGAAGTCTACTGCATTGTTGTTGCACTGCAAAGCGTGCATTACGGTACGGGTATCCCATTTGCCTCCATGCCCTTCTTTTTGGCAGTGGTGCCCTATTTTTCTCTCCAGGTTATTTGATAGAGGCAAGGCCAAAAATAACCAAAGTGGCCTGAAAGTGGGTGCCCTAAATTTTCCGAAATTCGAGGCCTGGTATCCGATCAGTTATCGTACAGAACCAATTATCGTACACCCACTACTTATGCGTCTTTAACCCAAGCGATCAGGTTTTCCCGTCGATGACAGCCAGCTTACTCATTGAGGCATCTTCTTGCAAACTTTCAACCTCCAAATATTAATAGAACTTCAGGCGATGCAAGAATAGTCGCCTTTGGCCGTGTCGGGGAATTTTCGAACACAAAATATGACGTTACAATAGCTTTCACGTTGGGTGTACGATAACTGATCCCTTCACTCTACAAAAACATGCAGACGAGCAGGTGAATGCCCGGTCCCTAAACATTTATTTCAGAGTCTTGGGAGAAATTAAACTATTATAACAAAAGTCGGCTGAGCCCAGCTTCACTTCTATGAAATTTCTTGTCAGTGCAAACACTGATGTAAATTTAAGCATTGAAAAACCAGCAAAAGTGTACGATAACTGATCGGATACCCGTAGGGGTTGAGTAAAACGACTGCATGTTTGTGTTTTATTTTCACCCAACGAACTCCCGATCGAGAGTGCGGTCTATAGCTCGTTCTAGAGTGTTACTCCCGTTCAGGAGTGGACTCTCGATCGGCACATTTCCCCAAGATGTCTAGCCGACCTGAGCCCCCGATAGACTGTATCCCAGGGCTAACAGTATCAACATGTTGTTGTTGCAGCACGCAGCAAAATTATGGCCACGAGTGGTCTAAAAATCAGAGTGAAAGTAGAAAATATATGGCCAGGATACAATGAACTTTGATAGCTAGTGGTTCAACACGGAATTATCTTTCATTCTACGTGAGTTTCAATTTATTTACCAATATCTGGAGCCTGGTCCAAATCGTTTTGGATGAGCATTCCATATATTTGCGAACCCCATGATGGCTGCTTAGGAAGGAAAAGACCGCATGTAAGTTACCTTGTTCTGAAGCGGCGACTCTTTACCCACAATGCATTATAAGTCTACTAAAGAAAACCTCTGCAACAAAAAAAACTTAAAAAAGATGTTCCGAGATAATCTCTCATAAGAAAAATAATAAAATGAATGCTATTTCAATACCTTAAAATTGAAATTTATATGATTAAAACGTTTTTTTGTACCTGAACCTGTCTTGAAATTTGTTGTGGATGACAGAGGTAAAGCTGGATAGCCATATTCGTTTTCCTGAAATGAAAACATTTTACAAATTTTGTTTTCAATTTTTGAAAAATCATCATTTCATTAATATTTTAATACTTTTTTAATACTTTTGCCGCAAAAACATTAAAGTTAAACCCCCAGACCACATAAGAATAGGGTAACTGACACAGCGCCCTCTTCCGCGTCAACACTTTCATGGATGGCACATGTTATTCGAAATCTGAACATAAGTCGAACTACCAGCTTAGAATAACGAGTTTTGGGGAAAGTGGTGTACTCATTGTAATATCTCAAACTGGAGCTAGCGTAAAAATATGGATATCTTTGATGATGATTCTGACATTGGCTGGGTTTTATTTCCTGGGTAAAAATGTACGTGTCAACTGTCATTGTCAAACTCAAAGTGAACTGGAACTTAAAAAAATGGAAAGTGAAACTAGGCCTAGTAAACAGTCAAATTCTTAGGTCTAGTTTAGGGGTACCAGTTATCGAGGGTTAGGCACATTTCACATATACTTACAATTAATTATTTCCTTAATTTTCAAAGTGCAGATTTTGTAAATGTAATTTGGTCCCTAAATTTTAATTTAAATTGTTCGATCAGATGATGTTGACTGTTGTCATCAATCGATTGACAAAAGTTAGACATTGCAACAGAAGCCTTTAAAATCCTTAAAGTAATAAAAAGTTGGACAATTATTAGCTTCTAGAACCGCATAAATCCTATTACTGACTGTCAAAAAGAAAACAAAGCATCAGGGAATTCCCATACTAACTCTTTAAATGTATATTTTTGAATGAAAGTTGACTTAGTAGTACAGTTTTTCATCTGAGATTGATCGCTTATTTTTCTACTAATCTGAAGGTCAACGGAGAATTACAGCAAACTTAGACAGTGTCTCCTTTTAAAGCACAAATTTAAAATCTAGGTCAGTCGTTTTTAAATAAGTCGTGAACAGGTAGATATTGGCACTCCCAAAGTTAGATTAGACCTGAAGGATTGTATTAGAACTTAAGGTCGATGAATATGACATTTCCCCTCGGTAACTGGTCCCTCAGGCTAGTTAAAGTGGCATGAGCTGCCAAAATGTTGATATTTTTATGTTAAAACAGAATGTTGAAATTATTGGCTATTTGTCTCAAGACGTATAATTCAGAAGTTGTTTAGTGCTTCTAGTCTCGAAAAGGTACGATAAAGTATTGTTTTGAACTAACTTTGGCTTAGAATGAATGAATGGTCGTCTCGGTTATTTAGATTTTGTTTACTTTTGAACACGTTTTCGGCTCGTACAGGCCACATACTGTATGAATTTTCCTCATTTCAACGCCAAGCATTTAGTTTTTCGATGGCTTTCAAAGCCTCTTACTGTCGTGACGATCAGAAATTATGCAAAAACTGTGAATTTTGGCAGCTCATGCCACTTTAAGAAAGCTGGTCTATGTTACATTTTTTTTTTTAATTTTCAACTTATTTTACCAGTCTTATTACCAACCATATAAATTTCCAGTCCCCCTTAGATCGATGATCCTGGCTATAAAATAGTGAATGAACACTCTAGATGTATCATTATCACTATCAGACTGCGCCTATTAGAGGATTGCTGTGACACTGTAACGGTAAATAAGACTGGAATTCAGTCTTAACTTAGAAAGTCTTTAAGTAAAAGCAGTCTGAACTTCTGACGTGCCATGAAAATAAAATCCAAATTTATTCTAGATATGGTTCCTTCCATTTTCTAAACAGTTTTTTTTTTTTTTATTAAGCTCGACATTTCCATGATCCATCTGATGGCAGCTTAGCATCAACGATAATAAGTAATTTTATTTTGAAATCATGCCCATTGAAAACATAATTTACTTTTCTCACTTCCGCTACAGATACCAAGCATGAATATGTTTGGAAATGGAAAGTTTAAGTATTCAATGTTACAAATTGTTTACCCTTTCGGTTTACTCATTATAGTCAAACTCCTGTCTTCAACCAAATGAGGGGGCCTCCGTGGCTCAGTAGGTAGAGCGTTGGACGCTCAATCCAAACAGCCTTCCACCAATGGGTCGCGGGTTCGAATCCCACTCAGTCCAAAACAATTGGAAAATTTTCTGACTGGGTTTACACTCGAACGACCTATGTGGGATGGTTGCCAGTTACCAACAGAAGGTCGTGGGTTTCCTCCGGGCATAGAGCCCGGTTTCCTCCCGCATAAAAACTGGCAACGCCGCCATATAAGTGAAATAATCTTGAGCGCGGCGTAAAACACCAAACAATCAATCAATCAACTCAAATGAAATATCATGGGTTTGGGTATGTTACAACAACTTGTTATTGGGTATGACGATCAAGATGACAAAATTACCTTAGAAATTGTCTACACGTGGTTATTTTACCCTGTGCTTTAGTGTTCAGAAATAAAAATGAATGATATGAAGATTTTTATCTTGTTTCGTTTTTTGTTTTTTTTAGATTGTGTGCCTCCAAGTTGGACTAGGATTTCTTCTTCTGACTGTATTCTGGAAGGTTTATGGAATGGTGAATGAAGGTATTTAGGGGTTTACCAGACACTAATAAAACCTGCATATCTGGAGCCTGTTTCACAAAGCGGCGTAGCGTAAGTTTTTACGTAACTGCCATAGCACAGTAGAGATACGTTAGTAAGAAAGTTACGCAAAAAATACATCTACGCCGTTTTGTGAAACGGGCTCCAGACCCTCATCTTTTGGGATACCCCAAAAATTAGGCAACAAGACCTATAACTATGGGTTGTTGTTGCAGCGGGCAACTTCAAGGTCTGGCATCCCTTGTTAAATTTTGTTATCAGTTCATTGCTTGTTATATTCATTCACCACTGGGCCCTGTCTTACAAAGCTGGCGTAAGTTACGTCAGATAAAATCAGTGTTAAAACTATAGGAACTTACGCCCTAGTCGCAAATGGTCCATGTTGTAGGCCTATGCACAATTTTACGCCAGCTTCGTAAGACAGGGCCCTGCAAGTTTGGGTCATTGCCTACAGACATTCCCGGCATACAGGCTGTTAGGTGTCATCAGTGGTTTGCAAAATTCAAAATGAAACCAATGTCAAATGACAGAATAAATTAGGTGGAAACTCTATAGCATTGTTACTTTGACTTGTTGGATTACACCACTAAAAGCTTACAACTTAATTACAATGACCTGTCTGTCTGTTCGACTGCCGCCTGAAAATCTGAATCTGGATTTGTGATGTTTATTTCACAAGATGTGCAACTCCTATTCAGTCATTTGTATGACATTTGTAAAGTGGACCCACCAACATTGCTGTTAAAGGGGCTCACTCAGGCCTATATAGTTGTTTTCCTGTCTGATAATTTCACGCTCCCTAAACATAGACTGATCCAGAGACATTTTGATACCTGTATACAGGTATGGGCGCCCAAACTCACAAGCAAAAAATCCGCCCAAATTCTTCAAACCAACAGATTTTAATGTCAAAATAGCATTTAATGTTGAATTTTGGGCCAGAGATGTTGTTTTTGTCTTATTGTTGGAACATTTTGAACCGAAATGGTATGCCCAAATTTTCCTTGGATCAGTCCCTGCTAAATGTTTGCCCCCAGGGCGCCCCCTCCACCCCTTTACGATTTGCCACTGAGCAGTGACTTTTTGAAATTAGAGTTAATAGATATTTTATGGATATTTTGTTTTTTAGAAAGTTTACTGGTATTGAAATCTCTCGGCATTCAAGTGAAGACGAGATATTTTTTGGGAAGGCCTTCCACCCAGTTCATCGACATTTCAGCCATTAAGGATGTTGTGATTAACGAAGCTGTCAGTATGGTAAGTCTAGGATTTATTTTAGTGACGGCAACTCAAACTGAATTTTGTGTGGCCAAGCAATCGGGCACATGTAAAAGGGACATGAGAGGTCAAAATACTGATATTTTTTTGCTAAAACAGAATGTTGAAATTATCCGCTATTTTTCTAAAAGCGTGCAATTCTGAAGCTTTTTATTGATACTACTCTCCAGTATGTACATGTATGTTAATGTAGTGTTGTGAACTAACTTTAGCTTAAAATGAATAAGCCTTTATCTCCAATGTTTAAATTTTTACTTTTCGCACATGATTTTGATTCGTGAGTACAGACTGCATGGACTTTCCTCATTCCAACATCAATCATTTGGTATTTTGATGAGTTTCAAAGGCACTTACTGTCATGAATTTGTTTATGGACATTTTTTTCCCCCATCAACGTACAGGCACATATCCCTGATGAGAGGACAATTTAAAATACAAAGTATATGTGTGACATCGAGTACAAAGTTAAACTTATTGCAGTTTGCTTGATAAAAACTTGTAGATCTCCCAATAACCCCCTCCCTCATTTTTTTCAAGGGAGGTAACCCTGATTATATTGTGAGGTTATAGAGTTATCTCCCTTTAGCATGTGAATTTTTCTCTCTGTAATATTTATTCAATGAGTCCGTCCTCTACTCAGTATCAGGGCTCTTGTAATAGGTTGGCCGACATCCCTGGACTAGTAAAAATGAATTCTGTGGGGATCCACAACTTTCCAATGGGGCTTGCTTGTAAGAGGCGACTAAACCATGGACTCCTATGGTTCCTGGGAGATAAGAATTGGCCCATAGCCTCCAGGTCGAAATTTAAACAAATATTTTCTATAATATAGAGTAATCTGATTGCATATGTTGAGTTTACTCTTCACCTGTCACTTAGTCACATAGTGACACTTTGGAACTTCACACTAGGTTAGAGCTAGCTCCGGCATGTAGCGTTAATGTGTGGCCCGAAGGGCTGAACGCTACGGAGGGTAGCCATGTTTCAAAAAGGAAACTTCTTGAATGGTTGAGACACAGTGCTCTCCCCTTACCCCTCTATCTAATACATATAATTTATATTAAGGGGAGAGTGGGAAGCATATTGCGGTAATTTGTAAAGCCGTGGCAATTCAACCATAAACGTCTATGCATCTGTATAGGCTTAAACTGAAAAAAAAAAACATGACCGCCCTGCTCGTGGGAAAGTGTTTGAACCAGTTCTAGATATGGATGTAATGCAATAACTCTGGCCTATAGTTTGATAAAGGGAAATGGATATAAAGACAGAAAAGGTTGGTCATTCATTTAAGACATTTATTGCATCGGTGAAAGATTTTTTTCCAAAGAAAAAGGGGTCAATAAACAGTTGAATCGTAAAGTAGAAAATGGCGTCCATTCTACAATCCTTAGCTCCAGCTCATTAGAGGATTGTTTTACTATTTTTTTTTTTCATTTTATTTTATTCACCAGTTTTAACAAAGATATATACAGAACATTTGACATAAATGACATTTTAACACGAAATATTCAGAAAAGATATTTGGCGAGAGGAAAACCCCAAGGGGCTTGTTTTATCCCATTATAAAATTAATTGTAATGTTAACATTGTAGGAAATAAATAAATTAGTCTTCTCATTGTATAAAGAAAAAGGTGAGTTAACTGGCAAAGAATTAGGAATTATTTTTCTTTTGCTGTCAGCGAGGCTTCTACTGTACTCGTAACCTGCAGGCTCTATAATAATTACATGCCGTGTATGACGTCATAAGTCTCTGAGATAATTAACTTTCGTAAGCATTGTAGATCAGCAAACGTAGCTTGAATTTTGTATGTGCTGCGACCGAAAGTCGTTACGACAAATACGGAAAATATGCATATTTCTTCCCCGTTCTTCTTTTGACTACCAGGGAACTAACGCGAAGGTTGTTTCGTTTCAACTGATGTTTTTCAAATATACATTTAGTCCATAAACAAACACAAACCAGCTTTTGAATTCTGTTCATAAATCCTTTAAGCTCTATCGCCCATTGAATGGTTGTGTTATCCAATAAAAACATTATTTATCCATCCTAGAAATCTGTAGATTGTAAACATGTTTACGTTTTGGTGAAAATTTCTGCCTTTCTCTGTAAACAACAAGTGTCATAGTAAAACGTACAAAAGATTCAAACAAACAGTTTGAAAGATATTTTTTCTGCGCCAATTGAATGGGAAATATATGTAAATAGATTTGTCATATCCCTATGTTTTGCCAGGATATCCTTTCTCCAATGACCTTCACCCATCTTAACAAAATTTTGAATTTGCAAAATGCAGTTAGTTGAGTACAAGTGGTTCTGCTATGTTTTGATTCGTAAAGCAGTAGAAGCAAGCCCAGACTTATAAAATTCAGTTTATCATACCCCCTTCAATGGAGTTATCAAGGGGTGTGTGTGGTGGGGGGGGGGGGGGGGGTAAAGGTATGCTCAACCGGATTTGCCATGTTTGCCCGTTTGTAGTTTGATGCTAGGTCAGTTCATTTTTTACGTGTTGTTCGATCATGTTGTGCAGTTGTGCCATTTGTACATTCCAAGTTTGTCACGCATGATTATTTCCAGACTTATTGCCCTTTGAATAGCTTTTTTCAGGCAAAATCTACATTTTATAGGCTTGTCTGGACTACTACTTCTATAATCTTGAGGGGCCTCGGTGGTCTAGTGGATAAGAGTGATCGTCCCTCAGTCACACACATACCTTCCATTGATGTGGCGTGGGTTCATTACTGAAAAAAAAATGAATAATTTCACTGGAATAAAGAACCGAACAATTCATTGCTGAAAAAAAAACCCTAAATAATTCATTACTTGAAAAACTTAATAATCCAATTTACTGAAAGGAACCTTAGATTAATTCATTACTGAAAAATAACTGAATAATCCCTTATTGAAAAGAAACCAAGAATAATTAATTTCTAAATAAATCCTGAATAATGTATTACTGAAAAGAAATCCTAAGTAATTAATTGCTGGAAAAAAATGTAAATAATTCATCCCTGAAAAGAAACCCAGATCAGCTCATTACTGAAAAAAGAAAGAATAATACTGAAGAAGAAACAATGAATTATCCATTACTGAAAAGAACCCCAGGTTAATGCATAACTGTAAAGAAACCCTGAATAATTCATGAGTAAAAATAAACCCTGACTTATACATTACTGAAAAGCAATCAAGAATAATTTATTTCTAAAAAAAAGCCAAATATTTCATTACTGGAAAAAAAAAACCTTGAATAAATCATTGCTGAAAGAAACCCAGAATAATGAATTTTTGAAAAAAAAACTATGAATATTTTATTGCAGAAATAAACCTTGCGTTATTTATTTTGGACAAAAACAAAATATTTTATTATGGAAAGAGAAGCTCTGAATAATTCATTACTGTAAAGTATCATTGCTCTTCTATCAATCAATCACAGACTATGGCAAACACAATGTGAAGACCTCACAGTTGAAAAAAAGACAGTACAAATACTTATCACATTTATTCTGACCTTGTTTCATTCAGGAGGTCCTTAAATCCTAATTGAATGGATTGGATTTATAGGCTTGGGTTTTTAGAGGTTAAGAAATTGAAAGGGTATTTCATTCACTGCACTATTCTCACTAGCTTCACTTTTGTTCAGCATTATCAATGGAGGGCCTTGCTTAAGCCCTTTTATTCCAAATTTGTAAAGATGTCATATATGTATGTATGTAGAGCACAGACTCTTAGAAACTATATAAGGGTATTTATGTCAGCTTGAAGTAGTAAACATTAACAAGAATTCCTTTTATTGAAGGGGCCTTGGTGGTCCAGTGGGTTAGAGGGATTCAGTCCCACATAGACTTTCTCTCCATGCGGCGTGGGTCTGAATCACACTCAGGCCAAATAAGCAATTGAAAAAACTTTCTGAGTGGATTTTTCACTCGGTCGCCGTATTTGGAAGAGTTGCCATGTAGGCCCTACTCACTGCAAAGAACCCGGTTTCCTTTCCCACTAAACATACATGGCAACGCCACCATATAATTGAAATAATCTTGACTGCGGCGTAAAACATCAATCGTTCAATCCAAATATTTATAATTTAGCAGCTTCTGTCTCTTTTAAAATGACAAAATCGACACAGGCTAATTTATTGCTAACTCCCTATCCATCTTCTTCAGACTGTTATTTTACCGTAAATATTATTTTTGTGTTCACAGCATCAGGTAGTGTGTTACCTGTCAGTGTTGTTGTCTGAAACTGAATCTGAACAAAATGGACTGTTTCCTCTCTTTATGGTGAGTTTTTTGATGGCTGAAGTGACAGATTGACGTTGAACGCCACACTCAAGATCATTACACGGTTTGATGATATATGGGCTATTTGCCCGAAGGAAACGCCAGATCTTCGACAAGTACCGGACGACTCTTCCACATAAGGCGATAAAGTGAAAAATCCATTCAGAAACTGTTCACAATTTAGTGAAATCAAATCTGACCAAGTCTCTAAGCCTACAGTACTTAAATTCTGCCTTGTTTTATTTATGGGCTTTTCTTGATCTTGATCTTCCTAGGAACTGTATCTCATTTGGTTACAATGTTTACTTAGACTGTCAAGATTGATTGATTGATTATTTCACTTATATGGCGGCGTTGCCAGTTGTATTGTGGGAGGAAACCGGGCTCTATACCCTCCGTTGGTAACTGGCAACCATCCCACATAGGTCGTTCGAGTGAAAACCCAGTCAGAAAATTTTCCAATTTTTTGGACTGAGTGGGAATCGAACCCGCGACCCATTGGTGGAAGGTGACTGTCAAGAACCCCTCCCTCCGTCTCAAACGCGAAAAAAAATTGAAAAATTTCTGAGTGGATTTTTCACTTGCTCACCATATGTGGAAGAGTTGTCAGGTACTTGCCGAAAGTCGGTTGTTTCCTCCAGGCAATGAGCCCGGTTTCCTCCCCTGCTAAACCTGACAACGCCGCCATATAAGTGAAAAAAACATCAATCAACCAGTCTGTTGCTCAGTCGGCAGAGTAATTGTGTATCAGTCAGACTCAAGCCTTCCATTTCAAGGTCACATGTCTGTAATCCGAGGTTTCCTGCCAACAAGTACAAAAATACTTAATTTTAGTGAACCTGCCAGATCCCATGCATATCATATGACAGCGGACGTTGTTTAAAACCAAGATGGCGGGTTGCCTAGGAACCAAATTACATATTTTCATTTTTCCCATTATATCATATTTTGTGTAATTTCAGTTTACCAGACTTTTTGCCGTAGCTGAAGATCACCACAACTTTGTCAATATATTACAGAGTATCTCAGAAACTACGGACTTACGCCAAACTCCTGGGCATTGTTTCACAAAGCGATCTTAGCTAAGTGTGATCTTAACTACGATGGCAACCAATGCTAAAGGTATACGTTGCCATTGGTAATTACGATCACCTTAAGCTAAGATCGCTTTGTGAAACTTGGCCCTCGTCTTCAATCTAATGAAATATCATGGGTTTTTGATTTATTGCAACAAGTTATGACTGAGTACAAGTGACATGCCCTCTTTTAACACAACGGGAAACTTGTCTACATGGTTATTTTAGTCAACAAGATTTCCTGTGGGTTTTAGTGTCCATAAATAAATCAATAGTGCTTATTTTTCTCCTCAGGGTGCCCAGCCATCTCTATCCACCTTGAAAAACATTTATCAAGTTGTTCAACCCATGTTTTCTACAGAAAACTCCAGTTTGGAAAACAAGTGAATAGAACAAAAGTTTTATGGAAATCATTGTATGAACGCTAGAAGTGGAAGAATTCAAATATGAAGAGTGAAACAGTTGTAATTACAAGAATTGATTGATTGATTGTTTGGTGTTTTACGCCACGCTCAAGATTATTTCACTTATATGGCAGCGTTGCCAGTTTTATTGTGGGAGGAAACCGGGCTCCGTGCCCGGAGGAGACCCACGACCTTCCGCTGGTAACCGGCAACCATCCCACATAAGTGGTTCGAGTGAAAACCCAGTCAGAAAATTTTCCAATTTTTGGACTGAGTGGGATTCGACCCTGCGACCCATTGGTGAAAACAAGTGAATAAACAAGTTTTATAGACATCATTGTATGAACGCTAGAAGTGGAAGAATTCAAATATGAAGAGTGAAACAGTTGTAATTACAAGAAAGAAAATAAAGTATCATCCCAGATCTGAATTGTTCAGTAAAAGTTTGGTAGATGTTTAACGCTGTACTCAAGATTATTTCGCTTGTATGTCGGGGTTTGCAGGTTTAGTGGGGTTGAATAACCCCCTTTTCTCCCATCGCTAAAGCTGGCAACGCCGCCATAGGTTGTTAAAGGGGCATGAGCTGCCAAAATGTTGATATTTTGACGTAAACACAGAATGTTGAAATTATCGGCTATTTTTCTCAAGACGTATAATTCAGAAGCTTTTTAGAACTTCTAGTCTCAAAAATGTACGATAAAGTATTGTTTTGAACTAACTTTGACTTAGAATGAATGAATGGTCGTCCCGGTTATTTAAATTTTGCTACTTTTCGAACACGTTTTCGGTTCGTACAGGGCACATACTGTATGGATTTTCCTCATTCCAACGCCAATCATTTAGTTTTTCGATGGCCTTCAAAGTCTCTTACTGTTGTGACGATCAGAAATTATGAAAAAAGTGTGAATTTCGGCAGCTCATGCCCCTTTAAGTTGAATCTTCCAAATAAAGCTGAAATAATGTTGAAAGCAACGTTAAATCTTCTGTCTGTCTCCCACCCACTCGCACTACAGTTTAAAGAATCTTCAATGTGGTGTAAAGCATCAATTAATCTCACTGGTTTAAAGTGGCATGAGCTGCCAAAATTCACGCTTTTTTCATAATTTCTGATCGTCACGACAGTAAGAGATGTTGAAGGCCATCGAAAAACTAAATGATTGGCGTTGAAATGAGGAAAATCCATACAGTATGCGGCCTATACGAACCGAAAATGTGTTCGAAAAGTAACAAAATTTAAATAACCGAGACGACCATTCATTCATTCTAAGTCAAAATTTGTTCAAAACAATACTTTATCGTACATTTTCGAGACTAGAAGCAGTAAAAAGCTTATGAATTATACGTCTTGAGAAAAACAGCCAATAATTTCAACATTCTGTTTTCACGTCAAAATATCAACATTTTTGGCAGCTCATGCCACTTTTAAGGACAATCTAGCCATAGATAGTCAATCAATCTATAAAAAGCATTTTAAACAACCAATGGGTGTGAACTATTAAATCTTAGGTCTTGAAGCGTAAAAAACAACGAATGAATTATTATTCAAAATAATATTTGTGAATTGTTCTGAATGTATTGTAAATAAATATTTTCTACTGTAGTATACTTATCGGAAATATTTTTTCCTTATCTTCAAAGAAAGATAGGCCTACGTTTATAAATCTACCAAAAAGATTACCAAAAAAACCTCCACCATTTTACACCATAAATGGCATGAGTTGTCAAATGTTGAAAATAATTTCAAATTCCTGGATAAAATGCGAATCGTCGGAAATCTAGTGGTAAACGATCAGTGGTCTTTTTATCACACTAAAGAATGCACTCGAGGGACCACAGCCTTAACTGAAATATGCTTGACTGTCTCAAGAAATCAAACAATTGGTATCATTTGCATATTTAAATGGCCGCTAGGCGACCATTTTATTTTTCTATTTTTTATAACTTTTCTGTCTTGTGATCGCGATTACAGGAGAACTGCTAGTCGGATCTTCTTCAAATTTCACACGCACGTTCCTCCTATGGTCTATTTGTGCAACTATTATTTCTTTCGCTCATTTGCATATCAATATGGCCGCTAGGCGACCATTCTAATTTTCTTCTTTTTATCCCTTTTCTCCTAAAGTTAAGAGAGGATCTTCGTAAAACTTTGTCCGCAGGTAATCCCTATGGCCTCGTTGCTTACTATGTACTTTTTTGCTCATTTGCATATTAAAATGGCCGCTGGGCGACCATATTGTTTTTCTTTTTTTTTGTCACTTTTCTCGTAAATTAAAGAAAGGTTAGGACTTTCGTAAACTAATTTACGCATGTTAGCCCTATGGTCTCGTTACTATGCACTTTTTTGCTCATTTGCATATTCAAAATGGCGGCCACTGGCCATTTTTTTTTTTTATCCCTGTTCTCCTAAAGTAATGAAAGGATTTTCTAAATGTTATACGCATGTTAACCCAATGGCCTCGTTGCGCACTATGCACTCGCTGCTCATTTGCATATTCAAAATGGCGGCTGGTAGCTATTTCTGTGATTTCTACCTACATAGTTTGTGATCGCGGAATCAAGAAAACTACCAGGCGGATCTTGATGAATTTTTGTTTGTGTTGCTTCCTCATATGCTCAAGTTATGCAACATGTATTTTTTTCGTCGTTTATGTTTTCATTTAACACGTTCGGTACCGCTGTCACCATATGGCGTTAGAGTGCTAGCCTGCTTCATTACCGAAGACATCGTTTGGCGACAGCAGAAAAGTCGGCTAAAACCCCACTGACGCCGTATGGTTATTTTTTCATACAACTTCAACTAATTTTGAAAACGAACAAATAAACTCACATGTTGCATCTGTTTGTTGCATTGTGTTTTGTTTTTTTCAATCTTTGAATACGGTAAAAGAGGTTTAAATTACGCGTAATTCACCGATAGCTTCCAACTTTGTCCAAGTTAGAACGGACACTTCAAGCATACATATATAACAAGAAAATGTTAAATTTGACAATAAAAGCTTGTGGAATTTCTTATATTTACAGCTTCAGATCTTAATATATATCTTTCTTGTCTTCAATATACTGACAGTGAGTGAGATATTTAAATATCTATGATTAAAAAGTGCTAAAATCGGGTGGTGAAATTAGTTTGCTTGTGCGAGTTCCCGCTGTCAATCAAGCGGCCCCTACCAGGCATTTTATCTATGCTTGTTGCCGGCCGCCACGGCTTGTTCGAAGTCGGTAAAATGGCCTTTTTGAATTTGGATTTGAAACGCCTAAATTCTTTCCAAAGATGTAACAATAATAAATATTTTTAAAGGAGAGCGTTCCCTAAGACACTTAAGAAGATCCATATTGTAATTTTCCGAGTTTGAAAGGAAGGAATATTTCAAAATAAAACGAAATACACGGCAACGTACAATCACTATTTTGCCGATCGAATTTGCATTCAGGCAGCTATGTACAGCAACTGACTTCGCAATTGTAAATGCTATTTACCAATAAAGTAACTTAAATGTTTTTATTCAATCATATCAAATCGTATAAGAGTTCACTAATTTCTGAACGAATTGGAAAAAATTTTGCCGTTAATTTTGATAGATATACATTATCTTTTGATTTGTAAACAAACACTAAATGCATCTTAGTAACATGTGTACAATCGTTTTAGATTTTGTAAATTTTAATTGTGCACAGAACTCAAACAAGCGATATCACTGACTGGCCTGTGTGCAAGTACATGTAACTCTGGTAAGTAGCGTTAATGTGAGACCTCCTTGAAGAAAGTTGGTTTTGAGTTTTCAGATAACAGCCACTATCAACCGAAGAAACTTTGTTCTTGTCCAGCCAGCCACCAGCTGAAGAAATAAATTTCACATATCAAATTTGCGATCCGTTTACAAGCAGCCTCACTTTCTGATAGTGTTTTATGCACTGTAAAATGTAACCCGTAAATTTTACGGTAGAATACTGGCAGCTGGGCTGCCAACTTTCTACCGTAAAAATATGGGTAGACCGTAAAATCAACTAGCCACATTCCTAATCAGTGAATGTGTAAAAACATTATGAAATCAGCAGGCTAAGAAATACAGGACTTTAAATCGTCAACCCCAGCATGGATCTGTTAATGTAGATTTTTAAATGGTATGTACCCCCAACGAAATAGTAAAACTGACCACTTCTGCAAGTTGACAAACATATATTTATTTGAAAAAATGCTGATGAAAATTCTCCCTTAGGGCAGGTATCTCAATCTACGCTTTCAAATAAACTATCTTAGCCTATAATGACAAATTTTTCTTATATTAAATCGCCTACGGCGGGATTCGAACCTCTAACCTCCCATACAGGAGCTGTGCAGAACTATATGCGCACTAGCCATAATCGTAGCCTTTAACCACTACACTAACTACAAATATGATGGATAGTGGCCACATTTCCATGCCTTACTAGCGCTTCGGTGTGCGCATGCGCACTTCTGTTTTTTCGCACCCTTTTTATCCGCAATGACGTATTTTGGACGAATCCTTCACGGAAACAACCGAGGAGATCAGATCTCGTTAGCTCGGAAACGACAACTCTGTCTCAAAGTTATTTTACGGTACACGACCGTAAAGCTTCCACTGAAGTATAAAACGGCAATTTACCGTTAATTTTAAAATATTCTACTGTAGAATTGACGGTAAACGGTTACAGTGTGGTAGTCGCCATGATCAGTTCACTGATCTCTTGTTTTAGAGTTAGGGTTCCGGAGCCTGTTTCACAAGGCAGCATAGGGTAAGTTTTCACGTAACTGCCATAGCAACGTAAATCTACAGTATTGGTTGCTATGATATTTAGGTAAAAACTTACGCAACACCGCTTTATGATAAGGCTCTCGGCGCCATAAGCCTTTTATCGAGGACACCGTCATAAGTCTTTTATTGATGACACCGCCATTTGTATACTTTTTCGATGGCACCGCCAGTTGTATTCTATCGATGACACCTGCATAAGTCTTTTATTGATGACACCGCCATTTGTATTCTATCGATGACACCGCCATAAGTCTTTTATCGATGACACCGCCATTTGTATTCTATCGATGACACCGCCATTTGTATTCTATCGATGACACCGCCATAAGTCTTTTATCGATGACACCGCCATTTGTATTCTATCGATGACACCGCCATTTGTATTCTATCGATGACACCGCCATTTGTATTCTATCGATGACACCGCCATTTGTATTCTATCGACGACACCGCCATTTGTATTCTATCGATGACACCGCCATTTGTATTCTATCGATGGCACCGCCATAAGTCTTTTATCGATGGCGCCGCCATTTGTATTCTATCGATGACGCTACCCTAAGTCTTGTGTCGATGACGCCGCCATAAATCTTGTATCAATGACGCCGCCATAAGTCTTGTATCGATGACGCCACCAGAAGTCTTGTATCGATGACGCCGCCATAAGTCTTGTATCGATGACGCCACCAGAAGTCTTGTATCGATGACGCCACCATAAGCCTTTTCCGATAACGCCGCCGTAAGGGTTCTATCGATGACTCCACCATAAGCCTTTCCCGATGACTCCACCATAAGCCTTTCCCGATGACTCCACCATAAGCCTTTTCCTATAACGCCGCCGTAAGGGTTCTATCGATGACTCCACCATAAGCCTTTTCCGATGACTCCACCATAAGCCTTTCCCGATGACTCCACCATAAGCCTTTCCCGATGACTCCACCATAAGCCTTTCCCGATGACTCCACCATAAGCCTTTCCCGATGACTCCACCATAAGCCTTTCCCGATGACTCCACCATAAGCCTTTCCCGATGACTCCACCATAAGCCTTTCCCGATGACTCCACCATAAGCCTTTTCCTATAACGCCGCCGTAAGGGTTCTATCGATGACTCCACCATAAGCCTTTTCCGATGACTCTGCCATAAGCCTTTTCCGATGACTCTGCCATAAGCCTTTTCCGATGACTCTGTTTCAATGATGCCGCCATAAGTTTTTATCTGAGTGTTTGTGTACAAATCCCACTTCTGGGATTTACGTACGTGAAATGAAACTAACGGAGAAACTTATTGGAGCAGATTTAATGTGTTACAGAAACCATAACGCGTCAAGTCATTAAAAGAAATCTGGTCCGCTCCGTAACTACTGTACGGATTTTAATTATTTTACAAATGTAGTTAGCTTGAATTGGGGCCTATATTATTGGCCGACCAAAATACACACCTTTAGGGCATCAAATAATTGAAAGAAATTATGTCAGCTCCATAACTTTAAAATTAATGCATTTATTTTTTGTTCTCTCTCTCTTAGTCTGGGAGCCCATGGAGATTTGTTTAGCATTGCGAGTACAAAAGGTTTGAAGCTGGGAATATGAAGGGGGAGGCTGTGGGACCTTCAAATAGCCATTCTTAAGTTCCATCTCCTGTACCAATCCTGGCAGCGACCCCTCAAAGTATCCCAAATTCATGTTTAATTAGCATAGTCGAGTACACCGAAGAAACCAATGCTAAAATATCCATATTGGTGGTGGAAATCGAGATCTATCATTCTTAAGTTCCAACACCTGTACCTTATCTACTTAAGAACGCCCGCAATTAGAGCTAATTAACACTTTAATTAGCATAATTGAGTACATCAACGAAACCTTTGTAAAAATAATCATTACGGTTCCTTCAATGAGGATATGCAGTTCTTAAGTGACAAAGCCTGTACCAAGTCCACTTAAGAAAAGGTCAAAGGTCGTGATTAGCATCAAATAATTTTAATTAGCATAATTGAGTACATAAATGAAACCTATTCTAAAATGTCCATATTGGTGGTGGGAATCGAGATCTATCATTCTTAAGTTCTAACACCTGTACCTTATCTACTTAAGAACGCCCGCAATTACCGCCGAGCCTGATGACGTCACATAGATTTACGCAAAGCTTTCTGGGTAAAATATACCTCAGTTCGCCATTCGCCTAGCAAGATGTCACTTTTTTGGGAAAACATTGATGACATAACCTGTTTTTATCCTCACATTTTTTACTGGTAACTTTACGCCTTTTACGTCTTCTTCTCGGTACAGTATTATTTCTTCTGCCATATTTTAAAATTATACTAACATACCTCATTCCCCCGAAATGCTTTGCGCGTAAATTCCAAGTGACGTCATCAAGCAATCGGTCAATTAAAGCTAATTAACACTTTAATTAGCATAAGTGAGTACATCAACGAAACCTTTGTAAAAAATAATTATTATGGTTCCTTCAATGAGGATCTGCAGTTCTTAAGCGACAAAGCCTTACCAAGTCCACTTAAGAAAAGGTCAAAGGTCGCGATTAGAATCAAATAATTTTAATTAGCATAATTGAGTACATGAATGAAAGCTATATTAAAATGTCCCTACTGGTGGTGGGAATCAATATCTATCATTCTTAAGTTCCAAACCATGTACGTAATCACCTTAAGAATGACCATATTTAAAGCTAGTCAACACTTTAATTAACATAATTGGGTACTGTGGCTATATTTTTGTTCTTCTGAGTTGTTTAAGTTCAGGAAAAGGGTCGCCTTATTTCTTTTCCTTTGCCCAGACTGGGGCGTGTTGTTGAACAAGCCTGTTAAATACTACAGTGCTCCTTATTACTTTCACAGTATATTTGAGTAGTTCCTGCTTCAGCATACTACAGCCGGTCTCATTTTGGTCTGGTGAATTTCAGAGCATTTCTTTTGAGCATTCAGTTTTCAGGAAAATTGAAAGACCTGACTGGTGTCCCCCATATTTCGCTGCCAGTTGATACTCTTCTTCTAATAGGAGGGGGGGGGGGGGGGGGGGCATTCGTGGTCGAGTAGGTAGAGCGCTCAATCTGAACAGCCTTCCACCAATGGGTCGCACGTTAATCCCACTCAGACCGAAAAATATTGGAAAATTTTCTTACTGGGGTTTCACCCAAACGACCTATGTGGGATGGTTGCCAGTTACCACCGGAAGGTCGTGGGTTTCCTCTGTGCATAGATCCCGGTTTCCTCCCACAATAGAACTGACAAAGCCGCCATATAAGTGAAACAATCTTGAGCGCGGCGTAAAACATCAAACAATCAATCAACTGTGGGTTCATTTAGCATCAAATACATGGGCCGGTTTTGTAACAGACGAAAGTCTTTTAGTACGCCTATATCGCTTACATGTAAATCCATTGTGCTGGATAAAATGAAGTTCAAGTTAAAGGCATCATAAAATATATAAGAAATATCTTTAAAATCATTTAGATATTGTCTTTCGATGGATTTATTCACTGGAAAACTGCTCCAGCAGAGGGCGCCAATTAATTCTAAATCATTTTAGCATATATCAGTCCTATTTGACCAGGTACAGGATTTCGGCAATCACTTTTAACTATTCAAAAAGGAGACACTTTGGTGTTAGCTGTTCTGAGTGCGTGACAAATGTGGATCTGGTTAGATAGAGAACGAATTTCATTTTATTCTTGCTTGTCCACCTTGTCCAACACATCCCTAGAGCAGAAGGTCAGTAGCGCGTATAGCCTCCATAGTCAGAATGATAGCTCCTTATCTGCCTTTCATCCCTCCAGCGAGACGTCGGATCTGTTGAAGGGGTAACTGCCGCCAATACCGATGTAACGTGGCTTCCAATTCCAGCAGATTTTGCACAGGAGGCTCTAGGGCTTGAATGCTTCTGCCCACCCTATCCCAAATGTGCTCTAAGGGATTCAAATACGGACTCACGGCCGGCCAAGGCAGAGTTGTTACAGCTTCGATTTGGAAGTAGGCTATTACTGCCCGGGAGCAATGAGGTCTGGCGTTGTCATCCATGTACACAGGTCTTGAGCATAACGGGTGGTTCTTAAAATGAGACCCGACAACTGGTTGCAGAACCTCCCGAATGTACCGGTCACCCGCAGGTTTCCTCGTGTAGTGACCAAGTTTAGTTTGCAGTCGTGAGAGATACACCCCAAACCATTACAGAGCCCCCCCGCCATAAGCTGTGTTTCGGTGCCTCCAAACCCTCTCTCGTCCATCCGTGACGTTGAGCAAGAAAAGAATTTCGTCCGACCAATGGATTCTTCGTCAGGTCCTCAAATTCCAACCTCATCGTGCTAAACACAAACCAAACATATCCGTTGATGGCGATCTGACAATAGAGGTCTTTGGTGACTCTCCTTGCCCTCAGGCCTGCAGCTTTGAGTCGGTTTCTCACGGTTCTTGTGCACAGGCGTCGGTTGGGTAGCCACTGCCGCTTCAAAGATGGACTTGATGCAAATGGATGGCACCGTACCAGTAGGATCAGTGCCCTATCTTCACGCTGTGATGTTACAGGTGGTCGAGGCAAGCGTGGTTGGTCCTTCACAGCACAAGTTGCACCGTGTTTTCTCACAAATCTGCTTATCACTGTATACTGGTAGCCTAATTGACGCCCGATAGCTTTGTACATCTCTGCCGAGTGTTTTATACACATACCGACAATTTGCCATTGTTGCCCCTCTAATATCCTCATTCGTGCCATGTTCATAGAAGATGAGTCCACGTTGCACAAAACCGGCCTTAAGTACAAAACATTTAAGGTGAAGCATACTGAATTTGTGTATTTACACGAAAAAAAAAAACATTTCCTGTCGCATTACAGGCAGTTTTTGCGTTACTGTCACACATGAATTGCCACAATCGTTCAATAGAACATCATTCTTATCATCATCAAAATTGGCATTACAGTTAACATTAATGCAGATTTATAATAATTAATTTCAGCATGGGGTGCTTAAGTTTTTTCCTTGTTTGTATTTAAAACTGTTTTACAGATGAAACACAACTATATTCAAGGTAGTACAAGTTTTATACACAAACAATACGAGAGAACAGTCATTTTGTATACCTTATCCTTTGCATGCTTTATTTATTTTTAGCGTGTCCTTTCTCGTAAACTCCCCCCCCCCCCCCCCATTCTTTTCCTTCCCAAAAATTGTCCAGGGACATCATCCCGGCCTCTCAATTTTTCTGGAAAACTGAATGATGCTCAAAATAAATGCTCTGAAATTCACAGACCAAAATGAAACCGACTGCAGTATGCTGAAGCAGGAATTACTAAATATCCCAAAATTAGAGACCAAGACCATGCTGAGAAAGAAAAAAGGTATTGTTTTACTCGAATGTATCAGACGTTGAATGCACAAATGTAAACCGGATATAGTACTGCATTTATATAACATGTACAATAAAGGAAGCAAATGAGAAACCCAAGCAAGTCCAATTCGTTTACGTCGGAGAAACACCTTGTCAGCGAGTATTCCAGAAACAATTATTTCTTATTCAGGGAACCCTAATAAATATTTTTGCAAAGGCTCCATTGGTGAACCCAATAATGCTAATTAAAGTGTTAATTAGCTCTAATTGCGGGCGTTCTTAAGTAGATAAGGTACAGGTGTTAGAACTTAAGAATGATAGATCTCGATTCCCACCACCAATATGGACATTTTAGAATAGGTTTCATTTATGTACTCAATTATGCTAATTAAAATTATTTGATGCTAATCACGACCTTTGACCTTTTCTTAAGTGGACTTGGTACAGGCTTTGCCACTTAAGAACTGCAGATCCTCATTGAAGGAACCATAATGATTATTTTTACAAAGGTTTCGTTGATGTACTCACTTATGCTAATTAAAGTGTTAATTAGCTCTAATTGCGGGCGTTCTTAAGTAGATAAGGTACAGGTGTTGGAACTTAAGAATGATAGATCTCGATTTCCACCACCAATATGGATATTTTAGCATTGGTTTCTTCGGTGTACTCGACTATGCTAATTAAACATGAATTTGGGATACTTTGAGGGGGTCGCTGCCAGGATTGGTACAGGAGATGGAACTTAAGAATGGCTATTTGAAGGTCCCACAGCCTTCCCCTTCATATTCCCAGCTTCAAACCTTTTGTACTCGCAATGCTAAACAAATCTCCATGGGCTCCCAGACTATCTCTCAAATTTATACAATGTGTCAAAAACCACGGTTTCTCCAGGTTAAAATGGATGCTTTTAATTGGTCCGTACGATTTGTCAACCAATCAAATGCATTTTGAATCGCATGCTACAACTCGGTACTACAAATCGCACCTTAAAAATGGAATTTTCTCGCAGAATCTCTCATACTACATGTATTTGTAACCTTATATATTCCAGTCCTTGTGAATTATGCCCTAAGTGGATGCTGTAATAAAAAATAATAACAATTAATAAAAAAAATATATTTTAGCTATGAAGGGTTTCAAAGGATGTTTTGCTGGATCAAAATACTACTGAAACAAACTTCTTAATAGATACTACAAATTTTTAGGATAAAAAATAAAGACATCACCACGTATAGTTAGTTGTCTGTGAACGACACGAGCTTTCGACACCTATGCCGGTGTCTTCGTCATTGGTATGGAACCCACGTTTAAAGAGAGTTTCAAACATTTCTTATATGTAGGTTTATTCGTAATATGATTTACTTAATTGAATGAATGGAAAAGGGATCAGTGAAATCCACTTGTCTTGAGTTTATGGAGCTAATTTTTCACTCAAGCGCCTTACGCGGAAGAGTTGCCAGGTACTTGCTAACGTTTCTGGGTTTCCTCTTTGCAAGGAGCCTGTTCTCTTCTCCCAATGCCGCCGTATATATAGACGAAATAATCTTAAAGTGGCATGAGCTGCCAAAATTCACACTTTTTCACACTACAAACAATTTTAATCGCAGAATATAATTATAATTTTACGTAAACAAATGTACAATGTAAGTTTTGTGTCAAAGCGGTTTGACAAAAGTATGTTGAATTTACTGAAACTTTTCATGCCATGTTGTGTGTATCATGAGACTTCGAGGATCTCAAACTCTATAGGCTTACGTATTCAGTGAATTTACGACATAACAATACATGTACTTAACATGTCCTTAAGTGTTTTGGAGTTTTAACTACATGGGTTAAAGTGTTCTCGAATCGATTATCACAAGTGTCGGGTCAAACCACTCCTTACCAGTCAGATCGTGTCAAAGCCGACCGGAAACGACCGAAGACGCCCGAGCCTTTATCCGAATGAATCCTTCACGACATAATAAGCTATTATTGCGTGTGGTATATATAGCGTTAGACGTGTATTGAACATTTAATCTTAAAACTGTTTCAAAACAAGCAAGTTTAGTGCTTGCCAGATAAGAATTTAAGTGCACACGCTCTCACTGCAGAGCACCATGGATATTTAGGCCTTTAGTCACTCATTTATTCACTCATGCCAGTGCATGGGGTACTAAATATTTTAATATGATACGACCAGACGGCATTTTGACATATATATGTTACAGTTTTGCCCTTTTTTAAATTCCAATACCTGTACTTTACCCTTATACCATAACATGCTAAAGCGGAAATTCCCGGACACTCGATTTTATGCAGCTTTTAACCAATGAGTTGCACGTTCCAATCCACACTTTAACCAAATAAGTGAAACCCTTCTTTTAAGGTTTTCAATCAAACGAGATTTTTTCACCTTTATGGTTTACACTCTTAAAGGGGCATGAGCTGCCAAAATGTTGATATTTTGACGTAAACACAGAATGTTGAAATTATCGGCTATTTTTCTCAAGACGTATAATTCAGAAGCTTTTCAGTGCTTCTAGTCCCGAAAATGTACGATAAAGTATTGTTTTGAACTAACTTTGGCTTAGAATGAATGAATGGTCGTCCCGGTTATTTAAATTTTGCTACTTTTCGAACACGTTTTCGGTTCGTACAGGGCACATACTGTATGGATTTTCCTCATTCCAACGCCAATCATTTAGTTTTTCGATGGCCTTCAAAGCCTCTTACTGTCGTGACGATCAGAAATTATGAAAAAAGTTTGAATTTCGGCAGCTCATGCCCCTTTAAATTTCTCAACAGGCTTTTTTTGTGTCTCTCAAAACAGTTCCCTTGTCTGTATTTCTCGGATAAATTTGTTAAAATTATACCCACCGTGCGCATGCCCAGACTAGGAGGTTGCTTGCATTGCTGGTATGAAATAATTCAAATTAGAAATACAAAATTATGTCCAAACGTTGAATTTTGGGCAAAGCTCCTAACTTTTTTCTGTCTGCAAAAAAACGTAATCAGTATTTTGGATTTTCGCGGCGAGTGCCTTTAACTTTTATTGTAGTTGCATTCAGAAACTATCCCCTGCGGCAGTATCTCACGCTCAGGAAAGCGCCGCCATGGCTGTGAGATAGGCAAGCGCATGACATCCGCCATCGTGGATTGCAATCACCTAATCATCTCTTTGTAATTTCGGCGCTCTCTGGAACTCAAACGTCACGTTATCACTATTCCACAGATATCACCTAGTACAATGGTTGCAAAACCACGTCGTCTTAAAGCGGAGAAAATGTTGACACAGATAATGCCACTGAAAGGGCATACGTCTGTCTTTTTGTATAACCTTTTGAGTCACCGGTAGTAATTATGTGGGATTTTAAGTACTTTGACGGCTGTTATCGAAGTTGAACAGTATGTATTTCTAATCTCCAGAACCAGCGAAGCGAAGAACGTTGAAATGTGTGCTTTTCGACTGTCGTTTATATAAAGATGAGGTTTCCAGATGGCCATTGGTAACTTAAGGCCCGGCCACAACGCCCGAACTTTGCTGGAGCGGTGAAAAATAATCCATCACCGCTCGTTACCGTTCAGGCCCGTTTAACAGAAGTTTGCACCCGTTAAGGCAACGCCGTATTCGCTTGGCCACCGCTGATGGTCCCTCCTACCGCTCCGAAAGTTTTGAGCTGCACAAAATATTGCGAACGGTGAGGAGCGGGCAATTTTCCGCTCCGACAAAATTCACCACCGCTCCAACAATGCCCAGTCAAAGTTCACCACCGCTTGACACAAGTCCTTGGACGCTCGGGTCCGCTAGGCCAACAGAAATCTTGAACGCTGGACCACCGCTTCTTCGCCAGCTTTGCCCGGGCGGTGATTAATCGTTGCACAAACTTTGGTGGGGCGAATATAAACGTTTTACGAGCGGACACGGAATTGCTGGAACGGTGTTGGGCGTTGAAGCAGCGATCCATTGCATGTTTGAACTTTGGTTTGGCGATGGTATGGAGGTGTCGGAGCGGGACCAGAATTTGGCTATAAATACGGGGAGAAATGGACCAGGAGCCCGCACGCTCTATCAACGCTCGCGTCACCGCTAAATCAACGCTCGCTACCTTTAAACCAACGCTAAAGCAACGCCGGCTTCAGCGGTGCGCCGCTTAGGCAACGCGCGTGTTTTCGATTATTTTACCATTTTGTGCGCGGTGACGAGCGTTGTCGAAATTCTGTCCCTTCAGCCCCTTCGGGCGGTGTGACCGGGCCTTAACCTAGCTCCCAACTGACGGCTGGATAGGCATTTGTTTTTATACGCCTGACTTTAAAAAGTCGGTCGTATTATGGTATCACCAGCGTCGTCCGTCCGTCCCGGATTCCCTTCCTCTCCATAACTTAAAGTGTTTTGATCGGACCTTTATAATTCTTTCACAACATTAACCTTATGGGTGGAAGGTGTGTTATGAACCATTTATGACATCTTCGGTTGCATAATATCGCGTCTACATTGGATTATGTAACATTCCCTTTAATTTATATCTTCGCTCCCTTCCGCTCCAAAACTTGAAGAGTTTTGATCCCATCTTTACAATTTTTTTCACAACATATACCTGATGGGTTCGTGTGTCATGAACCATTTTTGATTTCTTTGGTTGCATAATATGGCATCTATATTGGATTATGTAACATTCTCTTTTAGTCTATATCTCCATTCCCTTCCGATCCATAACTCGGAGACTTTTGATCCAATCTTAACAATTCTTTCACAACGTATACACGTTATGGGTAGCTGGTGTTTCATGAATCATTTATGACATCTTCGATTGCATAATATGGCATCTATATTGAGTTATATAATATCTATTTAGTCTATATCTTCGTTCACTACTGCTCCATATCTTGAAGAGTTTTGATCCAATCTTTACAATTCTTGCATAGCATATACCTTTTGTGTAGATGGTGTGTTCTCGGCCATTTATGAATATGCGGTTACATAATACGGCATCAATATTAGATTATGTAACATTCTCTTTTAGTCCATATCTTCTTTAGTTTTTACCTGATCTTTACAATTTTTCCAGTGCAAATATAACCGTTATAGGTAGATGGTTTGTCTGGAACCTTTTAAGACATCCCTTGTTTCATAATACAGCATCCATATTAGATTATGTAATAATCTCTTTTAGTCTATGTCTTGGTTGCTTGCGCTCCATAACTTGAAGAGTTGTGATCTTTACAATTCTTTCACAGCATTTACCTTATGGATACATGGTGTGTTGTCAACCATTTATGACAATTTTTGTTGCATGATATATTTTTTAGTCTACTTTAGTTTGAACCTGATCCTGAAATTTTTTGAAATATATATAAGGGGTAGATGGGTGTGTCGGAAACAAGTTAGGATATCGTTGGTTACACGATAGGGCATACATGTATGTTCCATTGTCGGCTGTGTTGTGGTTTAGTCGACTTGCAAGTTTTCATCCGAGATTGACCACTTCTTATTTTTGTAGTAATCTGAAAGTCAATGGAGTATGAGTCATTGCTGGCTTTCACACGCAAACATTTTGTCTGCTGGGTTTTTGCCCGATTCCCATTTGTCTGCAGCCTATGTATAGGCCTACCCGGAATAGGGTCAAGTACGAGTGCATAAAGGTCAGCGCTATGCCTACTTAGTTTTTAATCTCATTCAGGTACTTCCACTTAAATTTACATACTATTAAAAGACTGGCTTGTATATATTTACATGGATGATTTACGATAAATATTGGCGCTCAGAATTTACGCCTTCAAAACGCATATAAACAACTATCAAATCCACATAAAACGTCGTTTGATATAAAAGAACGATAGGGAAATTATGCAGTGTTGACCTTTTAAAGGGACTCATTGCCTAAGTCTGTTGCGATTTTTCGTTATAATAAGCAATCCATCTCAATTTTCCGTCAAACAAGCTCATTTAAAGAGTTACTTTGGAGCATCCTTGCTACTATTGTTTTCTGCCCGACAGTGACATTAACGCTCCATTCCAATAGGCCTAATGTTCCGCATCAATCTTTATGGAGCTATTTTGGTTTTAAACGCCGTGTACGATTTATAGTGTTTTCTAGTTAATTTTGAGTTTTGGTCAGGCATCGCAAAACTGCTTGGGACTGGTTATTCTATTCCAAAGACTGATTAACATTGAAATATTGAAGGAAAAAAGGAATATTGGCTTATAACATATAAATCTACGGTTTTTATACGAGCGAACTGACGAATGAAGAAATCGGTGAGATGTTGAAATATTAAACACGACTGGTTTAGTTTTATTGTGTACCAATGGCGTACTCAATTATAGCTATAGGCGTATGAGCTTTTATTTTAGATGAGAGTATAGCTCCAAGCAACCGTGTCAAATTACCACCGGAATCTTTGACTCCAGGAACGTTTGATTCTGTCGTGCTTCTTACGTAACATATGGTGTCTCAGTCCAGGTTTAAGATCGAATAATGATATACGCACTGATTTGTTATGTGTGTGTAGGTTGGGGGGGGGGGGGGGGGGTGTTGTTAGTGAACTGTGACAGCGTTTGTTTGTTGTCTTCTACGATCGGGTAACGTGTCATAACATAGAGAATGTCTGGACTTCGAATCGGGACAATTACCATCTGGTTTGATGACAAGCCATTCAAGTGCATGCAAAATATTCTGAATATGGTACTTAAAAGTCAGGTATGAGGTCACGGTAGGTGGGCTTTCAGACTGTGGTTCATTTGGACGACACGAGTGAACCATGGGTAGCACCTGCGCAGAACATGTGACAAGCAGACCATAACTGTTCACAAACACAAATAAGTTAAAATCTCTCACGATAAAATCCATCACTCATGCCTCACTCCTGACCGGCCATGACTAAGAGAAAAAAGACGCCAGTATAAGCTATAGACACGTTAAAATGATGACCCTGGTATCTTGTTTTTCATTCAATAGCACGAACCCAAACTACGGCAAACTGTCACGTCTGCGTCCAACAACTTTAGTAAACCATTCTGTAAAATCTAATCCAAAATAATACACATATGTGCCACTTATACGCCATACTTTGTGTCACTCTGTATGAGCGGTTCGCACTTAAACTGGCATGAGTTGCCGAAATTCCCACTTTCCCCCCTAAATTCCGATTGTCAAAAGTAGTTGAGTACTAGAAATACCTTGACAAATGAAATGATTGACGTTGAAACACAAATAGGCCTATTGCTACGACATGATAGCCTACAAACCGAAGATGTGTGCTAATGGCATACACATTTATATTTTTGAACACTAAAACACACGGGCACAGGGAGAATCTTCTTGTCTAAAATAACCATGGAGACAAGTTTCTAATTGTGTTTAAAATGGGCATACCCAGCCATAAGTTGTTATATCGGTAGACATTATATAAACCGAAGACGTGTGTTAATAGCTGATTAATTAAGATAGCTGGGATGTTGAACTATGGGAACATTTTCCAGATTGTTTTGCTTATAGCCGGTTTATTCCTGGTGTTTGTTAGCGCACTGGTTATACTTTTTTCAACATTAATCAAATCGCTCTGGTCGTTGAATTAGCCCTTGTCGTTGGACACAAAAACAACTTTTAAGTGTCGGTAGATATAGCGGAAAAGAGAAACGGTTTGGCTAGGCAAAATTCAGCATACCAAGTAGGATTTTGGTGGAAGTCAACATTTTCTTTTGGAATAGTTTTTTTTTCCAATTCGATATTTGTTTGTCCCGTTTGTTAAAGGGCAGAAAATCCTTGACACGTGTCGCTCTTCTCTCCTGCATCAGTTTTGTTTAAAAAATAAATATGTTATGGTTTATCAGAGCGTTTCTTAACTTAAAATAGTATCCTGTTTCTTAAAAAATCTTCCAAGTGCATTAAGGTCTTCCTCTAATTATACAGGTCAACCGTTATGCTCTGGCGAGAACTTTAGCATAGTCGCGGCCTACATTTAGGGATGGACGGGCAGCGCATTCAATAATAACTTTTTATATTTACAAAGGCATCCATGTGTGGGTAATGAGAAAAAGAAATGTATAGTCTTTATTTCCTCAGTGGGTCATTACAAACGAGGCGAGGTCAACTTACTATTCAGTCTCCCCAGGCCTCTGGAAGTTTACGGTAACAGAAACCGGTTGTTCAAAAGTGTATTAGACTTAATACCAGTATAACTTTGCAGCGTCACAAGTCAATTTCTTTGTTATGCGACGTCAGTTAGACCGGTATTAAGCCTAATACGTCTTTTAACAACTCAGCCCGGTGGCCGGTTGCACTTAAGTGTATCAAGCTTAAGTCTGACTTATCCAGGCAACATCAAAATCAAATTCCATTGTGACGCGATGTATTTAAGCCTGCAACCGGCCCCAGAAATACACTGAGTGGTTTTACACAACAATGCTGGCAGATAACACTTTCAAGGAACTTGGTATATGAGTAACCATTGATATCCCTTAATGAAGTACCGTTGCCTCATCCCCTAACAAAGTATATTGAGTCACTTGACAGTCATGTCATTTTGAATCTGGCAGCAGGTCACAATTTCATTTTCCTTCATTTCCCTTTTGCGGTAATGTTAATGTCTGCTCTCACAGCACCTTCCCTCTTTTACGTTGAACCAAATCCTTTGGTGGGGGCCTTAAACAGTCCTTTGGGAGTATTTTAAGCACAATTTTTCATAGGTTAAAGGTAGAAATTTTAAACTACGACCAGAAATTGCGGGTAGGGGTCACTTTGCACATAATCCGCTGCATGTAAACAGACCAAAGCACGCCTAACTACCAGATCTCCATCCACCTGAACTGGTCCCATTCCACTTCTAAAATCATTTCCAGACAGTAACTCAACCCCTGTCCTTTCATAAAAAACTACAAAAATGCCCAGAACTAAAATGCAGGGGTGGCCAGGAAAAAATGATAATAAAAAAAACACACAAAAATATCTGGAACTTCTTTCGTCCCTACAAAACCGGAAGTCAGAAAGTGTGACCTGTATCCATCTTCGAATATAGTGAGCATTCCACAAAATGCCTGTCACCGGCGCTGCCAATGCGCATGTGTGGAGCCTTTATCGTTCGAATGTGACGTCCATTTCTGATGTCACTCCAACTGACAACGTCATCAAAACCGTCATCTGTCACCGGGTATCGCGAAATCTCTAGGGAAACTCTCAGGCCCTATTGACCTTTCTGTCAGCGTCATGTGGCCAGGCCATACGTTCGAAAATGTTAGACAAATCCAGCATATTCTCTTTGGGGCGTTACAAATGCAATGACTTCACAGAGCAGTTTCGCCGAGTTTGTCCAATTGTGATGACACGGCTATCTGTGCATATCAAGACTAGCTTGACGGCACTTGGGTATACCTGGTATGAATATATTCATCCCAGGGTATACAGAGATAGGCGCGTCATAACGATTGGCGTTTGTCTAACCTTTTCGAACGTTTGGTCTTGTCTCGTGTTCCGTTAATCGAAGGGCCCGCGCTACAGTTGCTAATGGTGGGAGCCCATGTTCTATGCCACACTTATGGTACTTTTATTTATATGTTGTTGCGAGGTTTAGTGGGACCCGAAACGGAGTTTGTGGCGGGGAGGAAATCTCCGACTTTTTGCAGATACATGTACCAGACATCCCTCCCACATAAGACGATCGTTTTTCCTTCGACTATTGTGATTCGAACTCCCAATTCATCAATGTAAGGATTGTGTCGCTATCGTTCCACGGGCTGCGCCTCTGATGCTCATCGTAGTCAAGGGTATTGATCTTTAGATAAAGACGAATTGGCCGTACCAACTCCACTTACAATCCCTTTAGCAGAGGCTCTTAATCCTTATCAAAATTATCAGATTCCAACGTTACAAAACATAAAACGATGTATCTGAACACGTATTATCTGATCTCACACGATGTGGTGTATTGTCACGTCGGGCATGGTGTATCTGGTCATGTACGGTATGGTGTATCTGGTCACCCACGATGCGGTGTATCTGGTCACCCACGATACGGTGTATCTGGTCACGTACGATACGGTGTATCTGGTCACGCACGATACAGTGTATCTGGTCACGCACGATGCGGTGTATCTGGTCACGCACGATACGGTGTATCTGGTCACGTCGGGCATGGTGTATCTGTTCACCCACGATGCGGTGTATCTGGTCACGCACGATACGGTGTATCTGGTCACGCACGATGCGGTGTATCTGGTCACGCACGATACGGTGTATCTGGTCACGTCGGGCATGGTGTATCTGGTCACGCACGATGCGGTGTATCTGGTCACGCACGATACGGTGTATCTGGTCACGTCGGGCATGGTGTATCTGGTCACCCACGACATGGTGTATCTGGTCACCCACGATGCGGTGTATCTGGTCACCCACGATACGGTGTATCTGGTCACGCACGATACGGTGTATCTGGTCACCCACGATACGGTGTATCTGGTCACCCATGATACGGTGTATCTGGTCACCCACGATACGGTGTATCTGGTCACCCACGATACGGTGTATCTGGTCACCCACGATACGGTGTATCTGGTCACCCACGATACGGTGTATCTGGTCACCCACGATACGGTGTATCTGGTCACCCACGATACGGTGTATCTGGTCACCCACGATACGGTGTATCTGGTCACGCACGATGTGGTGTATCTGGTCACCCACGATACGGTGTATCTGGTCACCCACGACATGGTGTATCTGGTCACGTACGGTATGGTGTATCTGGTCACGTACGGTATGGTGTATCTGGTCACGTACGGTATGGTGTATCTGGTCACGCACGATACGGTGTATCTGGTCACGTACGGCATGGTGTATCTGGTCACGTACGGCATGTTGTATCTGGTCACGTACGGTATGGTGTATCTGGTCACGTACGGTGTGGTGTATCTGGTCACGTACGGTATGGTGTATCTGGTCACGTACGGTATGGTGTATCTGGTCACGTACGGTATGGTGTATCTTGTCACGTACGGCATGGTGTATCTGGTCACGTACGGTATGGTGTATCTGGTCACGTACGGTATGGTGTATCTGATTACGTACGGTATGGTGTATCTGATCACGTACGGCATGGTGTATCTGGTCACGTACGGTATGGTGTATTGGTCACGTACGGTATGGTGTATCTGGTCACGTACGGTATGGTGTATCTGGTCACGTACGGTATGGTGTATCTGGTCACGTACGGTATGGTGTCTCTGGTCACGTACGGTATGGTGTATCTGATCACGTACGGCATGGTGTATCTGGTCACGTACGGCATGGTGTATTGGTCACGTACGGTATGGTGTATCTGGTCACGTACGGTATGGTGTATCTGGTCACGTACGGTATGGTGTCTCTGGTCACGTACGGTATGGTGTATCTGATCACGTACGGCATGGTGTATCTGGTCACGTACGGTATGGTGTATCTGGTCACGTACGATACGGTGTATCTGGTCACGTACGGTATGGTGTATCTGGTCACGTACGGTATGGTGTATCTGGTCACGTACGGCATGGTGTATCTGGTCACGTACGGCATGGTGTATCTGGTCACGTACGGTATGGTGTATCTGGTCACGTACGGTATGGTGTATCTGGTCACGTACGGCATGGTGTATCTGGTCACGTACGGCATGGTGTATCTGGTCACGTACGGTATGGTGTATCTGGTCACGTACGGTATGGTGTATCTGGTCACGTACGGTGTGGTGTATCTGGTCACGTACGGCATGGTGTATCTGGTCACGCACGATGCGGTGTATCTGGTCACGTACGGTATGGTGTATCTGGTCACGCACGATGCGGTGTATCTGGTCACGTACGGCATGGTGTATCTGGTCACGTACGGTATGGTGTATCTAGTCACGTACGGTATGGTGTATCTGGTCACGTACGGCATGTTGTATCTGGTCACGTACGGTATGGTGTATCTGGTCACGTACGGCATGGTGTATCTTGTCACGTACGGTATGGTGTATCTGGTCACGTACGGTGTGGTGTATCTGGTCACGTACGGTATGGTGTATCTGGTCACGTACGGTGTGGTGTATCTGGTCACGTACGGTATGGTGTATCTGGTCACGTACGGTATGGTGTATCTGGTCACGTACGGTATGGTGTATTGGTCACGTACGGTATGGTGTATCTGGTCACGTACGGTATGGTGTATCTGGTCACGTACGGTATGGTGTATCTGGTCACGTACGGTATGGTGTATCTGGTCACGTACGGTATGGTGTATCTGGTCACGCACGATGTGGTGTATCTGGTCACGTACGATACGGTGTATCTGGTCACGTACGGCATGGTGTATTGGTCACGTACGGTGTGGTGTATCTGGTCACGTACGGTATGGTGTATTGGTCACGTACGGCATGGTGTATTGGTCACGTACGGCATGGTGTATTGGTCACGTACGGTATGGTGTATCTGGTCACGTACGGTATGGTGTATCTGATTACGCACGATGCGGTGTATCTGGTCACGTACGATACGGTGTATCTGGTCACGTACGGTATGGTGTATCTGGTCACGTACGGCATGGTGTATTGGTCACGTACGATACGGTGTATCTGGTCACGTACGGCATGGTGTATCTGGTCACGTACGGTATGGTGTATCTGGTCACGTACGGCATGGTGTATCTGGTCACGTACGGTATGGTGTATCTGGTCACGTACGGTATGGTGTATATGGTCTCACACGATGCAGTGTATCTGGTCACGTACGGTATGGTGTATCTGGTCACGTATGGTATGGTGTATCTGGTCTCACACGGTATGGTGTATCTGGTCACGTACGGTATGGTGTATATGGTCTCACACGATGCAGTGTATCTGGTCACGTACGGTATGGTGTATCTGGTCACGTATGGTATGGTGTATCTGGTCTCACACGGTATGGTGTATATGGTCACGTACGGTATGGTGTATCTGGTCACGTACGGTATGGTGTATCTGGTCACGTACGGTATGGTATATCTGGTCACGCACGATGCGGTGTATCTGGTCACGTACGGTATGGTGTATCTGGTCACGTACGGTATGGTGTATCTGGTCACGTACGGTATGGTGTATTGGTCACGTACGGTATGGTGTATCTGGTCACGTACGGTATGGTGTATCTGGTCACGTACGGTATGGTGTATCTGGTCACGTACGGTATGGTGTATCTGGTCACGTACGGTATGGTGTATCTGGTCACGCACGATGTGGTGTATCTGGTCACGTACGATACGGTGTATCTGGTCACGTACGGCATGGTGTATTGGTCACGTACGGTGTGGTGTATCTGGTCACGTACGGTATGGTGTATTGGTCACGTACGGCATGGTGTATTGGTCACGTACGGCATGGTGTATTGGTCACGTACGGTATGGTGTATCTGGTCACGTACGGTATGGTGTATCTGATTACGCACGATGCGGTGTATCTGGTCACGTACGATACGGTGTATCTGGTCACGTACGGTATGGTGTATCTGGTCACGTACGGCATGGTGTATTGGTCACGTACGATACGGTGTATCTGGTCACGTACGGCATGGTGTATCTGGTCACGTACGGTATGGTGTATCTGGTCACGTACGGCATGGTGTATCTGGTCACGTACGGTATGGTGTATCTGGTCACGTACGGTATGGTGTATATGGTCTCACACGATGCAGTGTATCTGGTCACGTACGGTATGGTGTATCTGGTCACGTATGGTATGGTGTATCTGGTCTCACACGGTATGGTGTATCTGGTCACGTACGGTATGGTGTATATGGTCTCACACGATGCAGTGTATCTGGTCACGTACGGTATGGTGTATCTGGTCACGTATGGTATGGTGTATCTGGTCTCACACGGTATGGTGTATATGGTCACGTACGGTATGGTGTATCTGGTCACGTACGGTATGGTGTATCTGGTCACGTACGGTATGGTATATCTGGTCACGCACGATGCGGTGTATCTGGTCACGTACGATACGGTGTATCTGGTCACGTACGGTATGGTGTATCTGGTCACGTACGGTATGGTGTATCTGGTCACGTACGGTATGGTGTATCTGGTCACGTACGGTATGGTGTATCTGGTCACGTACGGTATGGTGTAACTGGTCACGTACGGTATGGTGTATCTGGTCACGTACGGTATGGTGTATCTGGTCACGCACGGTATGGTGTATATGGTCACGTACGGCATGGTGTATCTGGTCACGTACGGTATGGTGTATCTGGTCACGTACGGTATGGTGTATCTGGTCACGTACGATACGGTGTATCTGGTCACGCACGATGTGGTGTATCTGGTCACGTACGATACGGTGTATCTGGTCACGTACGGTGTGGTGTATCTGGTCACGTACGGTATGGTGTATCTGGTCACGTACGGTATGGTGTATCTGGTCACGCACGATGCGGTGTATCTGGTCACGTACGATATGGTGTATCTGGTCACGTACGGTATGGTGTATCTGGTCACGTACGGTATGGTGTATCTGGTCACGTACGATGCGGTGTATCTGGTCACGTACGATGTGGTGTATCTGGTCACGTACGATACGGTGTATCTGGTCACGTACGGTATGGTGTATCTGGTCACGTACGGTATGGTGTATCTGGTCACGTACGGTATGGTGTATCTGATTACCCACGATACGGTGTAACTGTTGACGCAAGATACCTTCACAAGAAGACTACATTTTGTACATCTTACTCTCGCATGCCAAGTTGTACAATGGGCCAAACAAATCAACGTCCACACCATGAAATGAGTTGATTGATAGCCGACAAAGTCAGACATACCACGAGCTTCTGTAATTGTGTCTAGCTCCCAGAAACCGATTACTGTTTTCCTTTGTTAGCATGGACCATCTGAATGTCGTAGATTTTTAGGTTAATATATGTAAGACACGTTGATGATAGACAGACCGGGCACATTCTCCAAAAGCCTTAATACGAGAAAAGTGATCCAAGGATTTCAGATAGCAACGCACGGTTTGTTATAGAAAGAATTTATTACAAAAAGAAGATCTTGTATAGATTCACTCTCAGAGTTAAAAAGTCTTACAATATCATGATATTACAAGTATTATAAGTTTAAAATTGGATTTATGTTGTATCAAAAATATCATTTCACAACCAAAAAATATAAATAACATTTAAAACACTAGATGAATCTATCATGTATACGTCTAAATACATGTTGATTGGAATAACCCAGTTTCTTTAATTAAAATAGAGTTTTTTCCGGCGAATCGAAAGACAAATTGCAGAATGTTATATATTAATGAACACTAAACACACAGGCGCAGCGTAAGTATACGTTGGAATGCTTAGCAAATCTTATCGCTAAATATTTAAATCATAGATGCTTTGATTGAAATAATGTCAAAAGAACGACAGCACTGTTTAATACGCCTAAAGTACGTAACAACTAGAGAAAGCTTTGTACACAACTGATATTTTACACAATACAAAAAAAATCCAAATAAATGATCAAACGTGCATATATAACATATAACAATAAATGAGAAGATTTTTATGTTAAGATAAATTTTATAAACTTATAATGAAGATTAACAAACATCGATTTGACCGATGCATTTACTCCCACTGGAATGTGTTATCGAAGGTACAACTACCTGGCAATACTAATAATTCATTTAAAAGGTCGGTTAATCAAGTCTCCACTGTTCATGTTATACATTGCATTGTAGTTCATTAACATCATTCGACTCTTCTCAATATCACAGAAACTATTAATTATCAGGGTTAGTTAGGTAGCTGCTGTAGCGTCAAAGAGAAATACTCTCACAGTTAAATTCGATGTGACAAGCTAAAGAACACTGTTGAATAAACATTGTTCTTAAATCACATAGATATTTCTCAATGTGCCCCTGTCTAGATAAGGACATAATGCACAGGTTGGGTTATTCAACTGCATCCCAGTCTCGACATAGGAAATGCACCATTTCCAACAAGCAATACGATTGGTTGATAATTACGAGAATAAAACATTTTTACAAAATCAGTATAGTTTACTAGAGGGACGTCTCTCACAACATTATAATAATGAACATTCATGTAATAATAATAACACATAAGACTAACTAAAAGTCTTTCAGAAGCCTTTTCCGTTACAGGCTTATGGAAAAGTCATTATATTGACACTGACCTTTATTGGTACACGTGTTATTTACCAATGAAATAGAATTTGAGTAGAAATAAAGTCGCTTTAAGGCGACACGTTTAACGATTTTAATTCAGAGCAGATCCTTTTCGGGCCTTGTCTATAAAATATCGCAGAATAAATACGTTTGTATATAGCTGTAAATACCTTTGCATTAGAATGGAAAACGTCATTCAAAAAATTTGTGTCAAATTCATAAAAACAACTTGTCGATGTCTCATGCAAAAAAAATATAGGATATGATTTTGTTCTAAAATATTCTAAAAAATGTAAATGTATTTATATATTTATTTATTTCGGAAGAACGTAGAATCTTGTAAAATACTATGTTTATAGGAGCCGTACCATTTGATTGGTTTACTCAAATATAGGGTCATGCATTTCGTGTCTTACAGTTGGTCATTAACCTGTAGAGAGGTCCTGGGCCTCGGTGGGCCAGTGGGTCAGATTGATCGTCACTCAGTCCCACACAGACCTTCCATCGATACGGCGCGGGTTCGAATCACCCTCAGACCAAATAAATTGTAAAAAATTCTGAGTGCATTTTTCACTCGGTCGCCGTATATGGAAAAGTTGCCGATTTCTTTCCCCACTTAACTTGGCAACGCCGCCATATAAGTGAAATAATCTTGAATGCGGCGTAAAACACTGGCCAGTCAATCAATCAATGTAGATAGATCTTTAACTTGGAAATCTTGTAGCAGAATTCTTGGCCAATGTTCAATTCACAGGCGTTAACTAGAAATGTTAGGTTGAACTGGGACTGGAAACTGGAACGCACGTCACTTTATACCAATTTACTGTTATTATTGACACCAACACCACTGGTCTCTTTGTTTCTAGACGTTGACGCTTATGGCTCTTTCTGTGACAGACGTTGACGCTTATGGCTCTTTCTGTGACAGACGTTGACGCTTTTATGGCTCTTTCTGTGACAGACGTTGACGCTTATGGCTCTTTCTGTGACAGAAAACCCAAAAAACCTTTAGAATCGTAAACCATATTAGCAAAAACCTTGCTAATCTTTTCTCAGATGTGGCATTTAGTACTGATAGTCCAAACAGGTACACATTGTTTATAGATTGATTGTACTATTGATTTGATTGACGTCTTAGCTGGAAGAGAACCTTCGATCGCCCATTGGTCCTTGGCTCGTAGATATGTTCCGTTGATACTTGTTCATAAAAAAAATGAAAGGATAGCTTGTATGTACAAGGAGAAAGATCTAGTAATGACTACCTATTAGAAATGGCACAGGAGGTGCGCGTAGTTTTCTTGGAGGTGTATGATTCATGACATTGCCATCACCCCCTTTTAGGATTTAGTTATTTGTCCTTCATTTTTACTTCCACAGTTACACGAACAACATTTCAATTTTGAGAGGGCCCGATCCATCGGAGCCAAAGAGCGCATCGGCTCGGGAAGCCATTTCCAGGTACGGAGCTTTTGGGGAAGGGCGTTTGGTCTCTTCTTTTGTAAGATGTTGATTATAACAATGGCAATAACTATCAACGCAAAGGGACCGTATACGGCCAACAACACATACCAACCGGGCAGTGATAAAGCAAACACTGACAATGGGAACAAGAAAAACATCATGATGATATAAAAGAATGCAAACCAGCGATATTTCGATGTTGTCGTACCCAAAAACTTTGCCAAACTTATGGGTATTTTTCTCATGAACGGGATAGGGTACCATATCAAGATTCCGCTAATATTGAAGAAGAGATGGCACAGCGCAATCTGTAAGGTGTCGTGGAGATTATCAGAGGCTAAGGCCGCTAAAATTGCGGTGAAGGTCGTCCCAATGTTCGATCCAAGAGTCAAGGGGTACATTCGTTCAATACTTATCAAACCCATCCCCACCAAAGGTGTCATGGTAGACGTAAAAATGGAGCTGCTCTGTACACATATAGTTACACCCGCTCCGATCAAAATGGCGAAGTATCCGGTTAGATGTTTGAGGAATCCTGGGAAGTCTGCGTTAATGAATCTGCGAATCAACATGGCGACTTGACCTTTGAGCATGGATTGCAGAAGTTTGACGATCAAGACGAGGCAGACGATCATGATAACGAGGGCAATGATTAAGAGAACCCCACCGATCAACTTGTCGTCCCAAACATTTGTCACCGACTCAAAAAGGTATCCACCTGTCAAAAGAGAAAAAAAGAGAGGTTCAGAGACATCAGCTTATCTCCCCCAAAAATGTTCTCATCCAAAAGAGTATACAGCAAATTGTATCTTAAGAACAAACGTAATGTCTGTTTCCTTGAATTGGCTTGGGCTGCCAATATTCAGACGTTTTTCATAAATTCCGATTGTCAGTGAAAGTTGAGCATTTGAAGTACCTTGATAATTAAAAGGTTGGCGTTGAAAAGAAAGAAAAATTGGTAAAGCCGGTAGCAACAAAATTGTTCCTTCTTTGGTAGCTTATGCCTGTCACTTTAATTGTGTTGCACTATCTTGCAAAATAACGGAAATTCTTTAATTAATTTGGGGGGCCCAAAATACTCTAGTCTATATCCCAGGGCATTGTGTTTCAAGCACTCAGAAAGAGGAAGCTGTCATTTTTGATAATGCAATTTGACTGAATTTGAAAACAATGATTGACTGGTTCCTTGATGTTCTACCCTGGAGACAGAATATTTCAGGTATGGTCCGGCGATTCCAGGTTTAACGAGGTCACACACTGGTCTCAAGGGCAGAGGGAAACTGATGCACCTTGATACTTGACAACATGCCATGCTAATCCAGTATGAAACGATTTTTTTAAAAAACCAAAACACATAGGACAACTTGTACTACTTTGTACATGGTGATGTTTACTACATGTGCTTTCGAGAGCAGCTTCAGAAATGACAGGTAGTTTGGCTGAATGGGATTTGATCTCAATCCATTGGCGTGTCGAGCTAAAATTTTACTTTTGTAACCTTCCGCAGGTACCCGGACCCCCCCCCCCCCCCACACACACACACACACCCGCACGCACACATAAAGAAATGAGCAGTATCAGTGTCGTTAACACAAAAAAAAAGCTAAACACTTACAATCTTCTTTCCGAACTTCGTACGAGCAATCCGTGAGTCCTAACGCCTCGCAGGTTTCGTTTGTCTCTTTGCTTGTGCAGGTCTTGATAATTGTCGCTACATCCGTTTGATTCAACTGATCCGTAGCTATTTTGTGAATTAACTTTTTGTCCAGCTAAAGTAAATAAACACAAGGGTCATATACTTTTTCAACACAATCAAACAATTCTCGGCCATTTTTTTTATTTATTTTTCTCAAGAAATGTAAACTAGAAGCATTATAATACGGCGATGTCAGTTTCGAGAATTTAGCTTGAAGTAGTGTTTGGTAATTTAAAGAAAGTAACTGTGATTAAATTTTTGTTAACTATAAGAGCACAATTTCTGTTAATAGCACGCTCAATGGATATTTTTGTAATTTAGCGTTAAATCATTGTATTTTTTTGGCTGAACTTGTTGAAACCCTTGTACCGTTTTAACTTTTTGGATTTATCATCCCCGCTTAACGAAAATAACACGAGATTTTACCCGACGTTATTAAGTCGTTAGAACGATAACATTCACCCACACGTCGTAGCCCCTCCCACCCCCTACCACCTCCCTTCTTTTCAGGCAATATCACCAAATCCTGAAAAAGCCGCCAAATTTATAACTTAAGAAAAGAACTTTTTCGCTACGATAAACTTCCGAACAATTAATCCATCATTCACAATCCAACTGATCAGGTTGGCGAGCCTTCCACCAAGGTTTCATGGGCTCAATCCAAGATCTGGCAGTAAAAATATTAAAGCAACTCACCGAAATCACCAGTTTGGTGAAGGGTTTTGTGATCACTTTCAGGATCTCGGTATTGGAAAACTCAGTACTTCCGGGCACATTTAACACCATCCAGTATGATAAATGGTAGAGGTAATCTGAATTGAAAACAAACAAAGAATTACTAGAGTGAAAACTATATAATCAGTTTTTAGTGGATATTTTGATTCTAAAAGACTTGCACTTCATTTTGTCCACAGAAAGTCCGCCATGTTGTTTCAATTTTAAAGATTGTTTTTTATTGCAGCTGATCCTTTGTAACTTATATATCCTCATATAATACTATGGAATTAAGTCTACATTGTCAATATCGAGGTCACAAGAAGCTCGTTGCATTCTACACGTGCGAGAATCTCGTTGCAATCTACACGCGCGAGAATCTCGTTGCATTCTACACGTGCGTGAATCTCATTGCATTCTACACATTCGAGAATCTTGTTGCATTCTGCACGTGCGAGAATCTCATTGCATTCTACACGTGCGAGAATCTCTTTGCATTCTACACGTGCGAGAATCTTATTGCATTCTACACGTGCGAGAATCTCGTTGCATTCTACACGTGCGAGAATCTCGTTGCATTCTACACATGCGAGAATCTCGTTACATTCTACACGTGCGAGAATCTCGTTGCATTCTACACGTGCGAGCATCTGGCATTTCTAGCAAATAGTTTATTTCAGTTACTTATGATTTAAATGAATGGTTCAGTTTATTCAGTGAATGATTCAATTTATTTTCGTATACTCTTGATTGGATTATTTTCTAATACTCACGAGATGCCCATTCCACGAAGAGTAAGATTATAACGGAAAGCCAGTTAAACATATCGTGGACAGTTGCCCCGGCAAAAGCCCGTCGGAATTGATCCTTGTCACCTATTTGGCTGAGGGAGACTATGGTATTTGTGACTGAGGTTCCAATGTTAGCGCCCATCACAATAAATACAGCAAATTCAACCTCCAGAGCTGAAAATAAATTATAAACTTATTTACAGGTGAAAATAAATTACTTCGTGATGGGTGACTTGACGACGATTTAAATGCAGATGTGCTATTTGAATACGGTACCTGACTTGCAGTAACATATTATGATTTTTGGAAAAAGTTCTAACAAAACCGCTTTTCTTTAAATTATATTATAAGATACGTGTTCTTTAAAGGTTTCGCGAATCACGTGACAGGAACTTACCCCTAGCGGAAACCATGGCAACAACAATGGAGGTGGAGGTGGAAGAGCTCTGTACCAACACAGTAGCAATAACGCCTATCATTAGACCAGCTACGGGGTTTCCGAGTAAATCCTTGTTCCTGAAGGCTTCCCCGGCTTCCTTTCCTATTGAGGGACGGAAAAGATAGATTATGTAAAAATACATCCTGCAGCATGCTTGCTTAAAGGCCCACTTGCCACCGCACCGTTTGACATTTGGTAAAGTGAACACTTTAGGTAAAATACATTATACTTCATCTTAAAGACAATATCCACCTGGTCCCAAAACTTGGTTTATTTATTTTTTATGACTTTCCTACAAGAAGCTATGGTTAATTATACTCATATGTCAAGGTGACTGGTTGTCACTGAAACATGTGCACACCTGGTATGCTAAACTGCTATTGGTGTATTTAGATCAAATTGTGTTATATGTCCATCCGCAGCAGTTAAAGGGACATACCCAGAGCAACCAAAAATAACATGTGTGCTATTCAAATGTCGTAAGTGGGATTCATTTTCGGTGGTTTCTTTGTGTCTTTCGGACGACAACAATGGTAGCAGAGAATTGGCCTTAAACCAACTTGTGGTCCTTCGTCCCAGACTGAATAATTTCTTAATTTTCTATTTATCTGAAGGTCATCGAAACTACAACCATCTTAAGCGTAATGCCCTTTTAAATATTGAAGATTGATTGTTTGGTGTTTTACGCCGCGCTCAAGATTATTTCACTTATATGGCGGCGTTGCCAGTTTTATTGTGGGAGGAAACCGGACTCTGTGCCCGGAGGAAACCCACGACCTTCCGCTGGTAACTGGCAACCATCCCACATAGGTCGTTCTAGTGATAAATATTGAAGCATCAGTACATTACCTCCAAGGAGCTGGAATGCTGAGCTGAGAAACCCAAGGGAGCAGATAAACAAGTAGAGTAATCCCAACAGAACGATAAAACGGAGAAAGTAATCCCAGACTACTCGCTTCACCTTGCCGGCCGTCGATAAATCTGAAATGAAAGCCATATTTAATGTGAGTTTTTTTTTCATTCACATATTTTGTAAACATACCAATTGGGCCCATGTTTGTAAAAATATAGAAACTGATACTTTGTATGGACTATTAGTTTACTATCTCCACACCCCTTGCAGCTGGGGACTTATTTGGAAGGCCGTTTTGGAAACCCTTCATTCTCACCATCTAACTTCCTGTTAATTATCGATATTGGCATCTCTTAGTAATGGCGGCGTTCGATGCAAATCAAATACCACGTGGCCTCCATTTCACGTATATAGTTCATTGCTATGTACCTACCCTTCCATGGCACTGTTCTCAAATCCAAGTCGGGCAAATCCCAGGGATCCTGTTCTATTTCCTGGAAAAAATCCGACATTTTAAACATAAACATAAAACAATCTTTAAACATAAAACAAAAATCAATGTGGCACCTCCTATATAGTTAAAAATATTGGCGTTGCTTAAGCGAATTGCTTTACGAAAACACATAAAACTGATAATTTCTTTACTAGAATACAGTGTACATTAGGTTAACATTGAATCATTCGAGTTTTAAAAGCCATGGTACAATGCGTCAGCCGCTATACAGAGACAAGCTGCTATCATTTAAATCATTGCCGGGTTATTTGTTTTTTATTCACCAATAAAAATAAATAAATAAATAAAAGAGGAACATAATATTTGGGAACAAAACTTTGCTTTATGAAAAAATGTTATAAAATGCTTCCGTTTCGTTAAAGAAATAGGGAAAAATTTCATTAAGATTCAAAAATTTAAAATAAATAACTTACCACTTCTTTATCGTCAGCTTCCTTCTCATAATCTGGTGGCATACCCTAAATACAAAGAACAATACCATTATAACAGGCAACATGTTAGAATTTTTAATCGTATTGTATATATAGCCTCGTCTCTAAAGTGGTATGAGCGACGAAAATTCAGACTTTTTTCATAAATTCAGATTGCCATAAGAAGTTGAGCACATAAAGTGCCTTGAAAAACTAAAGGATTGACGTTGAAAAAAAATGTGCTAATACTCCGGACAAAATTCAAATAGTCAGTAGGTATCAGTTAATGTTAGGGCTTTTGTGACTGTTTAAAACTACCTTAAAGGGGCATGAGCTGCCAAAATTCACAGTTTTTTCATAACTTCTGATCGTCACGACAGTAAGAGGCTTTGAAGGCTATCGAAAAACTAAATGATTGGCGTTGGAATGAGAAAAATCCATACAGTATGTGGCCTGTATGAACCGAAAACGTGTTCAAAAGTAAACAAAATTTAAATAACCGGGACGACCATTCATTCATTCTAAGCCAAAGTTAGTTTAAAACAGTACTTAATCGTACATTTTCGAGACTAGAAGCATTAAAAAGCTTCTGAATTCTACCTCTTGAGAAAAATAGCCAATAATTTCAGCATTCTGTTTTAACTTCAAAATATCAACATTTTGGCAGCTCATGCCCCTTTAACGTATTAACTCAAGAGGTTTATGGATCGCAACTTCTGTTTATTTGTAAAGCGACGTTTCGGTCCAGATTCTAGTACCTTTATTAAGCAAATAAACAGAAGTTGCAATCCATAAACCTCTTGAGTTAATATTGTTACCTCAACTTCTAAATGCCTCTTAAAGAATTTATCTTAACGTACATCTATCTACAGGATTGTTGTCAGCAAAAAGCTCTTCTTTTGTACTGATTGATGCAAATGTCCACCAACTAGGGCTAATTTTGTTTGATCTATATTACCTAGCCGAGAAATCTTGGCTCTGCCGAATTTTTTTTCCGTGTTCGTCACGAACAGGGAAAAAAAAATTCGGCAGAGCCAAGATTTCTGGGCTATATATTACCCTATTATTTGGCAGCTCAATGAGGTCATAGTTGATCAAGCCAAGTTTCTGGCAGAGAATGCTGGGAAATTGAGCTCCGTGAAAAAAATGGTTAAGGGAATAAGGCAGTCAATGCGAAGGAGAAAAGCCTTTATTTAAACGAGGACTATCAGAGGTAATTCATATCAGTAGGGCATCCATGATATTGGAGAATCTAAATGTTTATTATAGATGGAGGGAAGGCTTTTTTTTTTACAAAATGTTAACGTTTTAACACTACTTACATTTTTCTTTTCGTCGTTTGAGTATCCACCATTTTTGTGACCATATCCGTTTTCCTGAAAAAAAATAAATATATATATATTCTGGAATTGGAATGTCGTCTTCAGTTTAGGACGTAATCATCCTATGAACCAGGATGTTAGACCATACGGGATTCTCGCATCTTTAGAATCGGGATTTGCCGGAGGCACAGGTATAATGCGTCTCCTCGTTAGCCCTTTAATCAGGGGCAACGAGATTATCGCGCTCTCGATATTAGCGTAGAGGACTGTATTTTAGAATGACATGTCGGGATATATATGGTAGGAAGCATCATATGGAAAAAATACTTCAACTTATTACGAATGTTGCAATGGAAAACCATGTCCCCAAAAATTGATGACATGGTGGACTTCCTGTGCAGAACATGGTGAGCAAATATATTAGAGTCAAAATCTGAATTACAAAGAATGACGTATAAAGTGTTGTACTCTATCTTAGAATTGAAGGTTGGGGTGAGATGATATGTAATGATTACAGCTCAATAAGAACATTACAAACAGGTTATTTGCTTTCATCCTTGGGCGTGCTTATTATTCTATTTTGCCCTTACCAGGTCTTTCTCGTTATTCGTGAAGCCTTCATTGGTGTATCCTTTCTCGGTATCCTTTGTATCCTGAACAAAAAAAAACATTTTTTTTATTAAATTAGATCAGTCTGGTATAAAATTAGCCTGTATGCTTTATGTTTAATAAACAATTTTTGTATGGGATCCCCAGATCTGACTATTTAAAGTGAACACTTTAGGTAAAATACAATATGCTTCATCTTAAAGACAATATCTACCTGGTCCCAAAACATGGTTTATTTATTTTTTATGACTTTCCGACCAGAAGCTATGGTTAATTATTCTCAGATGTCTGGTGACTGGATGTCACTGAAACATGTGCACACCTTACAACTGGCAATATGATTGGTTTATTTGACCTAAATACACCAATAGCAGGTTAGCATACCAGGTGTGCACATGTTACAGTGACATCCAGTCACCTTGACATCTGAGAATAATTAACCATAGCTTCTTGTAGGAAAGTCATAAAAAATAAACAAAACATATTTTGGGACCAGGTAGATTTTGTCTTTAAGATGAAGTATATTGTATTTTACCTAAAGTGTTCACTTTAAATAACACGGCATTTCAACCTCAGACCTTATGTTCTCGCTCATTTTCGCCTTTAATTTCTCTTCCAGACATTCTGATATCAGCTATAGAGTATACGTTTAACTATTATGAGACGGTAAGTACCTTTCGTCTATTAAGAATAGGCAGTATGTATCAATTTCTATGCAGCTGTAGGCCTACTCAGCTCCCCTTTCGGATAGAGGGCACTATTGTATAATGTTATTAAGTATATATATTCATAGTCACGCTGTAGATTTCAATCTCTAAGACGTAATATGACCATGGTATCACTTCAATATCTTTGGATAACATTGGGAGCAAACATACAGATTAGGGTTTAATAGATATATCCCCTTTTAAGTATATGACTGATCATGTCACGGGGACGCCCGGGTGTCAACCAAAAAGGGCAAGTGGAAATTGTATTGTAAATAGTACTGGTTAATTTAATTTGCTTTTTAGTGTTGTTCCCAAGACCCTTGCGGCAAAGTTCGACCAATGGCCTATTCATATGACTGGATTTGAAACCTGAGGCTGCTTCAACAAAAAATATGCCTTTTAGGTTTTTAGAACTGATTCCAGTGATTGGTTCCATATGCTACAAGAGAAAGTTATCTCTGAAGCGACATTCAACTTCACCTGAAGGTTATCCCTATTTAAAGTGGCATGGGCTGCCAAAATTCACACTTTTTTCGTAATTTCTGATCGTCACGACAGTTAGAGGCTTTGAAAGGCCATCGAAAAATTAAATGATTGGCGTTGGAATGATGAAAATCCATTCAGTATGTGGCCTGTATGAACCGAAAACGTGTTCGAAAAGTAAACAAAACTTAAATAACCGGGACGACCATTCATTCATTCTAAGCCAAAGTTAGTTCAAAACAATACTTTATCGTATACATTTTTGAGACTAGAAGCACTAAAAAGCTTCTGAATTATACGTCTTGAGAAAAACAGCCAATAATTTCAACATTCTGTTTTAAAGTCAAAATATCAACAATTTGGCAGCTCATGCCACTTTAAATAAAATAACGTATTCCTTTCGTAACCTTTCAGGCATAAGAAAATAATAGTTTATAGATTTAACTGACGTATGTGACTAACATTTATGACGGATCAAGTCAGGGTCTTACACGGGCTACAGGGCGTTCTGGTTCAACGGTCAAAGACAAAGTTTTTATATTTAGACTAACTAATGTATAATAAAAAATGTATTTTTGTTCATAATTGCATGGAATATATCCACCTGCAAATATCTTAATATTAATAGACTACTTTTGTATTGTGCTTTGTGGGAAATCATCTTGAGTACTGGGTTCTGATTTTATCAGAGCAAAGGTGAATTGTCACTCGGAACATCCTTCGGCTATCTTCGCTCGCTACCGGTCGGCTTTGACGCACGTAAATCCCCGAAGTTATCAGAGTGGGTGAATTGTGTCACGGAGTATCAACGTCACTGATTCAAGTCGGAAAAAGATCATTAAAAGGCATGTGTTTTTATCTGTTGATTGAAAATGAGGCAATTTATATGAAAGCTATCGTAAATTGCGATCGTAATAGCGGTTAAATAAAATGCGTATATGTATACGAACGTGCTGTTATGTATTTCAGAAAGCTATGTTAACTTATACCACGACCGTTAACTCGTGGGCGTCGAAAGGAACTTCCGGCAAAATGTTACCGCAGATATATAATCCTTGTAAAAAAACGACATTTTTATTCAACTATATATTCTAAAGGTAAATGAATATCCCGAAATGTTATTTTTTGTGTCATTCTTGTTGGGTTTTTATAACGTTAAGCACTTAATTGTCAGCAGGCAGCGGGAAAAGATTTAATTATAATCTACTTAATTTTGGTTTTGGAGCGTGGCTTAAATCGCGAAAAAAGATTTAACGGGATTGCCGCTGATTACCGTCCTACAATACCGCTGATAACAAAATAAAAACCGCTTTAGGACAAAAAATCGTTGAAGATATCATAAGATAAATTATATATAGTAAACATGTTATAAATGTTATACATCCATACAACAGCAGATCAAAGGGTGACTAACAAATACAAAACAATTATAGAAAGCAATCGTCTAAATAGCTCTTCTAGTAAAAACTAGAGTGAGCGAGTGAGTGATTTGGGTTTTACGTCCTGCTTAACAGTATTTCAGTCATATGAAGACGTTGTCTCCTTGTAGCAGCGGAGATTTTTACTGCTCTTTAATTTGGTGCTGCCTCACCGGGACGACTAGTCGAAGACACCAAGCAAGCGCCCTCACCCAGTCACATTATAGTGACACCGGGCCAACCAGTAGCTGCTCAAACTCCTATTGCTGAGCGCCAAGCGAAGCAGCAGCAGCTTCCACTGCTAAAGCCTTTGATCGGACTCGCCCCAGGCTTGAACCTGGATCTCCCAGCCCTGAAGCGGACGCTCTACCAACTGAGCTATCGGGGCTGGTGTAAAAAATAGAAGACAGCTCCTTGCAATGCCCATGTGTCAGTGTTAGTGAGATTGATATAGATAAAATATATATGATTGATTATAGAGATAGTTAAACAAAGATTCGGATATGCTAAAATGTCTCAAAAGATATTAGATACGATTAGGCCTAATATGTACCATGTTGAAAAAATATGAAAAATTAAGAGAAAAAGAATACCTCTATATTTTTTGTAATCAATGTATATATTTATGAACACTAAAACACCCACACACAGGGAAAATTTTCTTGTCTAAAATAAGACATGTTTCAGAGGAATATCATTGAGACCTTTATACCCCATCATAAATTGTTGTAATAAACTAAACCTATCATATTTCATTAGGTTGACGACTGAAATCATAATTAGAATATTTGCTTTTTAAAAACTTTGTCGAGAAATTATGGGCTTAATTTCCGATAATCTCAGCATCCGGAATGTACGTTTAAGCTGAGAGAGTTTTAGATCACCTAAGGTTCAAAAGCTCCGAAAGCTAGAGATTTGTTCATAACGTCTCCTTCATTATTCGGGACAAGGTATGTGCTATTAAACAACGGACACAATACAAATGGCCGGAATGTATGGGTACATTTAGGCTTTTTGTGTTGCTTTTGAAAACTTCCTTAAAGTGGCATGAGCTTCCAAAATTTATGATCGTCACGAGAGTAAGAGGCTTTGAAGGTCGTCAAAAAACTAAGTGATTGGCGTTGGGATGAGGAAAATACATACAGTATGTGGCCTATACGAGCCGGAATAGTATTCGAAAAGTAAACAAAATTTAAATAACCGGGACGACCATTCATTCATTCTAAGCCAAAGTCAGTTCAAAACAATACTTTATCGTACAGTCTCAAGACTAGAAGCACTAAAAAGCTTCTGAATTATACGTCTTGAGAAAAATAGCCGATAATTTCAACATTCTGTTTCAACGTCAAAATATCAACATTTTGACAGCTCATGCCACTTTAACGTACATTCCAAAGATTGGTAACAGCGGAAAGCTCTTATTTTGAAAAAAAAAATGACGAGCAATTGATGATTCGTTTCAACGAAAGTTACCCTAGATTTGGCAGCTCGTGTTAATTTAAATGACAATAAAACAAATATATATTGACAATGTGGCGTGTTAGAAACAAAACTCTGCCCATCAGCATGTCGGGGTTTATCGCTTTATAAAACTACGTCCTTATGACTAGTGAATTTAATATTAGCTAAAAAAACTCCGTTCCAAATTTAGATTTGTTTTTAACGAAAAACATCTCACGCATTTTGCCGACCTACTGCCACTTTAATACATCAACGTCGAAAATACTTTTTCGGTTATTTTTGCGAGGAGTGTGAACCGGTTTCGTGAGAGTTCTAAACACGGATAGTCCTACCCAATGTAACGTGTTAAATTTTCAGTGAAGTTCAAATGATTGCTTTCTGGTGAAAATCCGGATTGATGAAAACATTCAAATTTCAGCAGTGTATGCCATTTTTATATATACTTGTTAAAGCTTTTTCAAGCCCATAAGATATGACTCTCTCAAAACAAAAATAGCTGTTAACCCGGCCAAACCTTGATACGCATCCGGATTAAGCAATGGCGGATATTCGATTTAAGTGCGTGTGCGGCTTGTTATGAAACAGATAATGTCTTTTCCGGAAATAATGTTACACAAGGGGCAATAATAAGTTTATTTATATTGTATTCTAGTGCCTTCAGACTTGTAACATTAACATATGTGCCCATGAATGACTAACAAAAAAGCGAAACCCTCAAGCCATAAAAAGCAAAGCTTAAAAATCAAAATTAGGCTCATGACAAAATTAGCTCCAGTCATGATTAGCATATGTTTTCAAAAATTCCGATTGACAAAAAAAATGGGCGTTTGAAATTAACGAAAGTAATTTTTATAATTAAAATATTCATTGAACCGGGGGGCATTCGACAACTTCTTATTACCTAGATACATTTCCATTGCTCAATAAACGTGACTAACTATCTACTCAGACATGGAAACGTATTATAGTCATCATAAGGAATTTTTCGAGAAGAGAAACACGAACAATTAATAGAATAATTGTATGTCAAAATAAAATTATAACAAACGAACTGCTCTAAAACAAGTATTTACTAATTATATTATATTATTATTATCACATTTGAGCCCGATAAACAATGTTGTATGTTCTTAAAGCTGTACAAATTGCATATGCATGCTATTTTCGTGCTTTCCAGAATGTTTAACATACATAGAACTATTTGTTTTGCTGCCTAGTTGGTGTCTATGGTATGGAAGCCCTTTGTGACACATAAAAAATAAATGCTCAAAAAGATCGGTATTTTATTCTGACGCTACCGGCTTCCGTATATTTGTTTTACTTCCCAACTTTATTGCAATGGATAGAAAGCTGTAAAAATGACATATTTCGGCTATTTTCGGTATTTTGAGCATGTATAAGTTACATAGAACTATTTATTTGTTGCTAGGTTGGGTCAATAGTATGGAAGCCCGTTGTGACATATACAAAACATATACCAAAAGCTGGCCACCAGTGTGTATGTACCGCAATGTCTGATATATATATTAGATTATGATTCAGCTTAGAGAAGACTGCTCTACCATTGATAATATATTTTAATACAACCAAGCTTCTGTTCTGATATAACTGTTTGCCCTACATCTTCGCTTTCCCGTCTCTCTCGTGTGTCAAATAATAAAAGTCGCCATGACTAATCTTTGTCAACATCATGATGTTAATTTCATTCATACGGAGGCGCAACAGGGACATTGTGTGTGTGTCGATTTCTTTATTGATTTTATTGAAGATAAATGTATACCAGCAAGAAGTTATCACGTTAGGGCCTACTACATGTAAGCACAGGAGTTTTTTTACCTATCTGAATGTCTTTTTAGCGCATAATGTCAGCGAAGAATACACACACGTTAATATGCAATGTATTCTACTATCTGTTCTGTGCTATCCTTTTTTTATCTTACCCTAATGCTGGGGCAATTTGAAAAGCGCATACAGTGCGCTCCTGTCATTACATAGAGCTTAGTAACTAATTAAATCACATCTCAATAATTAAAAATAGTAACTAAATAAATCCTACTATCACTGTCGTCTCCGTATTCGTCCCTTGAAATTCCAACAACGAAACTGTCATGGTTTGGAGAAACCTAAGATGGACCAAGTAGACAATTAGGATTATAGATATTGGTCAATATCTTTGAGAATTTTTAGTGGGGCTTCTCATAAACTGGGAATACTTTTTTTTGGGGCGGGGGGGGGGGGGGGGGGTGTTGATGTGACTCAAGGAGGTAATGGCTTGTCTAAAAAAAATGTGAAAGGTTGAATAACATTGATTAAAAATGGCGGATTGATCTGTCGGACGGGGGTGATTTGGCCGTTGCCAGCAACGTGACTTGTGTTGTCAGCACCTCTATCCCCTTCGAAAGATTTCTCTCTTATTGGTCTGTAAAGATTTTAATTGCAGACTTGTCTAGGGTGGTTCGGAGTTTCCACCAGGGCTTTTAGCTAGGTGAATGCTTCTAATCGAGTGACATAGTCAAACGTTAACATTACAGCAAATGGAAAATTAATAGTCTACTGATGCCACGTGAGTTCACTCTAGGCGACAATCAACAGCTGCCAGTAAGTATTGTTCTTTTCATCAACAACATGCGCATTGATGGGTTTCATTTTGTGTGGTGGCACCATCTAGCGGCTGGTTGTTGGTTACGAAAGTGGTAATTCCTTTCAATCTTCTTAACTTCGAAATAACTCACCAGTCACTAAGGTTATGTTTCATAAAAACGCTCTCCAGATCAGGAAAAAGTAAACGAATCTCAATAGACGAATGCGTTGCGAATATTTAGAGTACACGTGTACAGTTTTAACGTTATGTATTCGATGCGTTCTACATTGTACGATTAATAAGATGCGCACGACTTAGTCAATTGTCTACGCGGTAAGTGGTTGTCAATCTAAAATGTAAATTCAAAAGATACGATTATGTTTAGAGAATAATAACTTTTGATCCGCGTGGTTAAGCTTTTGTAATTCGTTATTGCGTGCAAAAACCTCAAGCATTAATAACTCCCCTATTTGAAAAGAGATAAAAGAAATAAATTCTACACTTTATCAGCCATTCAGTTAATGACTTCAACTTCGCTAGTCTCAATATTAATCAAGACAGGCGTCCTAGGGTATCGAACTTGTTGACAATTAGCCCGGTAATAATAGCTGCTAGCCAGCTAATGTTTGTATTGTTGTAAATCCGACAGAAAATAAACAGTATTCCATTCTGTTATATAAGTCGAAGACACGGGTGGAATGTGTAGCCATTTCCCAAGGAAAATGGAACGAACAGATTCTCGCGTTTTTGGTAGGGCCCATGCATTTCATTTTGGACTAGGAAAAAGATCTTTGTATATGTAAACATAAGAGGAGGCTTCAAATGACGCCGTGTGTTAAAACTGGGAAAAGATTTAGATAAAATGAAGATATCTAACAAAATCGTTGTCTTCCTAAGAATAAATATGGCGGCAATTACTCGGTCAATATCTCAATTAAGAAAAACTCAGTTTTAGAAGGATAAACCAACGAGGGAAACCGATCAGTGGCTTGCTCCCCCTACACGTTTATGGGACCTTGGATATCTTTGTTAACCCCAGGGGCAGGGCACCAGATTAGAGTAAGCTGACCGCAGGGTAACATCTCATCTTAACAACGTTAGGGTTTTAGTCGACTATCAGAGTTACGCTATCTCCGTAACTTTAGAAGAGCTAAAATGCTCCAGTTCGTTATGGTCAATTTTATGGTAAATTTTTTAAATTGTTCCACATCATCGCAAATTTGTTGCTGCAAACATACGAAATTTCACTGGCATATAGTTTATAAGTGTGCTAAACTGTTAAAAAATGTTGGGTTGCATATCTTTTTGGAATATCGGAATTATCTTACATTGAGTCTGTTTCTAAAATCTTTCCGATATTTTTTCTTTTATTCAACCCGCCTTCCTCTCCTATATAGCGTTGTGAAATTTATTAACATTCGTGCGATGTGCTCGTTTAAGTTCATCCTTGTTTGAGGAAATAAACGTATGTACATCCGACCGTGCAAACCTTCGAACCTCCTGAGGCCAAACTGCTAAATAGATACGTTAATTTAAAATTGCGCTGTCCAAACATGCAATCCTTCTTCACTTGTGATAGAAGTCTGTTGTCACTTATGCGCTTCGAGTGATCTTTATTTGAGCACAAAGATATTCAGTCCCACTTCAATAAGGGCCTGAGGGTATAAGATTTAATTCGATGCACTTGCAGAACACGTCTCGCCGTTGGTAAACTCGTAGATAGCATTGCAACTCTTTTGGATGCCATATAGGTCAACCAGGCGAGATTATCTTGCCTTTAGGTTATGTGCCCCCATATTCATCTCGTGGACCAGGGGACACGAGATAACTCGATTTTACTGTATTTTAATTAATACATGTATGTAGGGATACATATGTGAGATAGGATAAGCGCTATTAAAAACTGAAAGTTGCATGAGATGCCAAAATTCGAACTGTTTTCTTAAATTCTGATTGTCGCGACATTAAGAGGCTTTGAAAGTCATCGAACAACGGAATGATCCACCTTGGAATGAGGAAAATCCGTATAAGGTGTGAGCAGTACGAGCTGAAATAGTGTCCTTAAAAGCAAAAAAAAAACCTAATGACTGGGGAAAACGTTCTGCAGAGTAATAGTACTAAAAAGCTTCTGAATTGCACTTCATATTGAGAAAAATAGCCGGTAATTTCCACATATTGTTTCAACGGGAAATATCAACATTATGGCAGCTTATACCCCTTTAAATCTGACGATTTGATACAAGGTGACGGACTACATAAGGGTAACATGGCGAGCAATTCCTTTAAAATATCAACAAAGAATGATCGATGAATGAAGCTTTGTACCCTTTTATTTTATGAGACTAGGTCAACTAAATAGAATTGACTCATGCATAGTAAACTTGAGGTCAAGGCTGCCATAGGAAGCGGTAGTATCTAGCCGAGAAATCTTGGCTCTGCCGACTGTTTTTTTTCCGTGTTCGTCATATGACGAACACGGAAAAAAATTCGGCAGAGCCAAGATTTCTCGGCTACGGTAGTATCGTGAGAATCCCACGAATTTCCTGTCACCGGCGCTGCCGTTGCACACGTGAGGAGCCTTTATCATTCGAATGTGACGCTCAGTTCTGACGTTGTGGAACAAACAAAAAACGTCAATCGAACGGACAACGTAATCAAAACCCGTCATCTGTCACTAGATATCGCGAAATATCGCGAGACACTGCCAACTCTGTGGACTTTTTCCTGAAACGAAGGCCACATAGCCGAAAAACCTGGAGTATTAAAGCCTTGTTACATTAGTCGGTTATAAAGGGCTGTTTCTGCCAAACTGCCCCATAGCAATATACCCCAGAAGAGAACGCTAGATCTATCAACAGTTATATATTTAAAGTGGCATGAGCTGCCGAAATTCACACTTTTTTCATAATTTCTAATCGTCACGACAGTAAGAGGCTTTGAAGGCCATCGAAAAACTAAATGATTGGCGTTGGAATGAGGAAAATCCATACAGTATGTGCCCTGTACGAACCGAAAACGTGTTCGAAAAGTAGCAAAATTTAAATAACCGGGACGACCATTCATTCATTCTAAGTCAAAGTTAGTTCAAAACAATACTTTATCGTACATTTTTGAGACTAGAAGGACTAAAAAGCTTCTGAATTATACGTCTTGAGAAAAATAGCCGATAATTTCAACATTCTGTGTTTACGTCAAAATATCAACATTTTGGCAGCTCATGCCCCTTTAACTGCTCCGGTTTCAGAAGTCTGACGAGGTAAAAAATGTATTTATACATCCTAGTTATTTAAATTTTGCCCGCTTTTAGCACAACTCTTCATTTATGCAAAAGTCCGGATTTCGGCACTTCATGTCACTTAAACTATAACATGTAGATAAGGAGCGAGGTATTACTTTTATGCTTCCTGTCACAACAATATGACTGGTATCATTTCTATGTTTTTTCTTCTGCATTCGATATTTGCAGGGCGTCGTGTTCTTAATCAAACGGGGTAAACGTACCACAAAAAGGGGGGGGGGGGGTTACAGGTAGCCCGAATAATCAGCCTCTGTGGTGCTGAGAATCTAACATACACTGCCTGGCGTATGCACCACAGATATACACAATTAAAAACTTGTCTCCATGGTTATTTTAGACAAGAAGATTTTCCCTGTGCCCATGTGTTTTAGTGATCATAAATACAGATACAGAAATAAAGAAAACCCAAACAGACAAGACTGCTCGGTTGGTTTACAGGCAGTTCCATTTCAAGTTAAAATCTCCATGGATTTATTCCGTGTTTGGGGCCATATAGATTTTAACTTGGCTAGAGAAGATGAGGTTCCGCTATGACATGTTTAACGGCGTTCTCTGTTATACATTTAAACTTAACAGACACTGTGGTTTTACTTAAATTCTAATAAAAAACATATATAATCGTGTCTCCATGGTTATTTTAGACAAGAAGATTTTACCTGTGTCCGTGTGTTTTAGTGTTCAAAAATATAATCGTGAACAATAAATGAAAAGTCCCCTTTTAAACTATTTCAATCCTAGAAAAAATCATTTTGGGTTGTCTTGAAATTGCGTAATATGAAAGGATTTCTTTATTGGGCGGTTAAGCATTTGGCTTTTTGTTCACAGCACGTATTTTACCTACACAATACGGATATTATGTAATCCTAGGCGATTGAAAACCCGGAGCTATCTATTTAAACATTTTTACGTGTACCATCTGAGTAGCCTGTTTGATATCTTCAAGTGAACGGTAAATATATTCTGAGGACGCGCTGTCGTAACAATCCTATCGCTGCAGTTCAGCTTGAATTTTAAACGAATTTTAACAAAAGAACCACCTAGTTTCTTGAATGACCTCTCTAACCTTTTTAAATCAATACAGAGCTCAAACCAGTTAGGTCTCATCCTGGTACAATCCCTATTTTACCCACTGTGAAATTACGTCGTCACCCAATAAACCAAGAAGTTGTTATCCATAAGTAATTCTTCACCGCATTGTAACTTTTCAACTTCTAAATGCCATTGAAAGATATGTCAATGGATATTTTGGCTATGATATTCACTGTTTCCGCCATAATGGTAGACCAACGTTCGCATCCAGAGTTTATCTTGCGATTTTGTTAGCGAACGCCATTTTGCGGAAAGCATGCGGCTGCAGGTATATCAATAGTCTTATGGCATTCCTTATAAGCTTTATCGACAAATAATAATTTATTTTCTGATCATGAAAGCACTTTCCCAAAACAAAAAAATTATGAATCTATCAGAAAAATAAACGAAGAAGTTTGTTATCCATACCAACCCCGTGTTTATTGACAACTCAACTTCTAAATGCCACTAAAACAACTATCAGAAAAAGGGTCAAACGTTGGCGTCATAATGATTATCGCAAATTTAGTCATTAACTTTCTGCTTAAACTGTGTAATTGTCATGGCAAACAAAATCCTAACTTAAAGCTAGAGAAGAAACTAAATTATGTACAAATGGTTAATCTTGGTCAATAGTTTGTGCTCTGGTTTTCTCTCCTTGAACCGGTAACTAACAAACACAGACTTTCATCCCATCTGTTATTTGACTTGGCCATGGATCCCCTTTACATCCGAGCAAAGACTGAAACTTCGCTAGGTTAAAGGTGATCACTGATGGGGAAATAGAGGCCTTTGCGTTCTGCAATTGCTTTAACAAATCCGACCTATATAGTTTAGCCAAAGCGTATCAAATCGTATTACACGGCGTGTTAATAGTAGGCCTACAATTCGGACAGTCGCTTTAAGAGGACATCTGATTAAAATGCATCATGGAGACTTATTACCTCGCTGTACGTGCACGAAGAGAGTGATAATGAAGGGGAAATTGTTGTATCTAACAGGATCCCCGTTGCACATAAACTGATAGGTAATGCATATTGTTTAATTATCACACTGTATTAAAACGACTATAAAACACTGAATATCTGGATACCCCGTCGTGCAGGCGACTTAACGATCACATGCGAAAGTCAGATAAAAAGCCTGAAGGTATGCAGACAATTGAGTTCAGTTTCGAGCTATAAATAAAATACCCCTTCTTTAGCATATGGAACAGGCTATATCGGGAGTTTCATTTGGTTATTCGTGAATTAATTGAAGTCTAATGGTATTTGCATGTTTTAATTCCGTACATGCATTAGACAAAGAGTATACCTGGTGCCTGTACTAATCACACAAAATAAACCAGTAGAAAATATGGTATAAAAATACATAGAAAAGGAACAAAAGTATACTTTATAGCCCTCTTTTGTAGATTTCCAGTCGACGATAGGCTGACATATGACTAGTCCGAGTTTCTGACTCCAAAATTACTTTTTTGTACTGACGGTCGTATTTTGGAAATCCAAAATACGGCCGTCAGTATAAAAAAATAGTCATTTTGGAGTCAGAAACCCGGACTAACATATGACAGGTTTCGAAACAAATAGTCAATTAAAAACTTCACTTGTTCTGAAACTACTGTCGACGAAATTATTTCTAACTTGCACTAAACTAATCAGCATACTCTTGATTCTTTTTAACCAAATGCATACACAATTTTCCAGCTACCATCATCTGATAAAAACGAAGGAAAATGTGTTTAAACTTACATAACTGACGTAAGGTGGTGGCTTCTCTCCTGAATTCATTATATCCGTCCTACTTCCATTTTGTTTTAATTCAAAATCACCCATCTCCAAGGTGCTTTTGGGAAGAGAATATCAAAAAGTCTTCTTACGCTCTCAATGAATCAGGTAGATGTGTTCTTACAGATTTTTTCCCAATTTTAAGTAAACCTGAATTATCGACCAATCAGAGTCTGCTGTTTACTGGTTAAAGCGCGTGCGTGAATGCATTTGTCTCTGATTGGTCGGGGTTAAGGTTTGCTTGAGGTATGTATTTATGATCACTAAAACACACGGGCACAGGGAAAATCTTCTTGTCTAAATAACCATGGAGACAAGTTTCTAATTGTGATAAAAAGAGGTATATCATTTGAGGTATGTATTGCTACATCTGTAATAAAGGGGAAAAGAAGAGTCGGATTTTAAAACAATACTGAATTTCCTTGATACTATGCTCCTTGGAAAAGTATAACACTCAGCGGGTTTACTGCCTCAGGCATTATACTATTTATAAATCGAGTTAATTCAATGTATCTATTTGACGATGAAATTGCTGCGAAAACAGTAGCCTGTTTCAGAAAGCGGCGTAGCGTAAGTTTTCACGTAGCTACCAAAGCAACCCATACTGTAGAGATACGTTAGTATGAAAGTTACGCAAAAAAAACATCTACGCCGCTTTGTGAAACAGGCACTTGATGAACCGGACACTTATCTCAATATAACCGTTAACACTGTAACACTTTAAGCCCCTCTATTTTAAAAGTCATTTGCGTTTTGGCTAAAAGAAACATTTTACCACGAAAATCTATAGCAATTGAACAGGGTCCAGTGGTTTAGCTGTGCCCCTTTCTTTGAACGCCTGGTACAGAGACGGGAAACAGTTACTTCCCTTTTTTTACTGTAGGCCTATATCAAAGTTGATGAAAAAGTATCCCGGTTATGCTTAAGGGTTTAATACCGCCGTAGCGGTGTTTGTTGCGTAACCCGATACCGCTGAACGTTGGTTCGTACCGAGTCAAACCACGAGAATGCGCAGCATTCGAGGGGTTTGACGAGGTGCGAACCAACGTTCAGCGGTATCGGGTTATGCAATAAACACCAAGACGAAGGTATTAAAGTCGATTCTACCCCGATAATTGAGAAAAATGAGGAAAAAGTGACCTGTTGTTGATTGCCGTTCCTTTTCCCTCCCTCGGGCAGAGTGGGAACTTTTAACCAATCAACGATAAGCTTTGGTCACGTGCAACGCTTGACCCAGATATTTTGAAGCAGAATGACATAATGTCACTATGGCTACCGCTTTGACAGGCTGGGTTGCTGACGACGCTAGCGGGGGAAATGTTGTGAAATCAACCCTTTGGTGACTGTATACGTTCATGACAGCCCAGTTTTCAATATAAAAGGACAGAATATAACCACACTCGCAACATTATCAGGTTAAATCCTTCATTTTGTATGATAACAAGCAAAATATCACTTCTTCCGGGGGAGGTAAACCTACCAGCCGATGATGCACTACAGACTCGATGTTGTTTGAAAAGTCATCTCTACTTAACATGTATATTTGCACACGGCACGCACATGCAGGAGGGGTAGAATTTAGTACTAGTCGAATTATTGAGCCATTACCTATTATCGGAAAAGTAGTTTTTGGGTTCAACGTTAAAATACATAGAGGATATTGAAACGGTTGTGTTTGAATAACACTGATATTTTTTTCGAGTGAAAGACGGAGAATAACCCACGAGACGCGAAACATCGAGTCCGTTATCCCTCCGCCTTTTATGAGAAAAAAATACAAGCTAAATGCTGTTCAAACACATCTGTTCAATATTCTGTTTATTATTTATACTATCATGTTTTAGGCTGGAAATCGTTTATCAAGTATAAATTACAAAAAAGACAACATGCACAGATTTACGATGGATTAGGTTTTTATCAGGCTTAGGAATGTATATCACTGACCAATGAAACAAAAGCATCTCTGTTCTTCTCACGTGACTGTTAACTGTCAGATTTGTGGACATTTGACTAGCCACGTTATTTCATGCACTAGAAATTGAATCAATCTGCGAGGATTTTAACTGTGTAGTATGGAAGACGGATGAGGCCAATCGCGCCGCGTTTTGGCGACCTGTAATAACACGCGGCACGAGAAAACGAGAAATAGCCAAAACGGCTAATTCTCTAGAGATATTGCCGTTTTGGCGTTTTCTCGCTCCGCGTTTTCTCGACCTATTTAAAAATAATAACACGCTAAATTGAAATGTTTCGAGATTTTTAAAATTCTGCTCTTTTTGTTTTCTCGCATAACTTTTTTATTCAGGGTGAGAAAACGCGGCGCGAGAAAACGCCGAAACGGCAATATCTCTAGAGAAATTGCCGTTTTGGCGATTTCTCGTTTTCTCGTGCCGTGTGTTAATTTTAGTCGCCAAAACAGTTCGTTTTGGCGATATCTCGTTTCCGCGTGTTCAGTTAGGTCGCCAAAACGCGGCGCGAGAAAACGCCAAAACGGCCGGAAGCTCGTACATTCTCCCGTGATTAAAAAAAGATCACTTGCAAGGTGCACAACTCACAAATGAATTAAATCATTACTACATCAATACTTTAACTTCAAAGACTTCTTTACTTCCAATGTTAGGAAGTCAAAAAATATCCACGAAAATATTGATGCTTTAAATATTACATAGCCTACATTTTGTCTTTCACAACAGTTCGACTGGAAAGATATAAATGTACGAGCTTCCGGCCGTTTTGGCGTTTTCTCGCGCCGCGTTTTGGCGACCTAACAGAACACGCGGAAATGGGGTATCGCCAAAACGATCCGTTTTGGCGATAAATTTAACACGCGGCACGAGAAAACGAGAAATCGCCAAAACGGCAATTTCTCTAGAGATATTGCCGTTTTGGCGTTTTCTCGCGCCGCGTTTTCTCGCCCTGGATAAAAAAGTTATGCGAGAAAACAAAAAGAGAAGATTTTTAAAAATCTCGAAACCTTTCAATTTAGCGTGTTCTTATTTTTTAATAGGTCGAGAAAACGCCAAAACGGCAATATCTCTAGAGAATTAGCCGTTTTGGCATTTTCTCGTTTTCGTGCCGCGTGTTGTTACAGGTCGCCAAAACGCGGCGCGAGTGGACTCATCCGTCTTCTATGGTATGAAGTCTCGACCTATTAAAAAAATAATAACACGCTAAATTGAAAGGTTTCGAGATTTTTAAAAATCTGCTCTTTTTGTTTTCTCGCATAACTTTTTTATCCAGGGCGAGAAAACGCGGCGCGAGAAAACGCTAAAACGGCAATATCTCTAGAGAAATTGCCGTTTTGGCGATTTCTCGTTTTCTCGTGCCGCGGGTTTCTTAAGTCGCCAAAACGAGGAGCGAGAAAACGCCAAAACGGCAATATTAAAAATCTGCTCTTTTTGTTTTCTCGCATAACTTTTTTATCCAGGGCGAGAAAACGCGGCGCGAGAAAACGCTAAAAAGGGCAATATCTCTAGAGAATTCGCCGTTTTGGCGATTTCTCGTTTTCTGGTGCCGCGTGTTAAATTTATCGCCAAAACGGTTTGTTTTGGCGATATCTCGTTTCCGCGTGTTCTGTTAGGTCGCCAAAACGCGGCGCGAGAAAACGCCAAAACGACCGGATGCTCGTACATTTATATCTTTCCAGCCGAACTGTTGCGAAGGACAAATTGTAGGCTATGTAATATTTAAAGCATCAATATTTTCGTGGATATTTTTTGACTTCCTGACATTGGAAGTAAATAAGTCTTTGAAGTTAAAGTATTGATGTAATAATGATTTAATTCATTTGTGAGTTGTGCACCTTGCAAGTGATCTTTTTTTAATCACGGAAGAATGTACGAGCTTCCGGCCGTTTTGGCGTTTTCTCGCGCCGCGTTCTGGCGACCTAACAGAACATGCGGAAACGAGATATCGCCAAAACGAACCGTTTTGGCGACTAAAATTAACACGCGGCACGAGAAAACGAGAAATCGCCAAAACGGCAATTTCTCTAGAGATATTGCCGTTTTGGCGTTTTCTCGCGCCGCGTTGTAAGCAGACGTCTGTACACAAGGGACGAGATAAGTGTTCTTGCGCTGCAGTGAATTATGAAATTTCTAAGTGAAGTAAATCTCTAGTTTTCACTTATGTATAAATAATCATCAGTGGTACTTCACTGGACTTAAAGAATTTATGAACAGGGTTTAAAGTTTGTGTTTGTTTATGGATTTGAAAAACATAAGTTGAAACCAAACAACCTTCGCGTTAGTTCTATGGTAGTAAAAAAAGGTAGAAGGAAATAGGCATATTTTCTGTAACTACTCGGAAAACCTCGTTGAGAGTGACGTCATACACGACCTTCGATATGTACAAACTGCTATGATGAGGACCAATGGACTTTATGTATATAGTTCATTGGGTGGGACACTGACACAGCCGAGATCGTGCATTATGTCACCACTCTGAGGGTAAGTACACAACGAAGGTCGTGTTTGACGTCATAAGTAACTGAGCTAATTAAATTTCGTAACCATTGTCGGGCAGTAAATGTAGCATTGAATTTTGTAAGTGCTGCGCCCGAAATTTAATCTTCTTTTGGGTCGGATTTGTAAAGTACATGTTCTACAAAACACTCGAAGCAAATTGGAAAATAACGCCCAAGGCTGTCCATAAAACCTTTAAAGTGGCATGAGCTGCCAAAATGTTGATATTTTTACGTTAAAACAGACTGTTGAAATTATTGGTTATTTTTCTCAAGACGTATAATTCAGAAGCTTTTTAGTGCTTCTAGTCTCGAAAATGTACGATAAAGTCTTGTTTTGAACTAACTTTGGCTTAGAATGAATGAATGGTCGTCCCGGTTATTTAAATTTTGTTTACTTTTCGAACACGTTTTCGGTTCGTACAGGCCACATACGGTATGGATTATCCTCATTCCAAAGCCAATCATTTAGCTTTTCGATGGCCTTCAAAGCCTCTTGCTGTCGTGACGATCAGAAATTATAAAAAAGTATGAATTTTGGCAGCTCATGCCACTTTAAAGAAAAAATAACTGCTCCTGAAGCTGGCTACTTCCAACTATCCAAGAATAGCTGACCATGCTAACCTAGAGAACACTTGATGTCTCCTCCCTGAGATACAACCGGATCACTCTAGAAACAAGAAAACATTTTTGTTCGATACCTCGGTCTACCATCGATGCTATTTGATACAGGCAGTGTTTTGGTGCTTATTTGGTTCTCACAGAGCAACTTTTGGAAAGAAACCCTTTGTTGGTGGAGGGTTGCAATGCCTGAATGACTTTTTTGTAAGCTGCACACGCTCTATGTGACCATTATGTAACATTTGTTAGCAATATCCCGGAAATCTCTTGTATTCGCCTACACTTGGTTGGCCCGTCGCTTTAATCGCACGCAGTGGTAATAAAAAAAGACGGAAACAAGAAAGTCCTTTGCAAATGTTATCGAGTTAGGGTACGTCATTCAAGGTAGCTAACTCAGGAGCACTTTTGCAACAACTGACTTGCCGCTTTTGACTTAAGTGACATGAGCTGTCAAAATCCGGACGTTCTTCATGGATTCCGATGTGCCAACAGAAGTTGAGGATATGAAGGACCTTAAAACATTCAAACATTGAAGTTGAAGTAAACAACAATGGCAAAGCCAGTTACCCGTACTAACCGAAGAGGTGTGCTAATGACGCACAAAATTCAAATAGACGGGATGTATAAGTACAATTTGTAGATTTTCTTGCTCTTAAAAAGGTCCGCACTGCAGTGAATTATGTTTTTTCTGAGTAATGGAAATCCCTAGTTTTCACTTATGTGGGATCATAAATATAAATAATAAATATATTTAAGTCAGTCAGTAAATGTGTTATTTTTCATTTCTATCATGACCCTTGTTAACAAAGCTGCGTAGCGTAAGGCATTTAAGTAAACAATTACGCATGCGTCCTTTTGTAAATCAGACTTGTCAAAGACACGCAATTAAACTTCAGTTGGATTGTTTTCCCCTTTTCTTGTAACCACATATTTATATAGCCTCGTTTGCACACACCCAATCACAAGTGAACTAAAACGAATCGAAACCAATCGGAATTAGATACGAAAATTTTGTCATACGCCATGTCACTTTGCGAACTTCTAGAACTGGGTTGGCTGATTGATAACGAATGTGTTTGATGTTTAACTTGGCAATCTTGACCATTTCTCTTGTATGACGCATTTTACTCGTGCGTTCGGCAAATCCCGTTCGCGAAGGTGCGAGAATCTCGTTTGCCTTCCAAAGCATACAAAGATTCATTGATTGTTTGGTGTTTTACGCCGCGCTCAAGATTATTTCACTTATATGGCGGCGTTACCAGTTTTATCGTGGGAAGAAACTGGGCCCGGAGGAAACCCACGACTTTCCGGCGGTAACTGGCAACCATCCCACATGGGTCGTTCGAGTGAAAACCCAGTCAGAAAATTTTCCAATTCTTTTTTGTGGACTGAGTGGGATTCGAACCCGCGACCCATTGGTGGAAGGCTGTTCGGATTGAGCGTCCAACGCTCTACCTGAGCAACGGAGGCCCCAGCATACACATGAACAGGCCGTACACATGAACACCATCCAATATAAACGGGAGGTAGGGGGGGGGGGGGCGTTGGTAGCTCAGTCGGTTAGTCCCTCAGTCCGACACAGGCCTCCCATCTATGCGGCGCTGGTTCGAATCCAAATCTAAAATTGGATTTTCCACTCGGTCACCGTATGTGGGAGAGTCGCCAGGTACTCGCCGAAGGTCGGGAGTTTCCTCCGGGCAATGAGTCCGGTTTCCTCCCTCACTAAACCTGCCAACGCCACCATTTAAATGAAATAGTCTTGAGTGCAGCGTAAAACATCAATCAATCAATCCAATATTAGCTGACCAAAAAATCTGACTGAGAGTTCAGCTAATTCCAGAAAATACTTCGTAGGGCAGAAACCCGGTAAATAACTCAAGACTCTATATCCACACTGTGTAGGCACACTGACAATGGACATAACTGTGACCATCGTTGAAACCCACGATTAAAGCTTACACGCAAGGTCAATTTTTACGAAAAGCTTGGTTGAGATTCTAACCCACGGGTTCGAGGCACTCTGAAACTTCGGGGATTTACGTGCGTCAAAGCCGAACGGTAGCGAGCGAAGATAGCCGAAGGGAGTTCCGAGTGGGGATCGAGGACGAACTGTGTCTCCAGTCGGAACAAACTTGGGTTGTCTTCACTCGCTTACCGGTCAGCTTTGACATACATTTCACGAGAGGGGTCTGAAAATTTCGGGGATTTGGCAGCAGGTCACAGTTTCATTTTCCTTTATTTCCCATTTGCGGTAATGTTAATGTCTGCTTTCACATCACCTTCCCTAACTTTCGTTGAACCAAATCCTTCAGTAGGGGCCTTGAACAGTCCTTTGGCAGTATTCAAGCACAATTTTTTCATAGGTTGAAAGTGCGGGTAGGGGTAACTTTGCACATAATCCGCCGCTTGTAAATAGACCAAAGCACGCCTAACTGCCAGATCTCCATCCACCTGAACTAGTCCCATTCCATTTCTAAAATCATTTCCAGACAGTAACTCATGAAAACTACAAAAATGCCCAGAAAAAATGCAGGGGGCCAAGAAAAAATAATAATAAAAACATACAAAAATATCTGGAACTTCTTTCGTCTTACGAAAAACCGGAAGTTAGAAACCTGTATCCATTTACGTACATGATATAACCTCTGTTAGACTGCAGGTCATTTTAAATGTAACGACCAAAAAGGCAGCCGTGAAACCAACAATTTTCATAATCTCTTGAGGGCCCCACAAAAGGGTCCCCGTCAAAAGGGACCGAAACACTTTCAACTAATTGGAGCAGTGGAGGATTCCTGAAATACACCGAACATGCGTCTCTTCTTTACGTTACACAACATGTGGTTTACCGGGCTAAATAACATAAATATCTTTCTAGAGATGATTTCAGCGTTTGATTAATTTACTACATTTTTTTTCCGTCTATAGTGAAGTATTTTGATATATACTTTCGATGCCATTTGTATTCAGCCCAAAATACGGTGATTTACCGTATAAAAATCGCAGACTGTCCGAGGCGTGTCAAAGCTGACCGGTATCAAACGAAGATAGCCAAAGGGTTTTCCGACTGGCATTTCACGAGTGCCAGTCTGAAACTTCGGAGATTTACGTACGTGAAATACCCTCTCATAGACTGCAGGTCATTTTGAATGTGGCGACCAAAAAGGTAGCCGTGATACGTACAATTTCCATATCATTTTGAGGGGCCAACAAAAGTGTACCCGTGATAATGTAAGGGACCAAAACGCTCGATTAGTTAACTTTCAGCTTCGATCAGTTATATAACTGAAGCACTGGAGGATTCCTGGAATGTACAGAAACTGCGTCTGTCTTCTTTGCGTTACAACTCATGTGCCTTACCGGGCTAAATAAAATATATAAACAAATATCTTTCTAAATAAAATTATCAATTAATAAATCTATGATTATTTTTATTTTATTTTTTCTTTAGTAGTAAGATAATTTGATATGTACGTTCGACGCCATTTTTATTCAGCCCAAAAATGCGGTGATTTACTGTATAAAAAGCGCAGACTGCCCGAGGCTTGTCAAAGCCGACCGGTAGCGAGCGAAAATAGCCGAAGGGTGTTCCGAGTGGAGTGCAGTCTGAAACTTCGGTCTGGAGTGCTCTTCGCGAAATAACCTCTGTTAGACTGTATATAGGTCATTTTAAATGTAGCGATCAAAAAAGCAGCCGTGAAACGAACAATTTTCATATCCCCTTGAGTGTCCCCGTGATAATGTAAGGGACCAAAACGCTCTGTTTGTTAACCTCCCACCCTCGATCAGATATATAATTAAAGCATTTAAGGATTCAAGACATGTACCTTATTAGTGGTACACAACATGTAGTTTACAGGGCTAAATAAAATATGTAAACAAATAAATTTCTAGATGATATTTGCATTTGATTAATTTATAATTATTTTAATTTCGTCTTTTCGTCTATGGTATACTATTTTGATATTTGCTTCCTGTCGCCATTTGTATTCAGTCCAAAAATACGGTGATTTGCCGTGTAAAAAGGGCAAACTGTTCGAGGCCGGTCAAAGCCGACCGGTAGCGAGCGAAGACAACCAAAAGTTTTTCCGACTGTGTCCAAATTGTGTAAGAAACACTGTACTGAAAATACCAAAGTTAAATTATGATATTGAGAGTTTGTTTTGGACAATACAAAATTAATTGATAGATAACAACACTTATAAGAAACTTGTCTCCCTGTATAATTATTTTAGACAAGAAGGTTTTCCCTGTGCCCGTGTGTTATAGTGTCCAAAAATATATAATTAGATAAGCAAATAGGTTCACCAATAGAAAAAAAAATTACACAATGCCCTAGATTGCTGGTTAAGGGAAGCAAATCCTTTCAATATACTAGGCTTTATTTTAAAAAAAATATGTGCAATGCAATTTAATTATGTGACCCGCCACCTTTTGTTTTTTAAATGAATTTCACACATCAGTGCGGAGAGGTGTAGTTACTTGGTACATATATATATATAGATCCTATTTTTTGTATATAGGACATATTTTCGTGTTCACATGTCACAAAAAGCTTTATTCCGGTTTTTTTAACCATTGGCTAGCTAGTTTTTGTATATAGGACATATTTTCGTGTTCACATGTCAGAAAAAAAATTATTGTGGTGTTTTTTAACCATTGCTGTAGGGTAATTTAGTTTTCAGTTTAAAATTAATCTCAAAACTACTATTTCAAGTTATCGTGATATATAGTGTATATGTCCTGTTCCATACCATCTTCTCTAGCCAAGATAAAATCTGCATGTCCCCATTCCACTTGGCTTGCGAAGATGGTTCCATACAGTTCATTGTCTCCAATCTGCTATAATATCTATATAATATATGTACTTTGCAATTGCATATCGGGACAGAAAATTAATCTATGATCTATGTCTAACATTCGCACAGATCGGTTTCCGATCGGTTTTGACTTATACGTAAATGCACGAAGTGATCCGACTGGAATGTCGGGTTCGTCCGGAGCTCGCTCAGCGATTCCCGTACATTCAGTGTTTTGGGCAGACTGTACGCCATTTTGTATGTGGTTTTATGCACCAAAATTGGCGCGAAACTGACTCTTTCCATATTAAGTAGGATCGGAGTGAAGCAAGAACTTCCAGTCGACATTGAAGGAATCAGCTTCATTACAAAGTTATCTGATCAGTCCCTAGCCCGGATTATCGGTCTTACGGCGACTGGTGTTATATGGCTGCTAATGTGTCTTGTCACCTTATGACGAACACGGAGAGAAAAAAAAATTCGGCAGAGCCCAGATTTCTCACCTAATCAGCCCCCAATATATCAAGGGCATGTATTCCAAACATGGCGTACTGGTGCACAGGAGTCTTCAACATGGGCAGGTTGCGACTGGAGTGTGATTTCCATTACTAATATTTTTGATATTTATCCACTTTACGCCAGCTTTGGCTTGGAAACTTAAAGGCACACTTGCCGCGAAAATCAGGAATATTGTTAACATTAAAAAAGAAAGACCGTTTTCTGTATTTTCCCCAGACAATATAAGTTAGGAACTTGCTATTTTTACCAAAATTTAAAAGTTTGGACGTCACTTTGTATTTTTAATTTGAATTTGAAAATTTGAATTGTTAGGTGCCCGGAACGTAAAGAAACCAACCTGCTCGCTGGTGCGCATTTCAGTCGAGTGAGTGAACTAACGGCACAGTGTAATTTTACGTAGGCCTATTTATCTGAGAAATACAGACTGACGATCGGTTAACAACGACTGGAAAAGCCTGCTGATAATTGTTTGAGTGTAAACCACAGGTAAAAAGGCCTGAAATGAGGGTAATCCAACATGAACGTTGACCGACACTGTTCGTTGTTGTTGTAATCAGGCTTCGATTCTTCGTTTGTTTTTCACCCCATCACTACATTCTAAAGCTAACTAGCATGTTTTATGGGTCCTATGTTTAAGTTTAGTGGTATTAGTCGTAGCAAGCTCATGTAAATTGGTTTTCTTAGCAAATTTAAACAGGCTACGACGGCAAGTGGGCCTTTAAGCTTAGCTCCCATTTTAAAACATAAAGAGTTGACTGCTGGGTGAACTGAACAGTTAACTTAGTCCGATCCCCAAATTATAACTACTCCCTAAAGGAGAAGGAAAGGAAAGAACTTAGTACATTATACTTTACAGGCGCGGTAAATATTCCTTTCTAACGGTACAAAAATCATATCTCTACGATTTTTCCTCGGCAAATTGTGCTATAAAAAGTTAAGAAGCGTTATCAGAGAACGTCTAACTGATTCGACAGCCGACAGAGTCCCGATCGGCCAATCAGTATACGCCCAGCTCACCAGTCACTGCACTAGCGTAAGAGAAATTGGTCAACTCTGAAAATCTGACATTTAATTTCGATCATTTTGGCTTGTAAATCATCTTTTTGAGAAAATGTGACAGGCTGCATTTGGTGTCTACTGGGGGTTGTTGTAGACCTTTCAGAAAAGGTAGTCTTACCGCTGACATTGGAGGTTATAGTCATACAAGATAGGATAAGCTCGCAATGGAAGTAATTTACTAATACTTCTTCCGGTCAGTTTCAAAATACTAATGGCGCGCTCCACTGACGACCGAACATGAGTTTGTCGAACAGATTCATTTTCAGTATATTTTCACACCATAAACCACGTGCAAGAATCACACACATGAATATGGTGCTCTACTGGAGCCCGTCCGATACATTTGCATGTTGTTTTTGTTTGTTTGTTTTCTCCTCCTTTAAACTGGTGAATTTATTAGTGGACCAAGGTGGCAAACTTCACAGACCGTAACCTTGCGAAAGTTGCTGGAACCAGAAATAGCTGAAGATATTTCAAGTACAAAAATCCACAGAATAAAATGGTACATTGCACACTGTTCAACCCTTTATTAGTAAAACTCACACAAATGGCTGCAATACAGCATCTTCTCCAGGCAAGTTGAAATCTTCATGGAATCCATAACATGGAATCGGTTCCATGAAGATTTTAACTTGACCGGAGAAGACGGTAGCAGACATTCTAGGTTACCCCTTCTGCAGAAGGTGTCGACCATCTTGGTCTAATCAAGCAATGAAGCCTTTTGTTTTTAAGATCAACTACTTGTACCACCAACAAACTCTTGAAATTGTCATGTTGTTAGTTGTGGTAAGGAAGAGAGACACATCGTATTGTAAGGAACACATAACTTCTATATTCTGATTCGGTTACACTAAAAATATAACTCGCGTAAGGAGTGGATACGGACTTCAGAATTACAATATGACAGGGATAATTCTCTTATTGTTTGTTTGTTTATTGGCCACATAAATAAAAACATTCTAAAGAACTGTCAAAATGTTGATATTTTGCCGTTAAAACAGAATCTTGAAATCATCGGCTCGTTTCGTCAAGAAGTTGAATTCAAATGGTTTTTAGTCCTTCGAGTCACAAGTATATGTACGATAGAATATTGTTTTTAACTAACTTAGGTTTAGAATGCAAGCGCAACCGTCCCGGTTATTGAAATTTTGTTTATTTTTCGAATATTATTTCGGCTCGTACAGCACACATACTGAGTGGATTTTCCTCATTCCAGCGTCAATCAGCAGACATTCTAGATTACCCCTTCTGCAGAACGTGTCGACAATCTTGGTCTTATCAAGAAAAGAAGCCTTTCCTTTTTAACATTATAAATAAAGCTTACAACGAACCTTTTCTATCCCGTTTAGACAATAGTTTTAATGATCATACGGCGAGATAGGACAAGTTTCTTTTATACAGTTTAGTATTGTAGGTTTGGCAATTTTTAACAAATAAATCAGATAGTATAGAAAGAGTTAGAAGGGAAGAAAGTTGGTAAAAAAGAAAAGAAAAGAATAATGATATGATACAAATGCACAAAAAAGAATAGAGCATATATATATAATGCAAATGAAGAAAATACAACGAGAATATTCATGCTTATACGGGACTATAACTATATACATAAATGACAAAAAATAAGAGGGTATTAAGAAAAAAATTGATATGGAGTTTATACTAGGAAGAAATAAAAGGAATAAATAAATAACAAATAAATAAAATGACTAACAGAACAAAAAAGCCAAGAAAAAAATGATATTAGTACAAGAAAATCACAAAATAAAAAGAAGAAAAAAAAATAATAAGAGTATTAAAAAATATTTAATAAGTAAAAATAAAATCATAAAAGTGTGTTACTGTCGTTTGAATTGATAGGACTCTGATAAATGAGAAAAATTATTATGACGTCACGCACCACAGAGTAAGTTTTGTCATCAACCGGAACTCTCGGCGCCGCTTTCTTTAATATCAAGTGCAATTTAATCTAATATTTTATAACATGGATATAGATACAAATAAGAGGATGTAAGAATCATATTGTATTCTCGTTATTTTGGGATTACGCTTTCTTGAAATTATGGTAGAAATTCTTCTACCGATTTTTGGATGATGCTCGAAACGGGAAAAGAAAGTGTAATCCCAAAAATAACCAGAACACTGTTATATTCACTTTCTAAAAGACACTAACTAATTAAAGAATCATATTGTTCGAATTCTAGAACAAATGGACTCAGGAGCAGTCTTTTTGATGAAAATAACGATGCAGACAACCCAATACATTGTATGTCACTTTAACACATATTTACACCCAATCAAGATATATTTTTTTACTGTCGCTGTGTCATAGGGACTTTATTCGCAGCATGTTATGTGTTATGTTTTAAGACCGATTCAATCCAGTCCGCAGTATGTTGAGTGGATTGAAGTTGTTCTAATACGTCCACACGGGCTTCTTCAATACCAGAAGCCCGTGCGGCCGTATTAGAGTAAGTTCAATCCACTCAACATGTTGCGGACTACGATTCAATTAGATATGAGAAAGACGTGGGAGTTTAGTTGTAGCCAATACATCTTTCTTTTTTCTTCTTCTTTTTATAAGCGAGTTATTTCTTTCTGAATCTGAAGAAGTTTGTACTCTTCTAGTGCATTGTGTGTCATATCCGCTATGACCAGTCTATACTGAAACACAGAATCTCATCATGCGCTTTGCATGAGATCTACATGTTATATACGGCAAGCCGTTTCGGCCTATTTAACATATCTTGAATTCATTTCCACATATGTGCAATTCCACATATCACATATGTGAAAATCATTTTAAGATATCTGGAAATAATCCTGTGCTGCACATATCAAAAATTGACATTTCAGATATGTAGAATTCCTTTCCAGATATGTGGAAATGAATTCCACATATCTTGAATACACGACAAATTCTGACAAACCAGGACTGATCTGCGAGATTGGTGACAATCAAAGACCCAGTGACCTGCAAAACAATCTGAGGACGAAACAATCGAGCGACTTCGTGAGATGATGGAGAAAGATAAATAAAGAAAAAAGTTCGCGTGACATTTTTCTTGGAAAATCAGACTTGTGTTGTTGATATGTAAGCACGACTGACTTGCTATAATTAGGCCTCCAGGCATTGAACATCACGTTACACCAGACCGCTTTGTCAAATTATCCGTCATTCTGACATTTAATCAAAATTTGAACCCTATGTTCAATTCTGATTGTTACATTGCAAGCATTAAAGGAGAGCTTTCACTTAAAAATAAAATTTAAATCAGCTTCTAAACATAAGACTAGTTATTTGAATTTCATATAGATAACAACTTATGTTATCCATTTACAGCGTTAAAGTCAGAAATTCCTATTCATATACAGCAAATTCAACAATATAGTCAGAAGTTGGTATTCAACTGCAGCAAATTCAACAATAAAGTCAGAACTTGGTATTCATGTACAGCAAATTCAGCAATAAAGTTAGAACTTGGTATTATGTACAGCAATAAAGTTAGAACTTGGTATTATGTACAGCAATAAAGTTAGAACTTGGTATTATGTACAGCAATAAAGTTAGAACTTGGTATTATGTACAGCAATAAAGTTAGAACTTGGTATTATGTACAGCAATAAAGTTAGAACTTGGTATTATGTACAGCAATAAAGTTAGAACCTGCTATTATGTACAGCAATAAAGTTAGAACTTGCTATTATGTACAACAATAAAGTTAGAACTTGGTATCCATATGGAATTGAAATCCAAGTTTTAGATCACATTACATTGAAGAAAAAAAAAAGATTATTTTTACACGCGAAGCTTAAGCAAAGAATCAATCGGCAGAGTGTTCTGACATACGAAAAATGTCGCAAGCAATACGTATTCTCAGAACTCTCTACGACAAAGAACAGCCAATCATTTACATGTAGCTGGTATTAGACACACCATTTTAACACTCTAGGTCATTCGGTTAAGGACCATTTCGAAATCATGCCCTTTGAAAAAAATACGTTTCCTCTCTACCGCTGCAGATACAAAGCACACACGTTTGGAAAGGGAAAGTTTTTGGATTCAAACGTTACAAACTGTTTGATTTCAGGAAGATGTCGCGAAAAAACTATATATCCATTTGCGTTTCAGCGTAACAAGGCCAGCATCGTTAAGGTCTAAGGTATAGTAGAATACAAAATACTTTAAAGTATATTGACTGGACCTCTGACCCACAGGCCAGTAAATGCTTATGAAAAGAGTTTGACGTATAAATTGGTCAGGGCTCAATTCCCTTGCCTGTTTTCCACCAAGGCATTTCTGGGGTAACCAAAATTTTCATTTTCTTTCCCCACGATCCTATTGGCTACAATCTAAGTTTACGTTATTATTGCCATAGATCTGTTACAAAGTGTTCCAGAATATTCTACTGACTAAGGCCAAGCACCTGTTTGTCATCAATCTATCATGGGTTTAGTTTATTACAACAACTTATGATTGGGTATAAAGATCTAAATGACACGCCTCTTTTTAGCACAATTAAAAAACTTGTCTCCTTGTCTCCAGAAGATTTTCCCCGTGGATGTGTGTTTTAGTGTTCATAAATATATATATTTATGGACACTTAAACACACGGGCACAGGGAAAATCTTCTTGTCTAAAATAACCATGGAGACAAGTTTCTAATTGTGTTAAAAAGAGGTATATCATTTAGACCTTTATACCCCATCATAAATTGTTGTAATAAAGTAAACCTATGATATTTCATTAGGTTGACGACTGACAGGAGCTTGGTCTTAGTCAGTAGAATTTTCTGGAACACTTTGTATTACATTGACAATGCTTACGTATCTTAAGCTATGGTAAGAATATCGTCAGACTATATATTATAGGGTCATGGGAAAAGACAGTGAAAATTTGCCCCCCACCCACCCCCACCCCTTACCCAGAAAAGCCTAGGTAGAAGGCAGACAGGGGAGTTTAGCCCTGACCAGTATGTCTCTCAAACTCTTGTTCTTTTTATAAGCAATGACTGGCCTTTGGGTCAGAGGTCGAGCAAGTTTACTTTGAAGTAGTTTGTATTCTTCTACTATAATCTTGGCCATAGCGATGCTAGCTTTGTTATACTGAAAGACAAATGGTATTATAGTTTTTTCACGACATCTTCCTGGGTCCAAGTTTAAACCCAAAGGATAAATAGTTTGTAATGTTTGAATCCAAAAACTTTCCCTTTCCAAACGTTTGTGCTTGGTATCTGCAGCGGAAGTGAGAAAAGGGATTTTCTCAATAGGCATGATTTCAAAATGATCCTTGACCGAATGACCTAGAGTATTGAAATGTTGTGCCACAGGTACATCATGTTTAAGTCTAATACTAGATAAATGGTTGGCTGCTCTTTGTCGTAGAGAATTCTGAGTTTCTCAAACATACTGTTTGCGACATTTTTTACATGTGATAACATACACGATATTAGAGGAGTCGCAATTAAGATTCTCTGCCATTTGATATTTGTCGCGAGATTGTTCTCCGAAAAAGGTTCCGCGATCGGGTACGTATATATCGAGTTTGCATCGCGTCTTAAAGCGGGAAGGGCCACGAGCTTCAGTAAAGTTATAGGCTTTGTCCAAATCACAATCGTTTTTAGTGGTAAATGAGAGTTGTGGGCAAACTTAACTAATAACCCAATGTTTCATTGATTTAATTAAGTAATTAGAGTAAAAATTAAACTTCCTTCATGAAGTTCATCTGTCAATTATCGAAACGAATTTCTATAGTCTCCGCCTTGACATGCGCAGTAGAGTCTTCCGTCTGCTTGTCATAACAAAGTCACATGTTTGAAAGGAGCTGTTTGAATACAAAGGAATATCAAAGCGTAAGTTGATTTTCACTTGATTTCTTGTTGTTTTGTCGAATAATCGGAATTATGCAACCAACGTAGATTTGCGGCTGACTAATCTTTGGATGATTAAATGAAATACCAGCCTCGTAGTGCAAGCTGAGTGTGTGCACATCACAACAACAACGACACGTCGATCGAAATCGAGTGTCGGTGTTATTTCACAGTGGTTTTAGCTTATTAAAAAAGGCAATTTATATCTGTCCTGTACTTCCTTACTATTGGTGATTTTTTGTTTTATTTGAAGGTGAAATTAGAAGCCAATAGATCTTCCACAAACGTTCTAGTCTCTCGTCGTCTCGATCTGTTTTATTTCTACTCTTGGTCTAACTTCTTTCTAACTCTGAGTCTAACTAAGCGTGGATTTGTTCTGTGACTGACTGGCATTGTGGGACAGGTAGTAAATGTGGAATGCAAATGGACAAGCATACGAATAGTAAGTACATATACAAGAGGCTTAATTTCGTAAATAGTATAGTAAGTAATAGGTTTGTTTATTTACAAATCATCTATATACTTGAAGAATGGTATTTTACTTGTCAAGTCATTCCAATCCACCCCACTTGTGGGTATTTGGTCTACTCTCCAATTAATCAAAAGTCAAACTGTATGTAATACGGAGAACATTTTAAATGATGTACCCCTCTCGATCTAAATTTGCAACAAAGTCATATAAATGAATTCCACCAATAGGTCGCGGGTTCGATTCCCACCCAGTCAAAAAAATTTGAGAATTTTCTGACTGGGTTTTCACTCGAACGACCTATGTGGGATGGTTGCCAGTTACCAACGGAAGGTCGTGGGTTTCCTCCGGGCATAGAGCCCGGTTTCCTCCCACAATAAAACTGGCAACACCGCCATATAAGTGAAATAATCTTGAGTGCGGCGTAAAACACCAAACAATCAATCAATCATATAAATGAAATAACATTGAGTGTGACATAGAAAACCATTCAGTATAATACTTGGTGTAAAACTGCTCTAAATGCATCTTCAAGGTTTGATTTTCATCATCTAAAATAAAACTTTATAATTTATGTTATAAAAAATTCACTACATAATAATGACAGTGCACTGTTGTTTATTTTTTCAACAGTTTTGAACAACTTGACTGGAGGATAATTCAAAACTAATGCAAGGTTTCAAAGATTTCTCAGTTGCTTCAAGAGCAAGATCAAAGAAAACAAAATTGAATGGAATCCAGTGTACAGATCTGATTATTTATAAACAACACAGACAATTAGGAATGGGTGAGAAAAGAAAGCCCAATTTCTTATTTGGGCTATTAGGAAGAGACTTTATAATACATTTGCTATGTATGTAAGTTATGATAAGGCTCATCAATGATATGTGGTTTCAAACATAATAAACGAATCAAAAAGTTTGATTCCTGTCCATTTAAAAAAATAAAATATACATGTATAACAAAAAGAAAGATTTTGTTTTCATTTCTACTTTGTTTGATGGATTGATGATTATATCACTAATATGGCAGCCTTGCCAGGTTTAGTGTGAGAGGAAAATCCTGATCCTTCGACAATTGCCTGTCAACTCTTCTACATACGGCGATTGAGGAAAAATCTCCCTCAGAAATATTTCAATTTTATTTGGTCGGAGTTGGACTCGAACCTGCAACTCACGACTTGAATGTCTGAATCACTGAGAAACCATCACTGAGCCAGCGAGGTCCCATGTTTGTTTGATAGATCCATGTTTTATGCTGCACAGAAAATTAGTTTAGTGCGGGAGGAAACTGGGCTCTGTCGGAGGAAACCCCTGACCTTCGGAGAGTTCCTCGTAAGTTTTCCACATTGGTCGACAGGGTGAAAAACCCACAGAGATTTTTCAATTTTATTTGACCTGAGGCCGCGAGTCGACACATAGATGGAAGGCCTGGGTCAAACTGAGAATCCATCGCTCTGCCCACTGAGCCATTTCTTTGCTTGATTGATTGATTGTTTGTTGTTTTACGCCGCGCTCAAGATTATTTCGCTTATATGGCGGCGTTGCCAGTTTTATTGTGGGAGGAAACCGGTCTCTATGCCCGGAGGAAACCCACGACCTTCCGCTGGTAACTGGCAACCATCCCACATAGTTCGTTCGAGTGAAAACCCAGTCAGAAAATTTTCAAATTTTTTGGACTGAGTGGGATTCGAACCCGCGACCCATTGGTGGAAGGCTGTTCGGATTGAGCGTCCAACGCTCTACCTACTGAGCCACGGAGGCCCCTTCTTTGCTTGAAGAAGGGATATTGTGTGTAGTGATGATTCTCACATCATCACCAGCTTTCCACAAGTGGGTCCCAAGTTCGAATCCAATTCAGTCCAAATTGAATAGATTTTTAGGTACCTGCCAAAGGGTGAGAGTTTCGGCTTTACTCCAGACATGAATGAATCTATCGAGGTCAGTGGGGTGGTATATGAATGTGAACGCAAGTGTGATTGTTGAGAACTTGCAGGTTTCTAAGATTGATTTATTCATTGTTTTAATTCGCACTCAGGACTATTTCGTTTATAAGGTGGCCTAGCTAGGTTTATTGGGGAGGAAACCCCTTGACTATCCATAACAACATGACAACATAGCACATTGGGCCAGTGATCAAGTTGTAAACCAAGCCAGCATTTTTAAAAGAAAGTGGGAATTGAAATCAAAACCAATTGGTGGAATGTTTCCTAAGAACCTAAAAGATGATTTTAGTTCAGATTATTTGCAGAAGATTTTCAAAATAAAACATATCCGACTAGATTATTTATCGTACAGGTTCTTTGTTAAGAACACAGTTTTATTCTGACAATTCCAGCATTTAAATGTGAAGTCAATCACCAAAAAACAAATTTAATATGTGTACACTAAGCATATGCTTTTCCATAACTACCAGTCCACCAAACGTTGGTTTTGACATATTTTAAACATGTCTATATCCAGGTAGAAATCATTTTCAGTTAATGTCACTGAATTTAGCAGTCTAGTCTAGTGGTGATGATTAGAAATTAAACATCATGACCAGTCAAAAATGATTATTTCAAAAATGAATTAATACTCCATCTCGCAAGGTTTTCCATCGCTAATGAGTAAGGTTGAAATTGTAATGTCAATACGCTGGCACAGATTTAAATGTATGTGAGCCACATCTTAATAACTCCTCATTTCTGCCTCAGTCAATTTTTTAGCACTTCCCCAACAGAATACAATCCATAGGCCTACAGCTCCATCTTTTGTTTTCATATCACTGCAAAATATAAAAAATAGGAATAGTACTAAAACAAGGTTTTCTTAGTTACAGTGCTAAAATAAATATCAGATTTACTAGGTGCTTTATGTCATACACAAAAGAATACAACACTGACAGAATGGCAGGATAGTCACCTAGGGATGGGCTAAGGTGTTTGTTAACTCTGAACTGAAATAACCATACCATGAAAGTATGTAGTGACAAATTCACAAAACAGAGCTCAAAGTGATGACATTTGCAGCACATAGACTAATATCATTCTGGCAGGCCAGTGAGTAAACGCAAGGTTGGACATATATATACGGTATACATGTATTGTTTATTGAAACTTTCCTGCAACCACAACAACATTGATTGTACAAGTACTACCACTCACTCTCACTGTCAGCTAGTTTGTCCGAATGAAATATCAATAACTAATGATCTAAACAATACATCACCCTGCATGAAATTGAAAAGAAATAAAGTTAAGCTAAATTTTGTTTGTAACACGAGGCCTACAAAAAATTGTACAAGATAAAATGAAGATTTGACAGACCTGTACTGAGTGAGAGGCACCGTTGCGTTGACGCCTGAGTGCAGCGAAGAAGGCAAGCCAGATTATCGCCCGATCCTCGTTGTTTCTCTCCTTTTCATATCCATTAATGTCAGTAAAGGTATTCCAAACTGCTTTCGGGTGAAAACTTTGTGGATATTACGGCCTCTGTTTTGTTTTTACCGTCATTAACACTCAACTTCTTCGAGTCATTCTCTCCAACTTATATCGGCATGCTTAAATGCCTTTCAACACTGTTTACAATGAAGTGCGCATGTGCATGTCAGTAACCTCAGGGAGGATCTGGGCGGTTTTTCAAATATTTTGTAATAATTGGTAGGGCCCCCCTTTGAAAAATTAATTCGTACGGGAAAACCTACGTTAGGATTTTCATGAAATTTGGACAGAGGCATCTTCTAGGATTCGTCTTTCCGGGAAAAATAATACCATGTGTGGGAAAATTCGTTTTAGCCAACCTGATGGCCCTTCCCTCTTTAAGGCATTTCATTGATGTACCTGAGAGAAATGTTGGACGGTAATGGTACACCCGTGAAGGGGAGGTAAGCGTTTCGGGGGCTGAAGGGGGAAACATGATTTGTCTTACTGTGTTAGATTTGATCCTTCGGAGTAATCTAAAAGAATACCTCCTAGGGAGGAGAGCTTTAAAAAGAACAGAACAAGCCTGGTTAAAGAAATCTGAAGAACTACAGTTTCTATAGAATCTAAAAATCTGAGACTTAATGACTCCCTTGAAAGTGTGAGGAGGATGGTATGACCCAGCATGTAGCAGCTGATGAGTGTCAGTAGGTTTGAAGAATACCTTGTAATCTAGATGCCCAGTAGTATGATATGTATGACCCTTGTAAATAGTTACATCCAAAAAATCCACAGAATTTTGATCAATAGTAGGCTGTAACTTAATGCTTGAGTCGTGAGAATTAAGAGTATCAATGAAAATATGAAGGTCTTCCAACGTATGCTGCCAAATGATAAAAATGTCATCCAGATACCGAAGGTAAATAAAAGGTTGTTTGTGACATTTGTGAAGAATATCACTCTCCCACTCAGCCATAAAAATAGAGGCAAAGTTAGGACTAAAACGTTTCCCCATAGCACACCCTTTAATTTGCTGAAAGATCTCCCCATTGAATTCAAAATCGTTACCTTTTAAGCTAAGTTCCAGCAATTCTAAAATGTCTTTATCCGGACGACGGTGGTCAGGATATCTTTGGAATGCTGATTTTATGGATTTAAGCCCCAAATCTATGTCAATGTTTGTATACATAGACTCCACATCCAGAGTGACCAAAATCACATCTTGTGGGATGGATTTCTCAGACAATTTGGCCAATAAATCATCCGTGTTTTTGATAAAGCTAGGATGCCGATTCGCTATAGGTTTTAGATAGTAATCAATTAGCTCTGATATTCTATAACTTTCACTGCCACAATCTGAGATAATAGGACGCCAAGGGGGCATTGTAGGCTTGGGCCATTTTTCAATGGGTTTGTGAATTTTCGGAAGAATATAGAAGACCCTGTTTCTAGAGTTATGATCAGATTCCAAATAACGATACTGTTTTTCATTAAGTAAGCCTTTATCTTGAAGAGAAACAAGAATTTTATTAAACTTCCTAACATTTTCAGGCCAAATTTCCTTATCAAGTTTTTTGTAATGGTGAGGGTTGCTTAGCTGCCGTTCTATCTCTTCAATATAATCCTGTTTAGACATAATAACTGTTGCCGAACCTTTATCAGCAGGTTTAATAACTATGTTTGGATTTCTCCTTAGCTTACTTAAGGCAAGACATTCTGAATGAGTGAGGTTATGTTGGTTTCTAGGATTAGTTAAAACCTCAAACTTCCTTGATACAGAGTCACGGCTTATGTTTATTTCTGGGTCATACATGTAAGAAGGGGGCGTATAACCGCTTTTAGATGTAAACGGCTTGCGTACCCCACTAGAATCTCTGTAGATATCAGCCAGACTTACAATTCTGGAGTACTCCATAACATGCACTAATTTACAAATAGAAAAGTCCCTATCAGATAATGATTTTGGGCAAGGCACAAATGAAAGTCCTCTACTGAGTAGAGATATATCATCAGCAGTGAGTTCCTCGTTACTAAGATTAACAATATTACTTCCTAAGCCAAAAGTAGGGTGGCACATAAATCTACTGTCTGAAGCCAGTGGGTATACAAGCAATTTGCTGTATCTTCGGTCCAGTGAATTTTGTCCGTGGATACTCTAAATTTTGAATTAGGGATTTTTGGTATGACGATAACTCTCTTCATCTTGGAAGCAGAAGAGTTATATAGGTTCAGGTTCGAAACTTCACTGGCCGGTAATTTAGTGGATGACTGAATCTCTACAAAGTAGATGAGCGAGTTGGAAAAAGTCTTCCTAACCGCTGTCATCATGTTGCGCATCTTAGTTAAGGAAGTGTTTGGCTCAGTAGTTGTCTTGTTATTGATACCAATATTCAAGATAACTTTCTCAGGTTGGGGACCTTGATACTTTTGAATTAGCGTCCGAAATGAATTGAAATTGGCACCAGGGAAACATTCTACCTGCATATCAGGGTGGGGGTCAAGGTTAATTCTAGATAGATTAGAGAGGGACTAGATGTACTAGGTCTAGCAGAAGTGATCCTAGTAGAAACGGGGGAAGACGGGGGACGAAAGGGGACAGAGGTACTACTAGGTCTAGGGGAGGGGGGCTGAGGGGATGAATAAGAGGGGGCAGAGGTACTAGGTCTAAGGGAGGGAGTACCAGTAGGGAAAGGCGATGGGGAAACAGAAGGTAAAGTTACAGACCTAGGAATCTGTGACTGCAGAGTTGAAGGTGAGATAACAGATGTCGACGGGCTGACAGACGGATGGGGTTGGGGAGACGATGGTGGACTAAACTGAGAAGTAGCAGCAGAAGTGACAGATTTAGTGATGGAAAGAAGAGAATAAAAATTTTGAATGGTCGAAAGTTGTAATTTACCTTTATAACTCATAAATATATATGTGTACATGTATGCATCACCTCGTTAACGAGGAATGATAAAGCATATACTTGAATACAGTATTCTTTCATTTTTGTGATGACTAAACTAATAAGAAATTTCTTAGATGTTTTTTTAATTGCTAACAGTAAGCCTGTAAAATATAAAGCATCCGTGTATTCAAACAAAGCGGCAGTGTATTCTAATTTAAGAAGTAAGAAAATTTGGTTTATCGTAAATAAAAATAGCATGGAAAAGGGGATTCCCCTGGCAGAAATAAGGATCGTTTTGATTGGTTATAAATTACCCAGCCTCGACATCCTTTTAACAGATGTCAAACAGGTATAATTAAGTACTTATTTATGGATATGAGTAATGAGTCATAATTATTCTAATTTATCAAACTGACTCAGTTCGCATTTTCGTGCCTCTTGCATAACATCCATCATGCGTGATTCGGACATCTTCGGGATCCGGTCCCGCTTCCGCTAAACGCTTTTAACTTAAAGACACACTTGCCGCCGTAGCCTGTTTGACATTTGTTAAGAAACCCAATTTACATGAGATTAGTACGACTAATACCACTAAACTTAAACATAGGACACATAAAACATGTCTAGTTAGCTTTAGAATGTAGAAATGGGGTGAAAAACAAACGAAGAATCGAAGCCTGATTACAACAACAACGATCAGTGTCGGTCAACTTTCGTGTTGGATTACCCTCATTTCAGGCCTTTTTATCTGTCGTTTACACTCATCAGCAGGCTTTTCCAGTCGCTGTTAACCGATCGTCAGTCTGTATTTCTCAGATAAATAGGCCTACGTAAAATTACACTGTGCCGTTAGTTCTCTCACTCGACTGAAACATAAAATCGCCAATAGGTTGGTTTGTTTACGTTACGGGCACCTAACAATTCAAATCTTCAAATTCAAATTAAAAATGCAAAGTGACGTCCAAACTTTTAAATTTTGGTAAAATTAGAAAGTTCCTAACTTATATTGTCTGGGAAAAATACAGAAAACGGACTTTCTTTTTAAATGTAAACAATATTCCTGATTTTCGCGACAAGTGTGCCTTTAAGAGGACTCTTGGCATATCTGGACAACATGGGGAGTTTACGATCCATCTTTTTAGACATACGCTAAGATTAAAGTGGCATGAGCTGCCAACATGTTGACATTTTGACGTTAATACAGAATGTTGAAATTATTGGCTATTTTTCTGAAGACGTTCAGAAGCTTTTTAGTGCTTCTAGTCTCGAAAATGTACGATACAGTATTGTTTTGAACTAACTTTGGCTTAGAATGAATGAATGGTCGTCCCAGTTATTTAAATTTTGTTTACTTTTCGGTTCGTACATGCCACATACTGTATGGATTGTCCTTATTCCAACGCCAATCATTTAATTTTTTGATGGCCTTCAAAGCCTCTTACTGTCGTGACGATCATAAATTATGAAAAAGTGTGAATTTTGGCAGCCCATGCTACTTTAACCTTAGTTAAAGAGCGCTTTGTGCAAGTGGGCCCTTTTTCACAAAACGGCGTTGATGTATCTTTTGCGTAACTTCTTTAGCAACTTATCTCTGCAGTATGCATGGGTTGCCATGGCAGTGACAGGCACCGGGATTTGCCAAAGTACTAGTAGACTGCGTTTCCAGCGCTTTGTGCAAGTGGGCCCTTTTTCACAAAACGGCGTTGATGTATCTTTTGCGTAACTTCTTTAGCAACGCATCTCTGCAGGATGCATGGGTTGCCATGGCAGTGACAGGCACCGGGATTTGCCAAAGTACTAGTAGACTGCGTTTCCACCTTTAATAGTCCTTGAATCATCAAAGTTAATGAGATTTTTTGCGACATTGACATCATTGTGGACTGTATTTTAGAATATTATGTGGGGATATATTTGTTAGAATGCCATAAAATACCGGTACTTTAAATTTTAGTAGGGTCACATTTCAGAAAAAAACACGATTTTTTAAGAAGATGGCGGACTTCCTGTGAAAAACATGGCGAACCAGTGTGTTTGTCAAAATCTCAACAAAGAATGACATATGCAGTTTTGTACTCTATTTTAGAGTATAACATCCCTTTTCTCCTTGAGAGCGGAACTCCGTTCGGCTTCAACATACCAATGAACTATATGGCAGCAGGTCACAATTTCATTTCCCATTTTCGGTAATGTAAATGTCTGCACTCACAGCACCTTCCCTAACTTTCGTTGAACCAACTCCTTAAACAGTCCTTTGGGAGTGTTTTAAGCACAATTTATTCATAGGTTGCAGGTAGAATTTTTTTCACTATCATTACAAAGAGCTGATAGGGGTCACTTTGCTCATAGTCCGCCAGATGTAAACAGACCGAAGCACCAAGGTGAAGAATTACTTATGGATAACAACTTCTTGGTTTATTGGGTGACGGCGTTTTGATGTAGTTCTTACATCGTTATCAAAGTCAACTTCTTGGTTTATTGGGTGACGGCGTTTTGATGTAGTTCTTACATCGTTATCAAAGTCATTGACTTTGGCAACGACGTAAGAACTACATCGAAACCTCGTCATCCAATAAACCAAGAAGTTGTTATCCATAGGTAATTCTTCACCTTATTGTAACTTATTATTTTCAACTTCTAACTGCCATTGAAAGATTAAACCAAAGCACGCCTAACTACCAGATCTCCATCCACCTAAACTGGTCTCATTCCACTTCCAAAATCATTTTCAGACAGTAACTCAACTACGAAAGCCCAGAGGGCTCATTCGAATTTCGAATTTCAGATTTTGAAATTCGAAAGTCACATTTCTTAATTTCGAAATTCAATATTCACACTTAGTTAATTAAACAATCACTGACACCTTTTAAATTAGTTTTCACCAATCAAATTATTGTTGACACTTAAATACATGTACACTGGAATGTCAGCGATTTCCTTATTGAATTTAAATTTTTTTTGAAACTCGAAATTCGAAATTCGAAATTGCAAGGTGAGTTTTAAATTTCGAATTTCAAATATTGAAATTGGAAATTGGAAGGTGAGTTTCGAATTTCGAATTTCAAATATTGACAATAAGGTGAAGAATTACTTATGGATAACAACTTCTTGGTTTATTGGGTGACGACGTTTCGATGTAGTTCTTACATCGTTATCATAAAATCTACAAAAATACAGGAGGCCAGGAAAAAATAATAAAAAAAAAACACACGCCAAACCGGAAGTAAGAAATTGTGACCTGTGTTCATATGCTTGAAATGGAGGTCGCATCAAATGCCGCCATTACTAAGAGATCGGTCATGCACGCGCTCATCAACTATCAACGGCGGAGCTTTAAAAAAGTTAGATCCAAACCAGCCAATGAGACGTGTCTATTCCACGTATATAGTTCATTGCAGCATACCGCACGTAAATCCCAGAGTGTGATTCGAATGCTCCTCCCCTGACCTTTACTCTGTTTAAATCATCAAAAGGTAGATCACAGAACCCGGTTTCATAATTAAGGTTAAAAACTGACGAGGCTTAATTTTTTTTAAAGTGGCATGAGCGGCCAAAATCCACACTTTTTTCATAATTTCTGATCGTCACGATCGTAAGAGGCGTTGAAGGCCATCGAAAAAACTAAATGATTGGCTTTGGAATGATGAAAATCAATAAAATCTACGGCCTATACGAACCGAAAAAGTGTCTGAAAAGTAAACAAAATTTAAATAACCGAGACGACCATTCCTTCATTCTAAGCCAAAGTTGGTTCAAAACAATATTTTTATCTTCATTCTCGAGACTAGAAGCACTAAAAAGCTTATGAATTATACGTCTTGAAAAAAAAATAGTCAATAGTTTCCACATTCTGTTTTACCGTCAAAATATCAACATTTTGGCAGCTCATGTCCCTTTAAGTAAGGCCTAATTAAAAACGTTTTTCATTAACATGGCAAATAAAATGTTTCTTCTTCAAGATGGGTTTATTTATCTTCTCGCTGCTCTAGATATCATTGAAAATATTTTGTATATCAAATACAATAACGTTGGAATAATCCAAGGAATGGGTGACATGCAGATACCTCTGCCACTTACAGAAAATGGTAACTTTTAAAAAATATTGATAACTATCAACTTGATGCCTGCAGGGGGTGGGGGCTTTGTCCGTGAATATTAGAGGGAGTGGGGCGTTGCCCGTGGATATTAGAGGGAGCGGGGCGTTGCCCGTGGATAGTAGAGGGAGCGGGGCGTTGCCCGTGGATATTAGAGGGAGTGGGGCTTTGTCCGTGGATATTAGAGGGAGTGGGGCGTGGTCCGTGGATATTAGAGGGAGTGGGGCGTGGTCCGTGGATATTAGAGGGAGTGGAACTTTGTCTGTTGATATTAGAGGGAGTGGAACTTTGTCCGTGGATATTAGAGGGAGTGTGGCGTTGTCCGTGGATATTAGAGGGAGTGGGGCGTGGTCCGTGGATATTAGAGGGAGTGGAACTTTGTCCGTGGATATTAGAGGGAGTGGAACTTTGTCTGTTGATATTAGAGGGAGTGGAACTTTGTCTGTGGATATTAGAGGGAGTGGGGCTTTGTCTGTGGATATTAGAGGGAGTGGGGCGTTGTCCGTGGATATTATATGGAGTGTGGCGTTGTCCGTGGATATTAGAGGGAGTGGGGCGTTGTCCGTGGATATTAGAGGGAGTGGAACTTTGTCTGTGGATATTAGAGGGAGTGGGGTGTTCTCCGTGGATATTAGAGGGAGTGGAACTTTGTCTGTGGATATTAGAGGGAGTGGGGCGTTGTCCGTGGATATTAGATGGAGTGTGGCGTTGTCCGTGGATATTAGAGGGAGTGGGGTGTTATCCGTGGATATTAGAGGGAGTGGGGCGTTGTCTGTGGATATTAGAGGGAGTGGGGCGTTGTCCGTGGATATTAGATGGAGTGGAACTTTGTCCGTGGATATTAGAGGGAGTGGAACTTTGTTCGTGGATATTAGAGGGAGTGGAACTTTGTCTGTGGATATTAGAGGGAGTGGAACTTTGTCTGTGGATATTAGAGGGAGTGGGGCTTTGTCTGTGGATATTAGAGGGAGTGGGGTGTTGTCCGTGGATATTAGAGGGAGTGGGGCTTTGTCCGTGGATATTAGAGGGAGTGGAACTTTGTCTGTGGATATTAGAGGGAGTGGGGCTTTGTCTGTGGATATTAGAGGGAGTGGGGCGTTGTCCGTGGATATTAGAGGGAGTGGGGTGTTGTCCGTGGATATTAGAGGGAGTGGAACTTTGTCTGTGGATATTAGAGGGAGTGGGGCGTTGTCTGTGGATATTAGAGGGAGTGGGGCGTTGTCCGGGGGCAGGAGAGTGCGATGACAGTTACGAATCCTTCCAAATTCAATGCTCTTTGCTAAAACAAATATGATAAACCACCTCTTCTTACATGCAGTGTTATGTACCAGTTATATCAATTAAATTGCACTCATGCTGTCACGAAACCCAGTTAAAATACTGTCAATCTGGGCACGATTTGTGTTGTTCCTAACTTCAACAAAATTTTTCTCTCTGTGATTCACTGATAGCCTTACCACGTTTACAGTTTCCGGTGTATTTTTTACGTACGAGAGAAAAAGAAATGATCATTTCACGTCGTTAAATTTGTGCAAGTTTACGTGACCCTGTGGTAAAATTACAACTGAAGACAAAGCTCTTCATTAAGTATACGCCCCTTGCAGAGCTAATTAATTGTCTATTTTAGATAATTCATTGTATATTAAATATTGCATAAATTGCCAAAGCGCAGGTGCCTATGGCTAGAAAACAAAAGTTTAATTTTAAGATGTCAAAATCCAGGACACTCTATATTTTGCAGCTCAACAGAGAAGAACGTTTTTCTCCAAAATCTCTTGTAGAGAACACGTTGAGTCAGTCTTTTACAGGCGAAATTTCAATAAAGTTCGTTGTATGTTTTATTATGTTGATATTTTGACGTTAAAACTGAATGTTGAAATTATTTTCTATTTTTTTTTTCAAGACGTATAATTCAGAAGGTTCAGAGATTATGAAAAAAGTGTGAATTTTGGCAGCTGATCATGCCACTTTAAGTGTTCATAAATATATTAGTGAAAGCTCTGTCGAAAGATCTATGCAGAGTAAACGGCATCGGTTTAAAATAACACAAAAATATTTCGCCAAAAAAAAATATATTGTATAAGTTGACACAATTTAAAATAGAGATTGATCCTACTGCCATTCGTTGGTCTCGTGATGAAGATTTCGTAGAATGGCACGAGATCTCGATTGAAGTTGACACATATTAGGAAACCTTGACGATGTACAATTGAACTAGGAGTATATCCGCGTCGTGTTTAAATTGATGTTTACAGAACTGTTTTCTTGAACAAAAGAAAGTTATTTCAATTAATTGGTATTTGTTCTTCAACTTTGAGCAAGAGTTCTGACTGGAGGACTTATATATACGGATAAGACAAATTGCAAGCCTCTTCATTCAACCAGAAGTAGTTTAATTGAAATTTCTTGTCCCGAACATTCTTAGCTACAGGTCAATCTAAACAGAGAAGTTAATCTTCGCATGCGAGACTGAAGCGCAGGGGAGGTAAGCATGTGGGCACGATTGGCTACAGGTCTGACGACATTATCTCACAGTTTGAGGTTTACAATAACGTAGCCTACATAGACGACGTGACTTGAAGATATGAAGATATGTTTTCATTCATATTCAAGCTATTATTCTGTGTTGAACCAGTCTTCCGGTCTTTTCTTTGTTACATAATAGAAATTATCCGATCGCGGAATTCATACGTTATCTTGATCTTTTAATGGCACACTCACCGCTAAATTACAGAAAATTGTGTAAATAAAAAAACAACAACACTTTTTTTATATTTTCACATGCTGTTAGAACTTTTCTTTTTTGCAAATATTTTTATGGAACATTTTGTATTTTTAATTAAATACCCTTATGTTTACACGCACTCAAAACGAATTAATGGCAGACCTGCTTCATACAATTAGTCTCAAACCGATCAATGGTTGTTTTAAGAAAAATATAATTTTCATTAATTTAATCGTTACAAATCAGGGTTGCCATACAGGGTTCAAGTTTATGTCATTAACATTTAAATTTTGACAGAGCTATTTTGTGTTTTCAATCAACATGACTATAACATCGAGTGAGTCAAAATTTATTCGGATCCGAGAGGTCAAAGGTCAGTGGGCGTGGAAAAATAATAATTGTCAATAATAGACAAACTTTGACCTGTAGGATGTGATGAGGAGCGATTGAAAAAAATTTACTTCAGACCCCTCCGAATGACATTGCCTTTAGATACGTCTCAATTTAAACATTTTGAATATAACTGGGCACATAATGAGACACATGTTAATTTTTACTAATAATAAACTCATTTTCGTCACAGCTGTCAGAAAGGCTAGCCTAAGGTGGAAAGTACAAGTATGCATTTAGGCGCACATAGTTTAGCTCTTAGGCAGAAATAATCTACGCGAGTGAAAAACTATCGCGGTTTTGTCTTCATTCTGTTTTCGTTACCCTAAGAATACAGTCATATATACAGTTTTCAACCCCGTTTTGAATATCCATTAATCCCACCTGCCTTTTATATTTTACTTCCAATACACATTTGAAATATTCCTGTTTTTATCTTTACCGTAATTTTTTTGTAAATCTGCCAACTACCCCTTTGTAAAAAAAACCAACGTTAAAAATTAGCCTGACAGATTTCAAAACTCTTTTCGCACAACGGCAACGTGTCACATGATCCGACAATTTCTGCATAAGCTGAACAGTTTGATGAACAGTTGGAATCCTCGCATCACGTGACTGCGAGGTTTTGACAATTCGGTTGATGGAAAATAATTAGCTCACCCTTATAATGGGGGTTTAATGTGTGGCACTTCCTGACCGGCAAGTAAGTAACAAAGGAAAAAGACACATGAGTGCGGATAGTATAGTGAACCGCAAAAAAAACTTTAACTCCTTTTTGGATATTGATAATCAGTGTATTTCAAATAGATGTAAACACATCTATCAACGGAATGATTCAAAATTTGACATGATTGATCATCATCATTGGAAGACAAATGTTAAAGAATTTCAGTGTAAAGTGTATGGCCACTATGGGCGTTGATAACAGCGTTGCATCGTCGGAACGTTGAGTGGATGAGACGGTTGATAAAGATGATAGGAACTTGGGCCCAAACTCTGTGATACGCCTGAGTGAGTTCAGCTGCAGTTGTCCGCCTTGGCCGCACGAGATTGAGCCCCCTCTGAATCTCGTCCCACAAGTGTTCTATCGGATTTAAGTCTGGACTGAGAGCAGGCCATTGAAGAGTCTGTATGTTGTTTTGCCAGAGAAAGCCTCTTGTTGCTCTGGTAGTATGGGCTCATGCGTTCTCCTGCTGGAAGACATGATTTCCATGAGCAAAATGGGACACGATGAAGTGTCTCAGCGCCTGATCGATGTAGCGGGCAGCTGTTACACCATTTCCTCTACCAGGACCAGGAACACCAAAAGACTGCAGTTCTATACTCACGGTAACGCCAATTCCGATGCTGTGTGACCCATTGCAGACGAGCGCGGCGATGTCGAGCAGTGATGATCGGACCCCTGTAAGGCCTGTGACATCGGACATTTGCCTGTTTCAAACGCCTGCGCACCATGTCGTTGCTGATTGGTCTCTGGTGATTGCCAATGGTTGTCCTTGCAGTTTCCGCAGCTGTAGCGAAGCGGTTTTGCAGGTGTTGACGGACAATCTGTCGATCTTGCCTCAACGTTGTTACGGGCAGTCTTCCACTACGAGGATGGTCTGCTGTGCTTCCAGTGGCTTCAACCCGTTGCTGCAGGCGGTATATTGTTCGAACATGAACATTGAAGTGGTTTGTCACAGCTCTTGCAGTCTGGTCAGCATGAAGTCTTCCCAAGGCTTGGTCTCTCTGCTCTCGTGACAGTCGTGGCATGTCACTACTGTCAAACTGTGAATGATTCGTTGCATGCTTGGTGCCTTTTTTAAATAGGGATGACACCTCGCAACACAAGTGCATTGTGACCGAAAAAGCACCCCATCGTTACTTTAGTAACTGTGCTTTGATGACATGTTTTGCATATTAGTAACATGATCAGAAACCAAACTTTCCTGACCACTGGCTTCAAACCAGGTCTAGCAAGGATATCAAAAGAGAAAAATTATTGAAAATTATGATAATATATGCATTTAGCAACATTTGAATAGGGGGACGTTTCTTTTGCGGTTCAGTATATTTGCTTTGCTTACTTGACATGTGAGTTTGAAAGGCACGAGGTTTTGAAAATGAAGGAACCGACTTATGGTTAGAAAAACTAATATTCTCTAAGAATATCTGAAAAAATTGTGAGTGGATTTTCACTCCGTCGCCGTATGTGGAAGAGTTGCCCTGTGCACCGAGGGTCATGGGTTTCCTCTCCCATTAAACCTGGCAACGCCGCCATAAAAATGAAATAATCTTGAGTGCGGTCGCACTTGAGTGCTGCCGCGTTTTGTTTTTGAAGGAACCTGATTACCATATTTTACATGTGGGACATAGAGGCCTGGGGAATTTTTTTCGCGCATGTGTTAATGGGATCAAAGGTCAAGGTCACCTAGAGATCACACATGGGCTAAAAAGCTTGTTAACACGTTTATCAGAAAACGGTTGCTTTAAATTATCTTAAACTTGGGATATGTGATTGATATACTAAGGTTGCGAGCAGAATGACTTTTGACGAACATCGGCCCACAGGTCAAGGTCAAATTTTGGACCAAAAACCTTGTTACTATGTTTAACATAATTGGTCTTTCAAATTTCATGAAACTAAGGTTTCAATCGGAACAAAATTTGAAGAAGATGGGTCCAAGGGTCAAGGTCATCGAGAGGTCACACATTGGATTAAAGGCTTGTTTATCCCGGTTTTTCTTTCTTCAGAAAACCGTTGTTTGAAATTGCATAAAATTTGGGATATAACAGGGCTACACTGAGGTTTCAATCTGAGCCAAATTTGACGCAGATCGGTCAAGGTCAGCGAGAGGTCAAATCTGATTTCAAAACCTTTCTTAGAAAAATGCCTTTTCAAATTTGTAGAAAACTTGTTTAAATTTCTAGAAAATTGGGATATATCATTGCGATATACTTAGGTTGCGAGCTGACTGGTTTATGACGCACATTGGTTTTACAGGCAAGGTCACCAAGAGGCACACAGGAGCTAAAAAGCTTATTACGTTTCTCAGGGACCCGTTGTTTTAAATTTCTGTTGGGAACGGCTAGCTTGTCACATTATCTTATACATGCAGAGCTTAAACATGTATTAAACAATGACCTTATTATACGGCAAATCACCGTATTTTTGGGCTGAATAAAAATGGCGTCGAAGGTAAATATCAAAATGTTTCACTGCAGACGAAAAAAGAAAATAAAAATAATTATAAATTTATTAAATTCTAATATCATTTAGAAAGTTATTTGTTTATATATTTTATTTAGCCCGGTAAACCACATGTTGTGTAACGCAAAGAAGAGACGCAGTTTCGGTACATTCCAGGAATCCTCCAATACTTCAATTAGAAAACTGATCGCGCCTGAAAGTTAACAAACAGAGTATTTCGTCCCCTTACATTATCACGAGGACACTCCCGATGGGCCCTGAAGAGGATATGGAAATTGTACGGCACACGGCTACCTTTTTGTTCGCCACATTCAAAATGACCTGCAGCCTATCAGAGGGTATTTCACGCACGTAAATCCCCGAAGTTATCAGACTGGCGCAGACTGTCCGAGGCGTGTCAAAGTCGACCGGTAGCGAGCGAAGATAGCCGAAGGATCTTCCGAGTGCAGATAAAGAATGTCAACCCTGCAAATAAACCCCCTCCAATTGACCTGTACAGTATTCTCCCTTGATCTGGTAGAAATTCTACTGACATTTACACATTTCGTTAAAATTTCTTTTTGATTGGTATTTGGACAAATACCTGTCTGTTGTGAAAGTAACAGTTAACAGCCTGTCATTTTAGTAAATAACATAAAAGGTTACTTAAAGTGGCATGAGCTGCCAAAATGCTGATATTTTGACGTGAAAACTGAATGTTGAAATTATTGTCTATTTTTCTCAAAACGTATAATTCAGAAGCTTTCTCGTGCTTCTAGTCTCGAAAATATACGATAAAGTATTGTTTTGAACTAACTTTGACTTAGAATGAATGAATGGTCGTCCCGGTTATTTAAATTTTGTTTACTTTTCGAACACGTTTTCGGTTCGTACAGGCCACATTCTGTAGGGATTTTCCTCATTCCAACGCCAATCGTTTAGTTTTTTGATGGCCATCAAAGCGCCTTACTATTGTAACGATCAAAAATTATGAAAAAAGTGTGAATTTTGGCAGCTCATGCCACTTTAAATTAAGAATCTTAAAACCGATTAAGGACCAGTTTCCAGCCGCTGCCCTTTCATGGGTGACTACTCCACGAAAATTAGTTCATTAGTTTTGCGCTTACAACATAGCTGTTTTAGATAGAATTTGTTTTTAGTTCGGAGAAAACCAAAAACTATGGAAATGTATCAATGGGGAGTAGATATTTTCAAACGAGGCTGGGTTTGCACGATTACGAATTTTAAAAAAAATCAATATTCCAGAATGCCGTTTGACACACTTTAGCTCCAGGTCCAAAAAGATTACAAAATGTAACAAGATACAACAATTATAAATCCAAAAGGAAATTCGCCCATCTACGCATAATGTATATGGCTTTTAATGACATTTACAAATTGAAAGTATAAATCAAGACGACGATAACAATTTCTTAGTTTATTGGGTGACGACATTTCGATGTTGTTCTTACATCGTTATCAAAGTCAATAGCAATCAACAAGTAGAAGTGCATTATATTGTGTTCGACGTAGTTCTTACATCGTTATCAAAGTCAATAGCAATCAACAAGTAGAAGTGCATTATATAGTGTTCGACGTAGTTCTTACATCGTTATCAAAGTCAATAGCAATCAACAAGTAGAAGTGCATTATATAGTGTTCGACGTTGTTCTTACATCGTTATCAAAGTCAATAGCAATCAACAAGTAGAAGTGCATTATATAGTGTTCGACGTAGTTCTTACATCGTTATCAAAGTCAATAGCAATCAACAAGTAGAAGTGCATTATATATTGGTGGAGAGAAATACAAGTTAAGACAGGTGTTAGAATATCTGGATTAAGAAACAATGAAACAATAGAGATGAGTTAAGTTAGCTGTGGATTATCTTTGACTTTTTTGAAGTCGGGCGTATACAAATTGAGAGAAACACAAAATATAGTAAACACTGGCAAACAAAAGTGTAATTTATTGGGTAACACTTAACAAACCTAATATATCACAATTAACTCCAGAACAACAGCTATTTTAACATTTCATAGAAATATACAATGTTAAATAACTATTTTCGATCTTTAGACCATTGATATAACTGACTATTGCACCCGACTAGACTAGTTCTCTTGGGGTGTTTTTAAAGCATATAGAACTGTATCACAATTTATTGATCTTTAAACAGTTGCCACAGGTTTATATATATATAGTTGCCTCGTACGATCAAGCTTGTCTGTGAGCTCTGGGCCAATTCTTATCCACAGGAACCAACACGGTACTTAACGAATAAATCTAACTAAGGTAACGTACATGATTTCCACAGGAAAAAGATCAGGTAAAATGGAATGTTTTTAATTAGTTAGTGTCTTTTAGAAAGTGAGCATAACAGTATTCTCGTTATTTTGGGATTACACTTTCTTGAAAATATGGTAGAAATTCTTCTACCGATTTTTTGGGTGACGCCCGAAACGGGAATCGAACCCAGGTCCCAGAGTATGGCCGGTTGGCTGAATGGATAAGGCAGCCGGCATTTAGTGCTGGCGATAGGTGCCATACTCTGGGACCTGGGTTCGATTCCCGTTTCGGGCGTCACCCAAAAATCGGTAGAAGAATTTCGACCATATTTTCAAGAAAGTGTAATCCCAAAATAACGAGAATACTAAATTGGAATGGATGTTCCCCGATGCTCTATCCCAGATATGTGTCAACATAAATTTGAAGAAAGACAAATAAAGAAAAAAACAAACAACTCAAAAATGACAAATCAACATCATTGAAAAAACTAGTCACGGGTATAATACCAACAAGGTTTGAAGTAAATTACAACTTATTAATTGAGAATATATATAGGCAAAATTTGACAATCTGCAGAAACCAACGGCAATAACTGTAAACAGATATCAATATCACAGAGAAAAAGTTTTCGGGGAGCATAAAACACTTCAACCACGGAATTGCCAGATTGCTCTCAGCGCTAAAGGGGGTATTTGCTTAGCATTGTTTATATTTTTGCGGAAACTACTGCTAAATTGATAAATAAGATTTGATTGAAAGGTGCTAGGTCGATTTTCAGCGAAAAAATGTACAATTAACGAGGAATTAATGCGAATTTTGTGGTACTTTGTTTACCGTCTGACAGACGGTTTCGGTTTGAAGTAAACAGAGGTCCTATACATGGGTGAACCTTGAAAACCTCATTAATATGCATCTATCTGATAAACTGTAAAGAGCCGAAATTCTTTAGTTTACTTCTACATTATGTAATCAGGACAAAAAACACATACACGTCAGAAGATAACGAAACGATCGATCGGCTTGTTTCACAAGCAGCCTACGGTACCGTAAGTCTTTAGGTAACTGCCATAGCAGCCCATGCTGTAGAGATATACGTTGATATGGCAGTTACGTAAAAACTTACGCTACGCCGCATTGTGAAACAGGCTCCTGGGCCCTGTTTCACAAAGCCGCGTAGCGTAAGTTTTTACGTAACTGCCATAGCAGCCCATGCTGTAGAGATATACGTTGATATGGCAGTTACGTAAAAACTTACGCTACACCGCATTGTGAAACAGGCTCCTGGTATTTAAAAAAAGAGTTAAGGTAAAAGAATAGTCTGAAAAACTTTAAGTGACAAAAGTTGAGAAAGGTTAGTCTCCAATTTTGTGCTTTATGAAGTCCATTAACTCAACGAGGTTGTAATATTTGGCCTCTTTCAGGATTTCTCGCAGCGTAGTTGTCTCACAAGGCATTGAAGAAAAGGAGCCTGAGCCGTCTCTCAGAAAATTCAAAATGAAACGGAAATGAGTCCCATCTCTATCAATGAAATAACTACCATCTTGGTCTTGTGTTAAGGAATGTTTCCCGCTAAACATAACACCCAAAAGTGAGTTCGGCTCCTTGCCAAGAGTTTCTCTGGAGGTTTCAAAAATATGGCCGCCAACATTTATTTTCACTTTTGAATCAGCAATTTTATTTAAAGTTTTGATTTTTTTCAGTTCTTCTTCCAGTTGTTTCTTTTGAACCAAAAAATCAGCCAATCCGACCTTAAATCTTTCCATTTTTTCATTTAGGAAAGTTTCTTTTTCAATAATATCTTGTTCTCGGGCCGCCAACTGTTTTTCTTGGTTAAGATTCTGTGTGATTTTGGCCTCCAAGCTGGTATTCAATGCGTCTGTCTCTGTTTTCATGGTTTTGATAACTTTTGTGCAGATGTCCTTGACCTTTTCCTTATTTGTATCAATTAAATTCTTCATGTCAATGCTTACGTTATCCAAAATCTGTTCTAGCTGAATCTCCCATTCGGAAGAGTTACCTACCTTGACGAACTCTTCAGTCAAACATGGGGCTCCTCTGGAAACATTGGGTGTAAGGCTTAGGGATACAAAATCATCAATCAAACACTCAACAGCCACTGTAATTTTGTAATCCATAAGCAGCATCTCCTGGAAGAGATAGGACTTAGTTGCGTCATCAGAGGGCAAACTTTGATCCGGTCTCTTGTAAGAAGGGGCCTGATGAGACGAAAATGACAAATACAACTCTTGTGCTGGGTACATATTTTGCCGATTTGTCATGAATTGTATCAACTTTGGAAACTGGTCACATATTATTTGAAGAAAAGACGTTTGTGACAGCCCAGAGACCTTTTCACATTTTTCAAGACCATTGTGCTCAGTGATTAACCAAAGATTGGACGAACTGGATGATGGAATTCCCAGTTTATGCTTGAACTGTTCGTTCCAAAACTGCACAGTGTCCCAGGCATATAATTGGACAATGGTGTGCTTGTCTGGTTGACCCAGTTCTGTTATCGGACACAAGTGAACCATGAGGATGTCAAGAAACTTGTCAGCTAGCACATTGTGACTTCCATCCGATGACAACGGGTTATACAATGGATTACGATGACGACGTCTTACCAAAGACAAACTGTCAACCCCATACCAAGCATATAAGATGGTCCATGAAGACTCAGAGATGTATTTATTCTCAACATCCATTTCACAAACAGCAATAGGACCCAGGCTGTTACAAGGTGAATCGTTCTCCAACATAGCGCTGCTCTCAAAGGAAGACATCAATGAACCTTTGGACGTTGTAGGAGTTGATGATGTTCTACAACCCTTTGGAGATGCCAGACTTATCCATTGCGCTAGCCACACCTCAGAAATAGCATATTCCCAAATGTCCTCCTGTACATCAGCGAGAGGATCAGAGAGTAATCTCCCCTGAACTCTAAATGGTGGGAGAGATGAACTGGGTGGGCCCTGTAAACAAGTAAACAAACATAAAGAATAGAATCTGAAGGATACCCTGCCCCCCCCCCACACACACCAATGAAAGCAAAGGCTTGCAAATATGAACATAAATGTATTTTAAAAGCTAATCTACCATTGGTAGGTCTTCAGATAATTACTTAGTAACCATAGCAACCATCATATCAAAAAGTCAAGTTTTACTGAGACAGAAAGGTACCAGTGATCAAACAACAGTAAAATATGAGTGTTTTTATTTTCCTTACAAGGACGATGCCCTTTTAAAGGGTATCCCAAATGTCATCATATTTAACTTTGTAGAGTTTAATAAAGTCAACATAGGGAACAGTCAAACCGCTTAGACTCAAAACTTACATTGTACATTTGTTTACATTTGAAATTCAAATATAAATCGGGGTATGAGACACATGTCACACATCTACCTGTAAGCTACAGTGTAACTACATTTCTATATTTGAAAATAATATTAAAATAAATGCAACAGTTTTAAAGTTATAATTATTGAGCGGGACGTAATTTCAATAAATTCCTTGATGCCTAATGACATGGTGACTGTTTTGGCCACCAAAAAATCTAGACCAAAATTAAATTTGAGCAGCCGACACATTGTCTACTACATGTAGTACATGTAAGCTAACTATATAAGAAAAAATGTACATCCATACTATAGTTTTTACTTTTAAAGTCTTGATTACTGCCTAAAGGAGGTGACTGATTCGCCGCCAAAAAATAGAGATACCAATTCTTTGGTAAGCAACAGATTGTCTACCCTGTAAGACAACTACATTTTTACAAAAAAGATAAATTAAATTTATGTAATAATTTTATAGTAATGGATTGGTTACCAATTTGGTCGCCCCAAAATATAGACCCGAACTGAAACTGAGTACTTGGCACATTGTTTACCTGTAAGCAAACCAAAAATTTGGAGAGAAAAAAAATAAATTACGACTTACACTTTTCTTTTAATTCCTGGATGTTTAATGCCTGGGAGAATATTTTGTTCACCAAGAAATATAGACCCCAATTCAGGCTTTTGAAAAAAAAAACTAAAATCCATGCATGGATGGAGCTGACATGCTTTCTTTTAATTTCTTGATGCCCTAACGGCTTGGTGACTCTTTTGGCCACCAACAAATTTAGACTCCAACTCAAAGTTGGGCATGCAACACATCATCTACCTTCAAATAAAATTCAAATCCATGCAAAAGTGATGGAGTGGAAACAAGTTGGGACAGACAGACGTAACTACAGACAGACGTAACAACAGACAGATGTAACAACAGACAGACGTAACTACAGACAGACGTAACAACAGACAGATGTAACAACAGACAGACGTAACTACAGACAGACGTAACAACAGACAGATGTAACAACAGACAGACGTAACTACAGACAGACGTAACAACAGACAGATGTAACAACAGACAGACGTAACTACAGACAGACGTAACAACAGACAGATGTAACAACAGACAGACGTAACTACAGACAGACGTAACAACAGACAGATGTAACAACAGACAGACGTAACGACAGACAGACTTAACAACAGACAGACGTAATGACGGACAGACTTACATATCAAGATTTTTTTAATACAAATGTGGTTACAGCATCATCATGGAAGAAGAAAAATAATATTTTCTTAATGAAACCAAAAATAATTATAAACGTCTATCTGTTTGAATCACGACAGCTGATTGTGACTCTGTACATAGGGACAACAAAATTACTATATGTAGAAAAGAAAATGAAAATGTTTAAAACTAATATTTATACAAATTATAATTGTGAAGTTCAAATTCAGTGCTTCGTTAATTTGTGGTATTGTATTATGTTACTTGCTACTGAGAGTCAAGAACATTGTGAACTCCTCTGACATAGTCACTATCTAGGCAGTGAGCTCTGGCACAGTCACCATCTAGGCAGTGAGCCCTGGCATAGTCACTATCTAGGCAGTGAGCCCCGGCATAGTCACTATCTAGGCAGTGAGCCCTGGCATAGTCACTATCTAGGCAGTGAGCCCCGGCATAGTCACTATCTAGGCAGTAAGCTCTGGCACAGTCACCATCTAGGCAGTAAGCTCTGGCATAGTCACTATCTAGGCAGTGAGCCCTGGCATAGTCACTATCTAGGCAGTGAGCCCTGGCATAGTCACTATCTAGGCAGTAAGCTCTGGCACAGTCACCATCTAGGCAGTGAGCCCTGGCACAGTCACTATCTAGGCAGTGAGCCCTGGCATAGTCACTATCTAGGCAGTGAGCCCTGGCATAGTCACTATCTAGGCAGTGAGCCCTGGCATAGTCACTATCTAGGCAGTGAGCCCTGGCATAGTCACTATCTAGGCAGTGAGCCCTGGCATAGTCACTATCTAGGCAGTGAGCCCTGGCATAGTCACTATCTAGGCAGTGAGCCCTGGCATAGTCACTATCTAGGCAGTGAGCCCTGGCATAGTCACTATCTAGGCAGTGAGCCCTGGCATAGTCACTATCTAGGCAGTGAGCCCTGGCATAGTCACTATCTAGGCAGTGAGCCCTGGCATAGTCACTATCTAGGCAGTGAGCCCTGGCATAGTCACTATCTAGGCAGTGAGCCCTGGCATAGTCACTATCTAGGCAGTGAGCCCTGGCATAGTCACTATCTAGGCAGTGAGCCCTGGCATAGTCACTATCTAGGCAGTGAGCCCTGGCATAGTCACTATCTAGGCAGTGAGCCCTGGCATAGTCACTATCTAGGCAGTGAGCCCTGCTTTGCAGGTTTGGCAAGTCACACTACTGAACACATCAGAATAAACAACTAGTTGTATGTCGACAACATAACCAGAAATGGCTAAAGCAATAGAATCAGATGGGAAAATCATTACTGCTGTAAGCTGTTTGCCCCCTAAGACCTCAAGGCTGGAAAATATTTCTTAGGGAGTTGGCTTCAGTCTGCAATATGGGCCTCCGTAGCTCAGTAGGTAGAGCGTTGGACCCTCAATCCGAACAGCTTTCCACCAATGGGTCACGGGTTCGAATCCCACTCAGTCCAAAAAATTTGAAAATTTTCTGACTGGGTTTTCACTCGAACGACCTATGTGGGATGGTTGCCAGTTACCAACGGAAGGTCGTGGGTTTCCTTCGGGCATAGAGCCCGGTTTCCTCCCACAATAAAACTGGCAACGCCGCCATATAAGTGAAATTATCTTGAGCGCGGCGTAAAACACCAAACAAACAATCAATCAATCAGTCTGCAATATCATCCTAACTATATGCCTGGACAGCATATAAATAAACCTCATACACAAAACTAGTTGTATGTCTACAACATAACCAAAAATAGCCGCACCTGTGTGTCTCTATCCTGGTTTACTTACTTTGCCGGTCAGGTCAGAAATGGCTAAAGCAATAGAAGGGGAATAACACAATCAATTACTGTTGTAAGCTGTTCGCCCCCTGAGACCTCAAGGCTGAAGAATATTTCTTCAGACTGCAATATCTTCCTAAATATATCATATGGCCAGCATATAAAAAAACCTCGTACACGGAACAGTCATATTTTATAAATTATATATAGGCCTACGTTGTATATGCCTACAGCATTTGAGACATATTTTTAACTTCATGATAGTAAAGGTCTTATTTCAATATTCAATATTTTTTCACATTAATTAATAACTGGATCCGACCAATAAATATGATCCGAATGTAAATAACGAGGTACCTGCAAGTAGATATTCAATATTGGTAAATTAGAACCGGAATATCTTATTCAATCAAAATTGGATGTAATTTTTGTGCCCCATGTTAAAATGTATTATGTTTCTTAAAGTATGCTCTAGTGAATTTTTATACCAGTCATAGTGCGCAGAAAAGACATTTAACTGAGGTCAATATGTCTTATTGTAACAATAACGAAAGTGAAAGTAACTGGCCATAATGGATGTCGTGTTGTTGTTGTTGTTACAATATTATTGTCAGAACTGACTTCTGTAGACTGGCTGACTTTCAATACAAAACATGGTTATAAGCAAATTACCTGGTCGATTGAATCGGTTGAAACGAGTGAGAAAGAATTCATTGATGCCATTGTCACTGTCAGATTACGTAAACGTAAAAATGAGACAGAGCCCTCTGTTGTTTTTGCTCTTTGGACTCCGCCCCGTTCTCTTTCAACTGCGCAGTCAAGGGAAATAACCCTGGAACGTACTCGTATATATACACTGTTAAATCGCACCCCCTTCCCCATAATTTATATACTAAGGGTAGCAGGCGAAATTAAATTGCAACCCGCCCCATCCCCCCCCCCCCCACACACACACATACATACACACACCCACAGAAAATTATCGATAATAAAATAAGGGTATAGAAATGATCGAAATATTAATATACGTCACCTGCATGCCTATTTTCCGAATAAAGTAGGCCTACGGTACCGGTACCCTCTTCCCTCGTTCGGTTGGTCAATTAGCCTTCCATTTGGGTAGGCTTAAAGGCCTAATTAGCTGCCATCATTTTGGGTTCGTTTGTTTAGGTGGACTTCTTTTTGAGTTAGGGGGCCTCTGTGGCTTAGCCGGATAGAGTGATAGTTCCTCAGTCCGACATAGGCCTTCCATCGATGCGATGCGGGTTGGAATCCCACTCAGACCTAATAGAAAAATATAACTTATAAGTGAAATAATCTTGAGTCCGGCGTAAAACATATATCAATCAATGAATCCATTTGAGTTCGTTTGTGTAATTTGACTTTTATCCAGGTACATAACTGCTATCCTTTGGGTTGACCATCATCAAAGTTTAGTAGGCGTACGGTAATACTAATGGGTCGTTTTTCTGTGTGCGTGTGCGGGTGGGTGCGTGTGTGTGTGTGTGTGTGGGGGGGGGGTGCTCTATAGGCCTATTTCTTAAGCGAACTTTGGGAGACGTTTGGACACTAAATTTAACTAGCGCGTGCCACAGTATGGAATTTAATTTAAAATTAGAAGCTACCCTAGTCCTAAAGTCCAGATTTAACCTCTTAGGTCAATGGTCGACATTTTTTTTATCAAAAATGTCCATTGGAATGGGATTGGAGAGTTCATGGGAAAACAGTAAAAGCTCTGCCCAATTATTCATGTTGATGATATTAACCTGAAATTTGAACCGTAGGTCAAACTTGGTATGTTGCACTTCGAGAACGAAAAAGAGGTTCGACTTAAAAACACCTTCCAGACTTTCGACTTATTAAATGAACTATTTCTGTAGAATTGTTTATATTTTTACTAAACCTGCTGCACTTGATAAAGACACCGCCATAGGTGTCGACAACTTACTTCGTGGTGATGCCTTAATCATTTCTCATTAGTTCTGCTCAATAGGTAAATGATATTTGATTGACTTTGAAGGAATGGTGGCAGGTTGATTGGTGTTTACGCCACACTCAAGATTATTTCACATATATGGCGGCGTTGTTAGGTTTAGTGGGAGAGGGAACCGAGCTCATTGCCCGGAGGAAACCCCCGGCATTCGGCGAGTACCTGGCAAATCCACTCAGAAGTTTGTCAAGTTGTATTTGGTCTGAGTGTGATTCGAACCCGCGTCGCATCGATAGAAGGTCTGTGTGGGACTGAGGGACGATCATACGAACCCACTGGACCACCGTGGCCTTTTTAAAGAAACTGTTGTCACACAGAATGTATTTTGTTTTCATTGAATTTTTTCTCTTATTTAAAGTGGCATGAGCTGCTAACATTCACACTTTTTTCATAATTTCTGATCAGAGGCTTTAAAGGTCATCTAAAAACTAAATAGTTGACGTTGGAATGAGGGAAATCCATAAAGTCTACGGCCTATACGAACCGAAATAGTGTCCGAAAAGTAAACAAAATTTAAATAACCGGGACGACCATTCATTCATTCTAAGCAAAAGTTAGTTAAAAACAATACATTATCGTTCATTCTCGAGACTAGAAGCACTAAAAAGCCTCTGAATTATAGGCCCTACGTCCTGAGAAAAATAGCCAATAATTTCAACATTCTGTTTTGACGTCAAAATATCAACATTTTGGCAGCTCATGCCACTATAAAATTAAAAATTGGGTCTCAGGCATATTCCACTTAGTTGAACAAGGGGGAAGCTCTAATAAACTCACAGCGTCGGACACCCACGGTTTATTCCACAGCTGACGCTCTCTGGCGATTATAAACTCTCACGTAAACGCCTCCAATATATTTCAACCAAGGTCTGTTAACAGAGAACGAAAACAAAAAAACGGCAAAAGCTGCTTAACATGACATGTCATGTCCAGAACAGTTAATCTCAGGCGTTCCACCTCACGTTATGTTTTGTACGGTGTATGTGGACAGAAACTTCATTGTCGATCTTAGGCCCTTATAATAATTGAACTGTCATTCGCACCTGTTTTACCCATTTAAACTTCATAAACTGACCTTTTATAGTTCGGGTTTTACTGCGAATAGACAATTCCTTCCAATGAGAAAGCTAATGGCGTCGGTGATCCCTGGAGGGCCACTGATCGATCTGGTCAGATGCCACCCTCACAGTCCACTACGCGTGTGTTTTTTTCCGTAAGTTTTTCGGAGAGAGCCTCTCTCCGCGTTTACCTGAAAAAGAGGGAACATATTATTGATTTTTGATAAATGGAACAAGACAACTGTACTTTTCATAAGCTGTATTACACGACTAAAAGAATTGAGCCAATGGCGATGCCTGAAACCTTCCCTGCAGTGTTGGTCTTCATACAGTCGGAACTCCCTTCGGCTATCTTCGCTCGCTACCGGTCGGCTTGTATTTCACGCACGTAAATCCCCGAAGTTTCAGAGTGGGTCTTCATATTTAACTTTGATAATTCGCCTCGATTGATGTGTACAAAATTACAAATTTTTACGGACATTGGTAAAATAGATATAAATGTTGTAGAAATTTATTGTTTTCCAAATATCGAAGACCTTCTAGGGATGCCTGAATTTTAAATGGTCTTATCGTATTTTTTCAGATGTAAAAAGAAGAACATTCAGGTTTAGTGGGGAGGAAACTGGGCTCTATGTCCGGAGGAAATCCCCCGACCTTCGGCGAGTGCCTGACAACTCTTCAACACAATCGAGGGAAAAATTCACTCTGAAATTGTTCATTTGTATTTGGTTTGATTGATATTCGAGCCCGCGCCGCGTCGACGAAGGCCTGTGTCGGACTGAGGGATAATCACTCTAACCGACTGAGCCACCAAGGCTCCCGATTAAGACTGAAAGTTGACAAATATAATGTTTCCTTTTTTGTGAATTGGAAAATTTTCTGACTGGGTTTTCACTCGAACGACCTATGTGTGATGGTTGCCAGTTACCAACGGAAGGTCGTGGGTTTCCTCCGGGCATGGAGCCCGGTTTCCTCCCACTTAAAAACTGGCAACGCCGCCATTTAAGTGAAATAATCTTGAGCGCGGCTTAAAACACCAAACAATCAATCAATCAATCGTGGGCCCCAAAGAGGGGTTTCTGAGTGAATTTTTCACTCGATCGCCGTATATGGAAGGGTTGGCAGGTACTCGCCGAATATCGGGGGTTTCTTCCGGGCAAAGTGCCCACTAAAACAGGCAACTTTGGCAAATAAGTGAAATCATCTTGAGTGCTGCGCCAAACATCAATCAATCAATCAACCAAATACGATATGGAAAGTGTAGATTTCGCAGCAACCTTTTGACCCAAATAACAACTTGTACATGTAGGGGTCTAAATGATATACCTCTTTTTAACACAATTAGAAACTTGTCTCCGTGGTTATTTTAGACAAGAAGATTTTCGCTGTGCCCGTGTGTTTGGGTGTTCATAAATACAGTAAAACTAATAAAAGCGACTAATCTGTCTTTTCTGTCAATTGTTGTCGCGTGTCTTCAACACTAACGGGACTTGTAATTGTAACCGGGGTAATGGTCTGATGGTTTGATAGATGGTAGTTTATTTCTACTCCCTGTCCCACAACGATCTTACTGTACCAATATTAACCCAATTACAACCGTGATTCATTTCAACACGCTTCATATCGATTGGTCGATGTGACACATAGGCCTTTTGCCAAAACTTTTATGTACCTTATACATAATTTCCTTTCTCTGGAGAAAAGCAGATAACAAATTTAAAAGTTCACTCGCTGTAGTAGCCTGTCTGACAGTCGTGAAGAAAGCGAACTCACACGCACTGACTTCAAGTAAAACCACTTAAAGTGGCATGAGCTGCCAAAATTCACACTTTTTTGATAATTTCTGATCGTTATGACAGTAAGAGGCTTTGAAGGCCATTGAAAAACTAAATGATTGGCGTTGGAATGAGGAAAATCCATACAGTATGTGGCCTGTACGAACCGAAAACGTGTTGCAAAAGTAAACAAAATTTAAATAACCGGGAGGACCATTCATTCATTCTAAGCCAAAGCTTGTTCAAAACAATACTTTATCGTACATTTTCGAGACCAACATTACTAAAAAGCTTCTGAATTATACGTCTTGAGAAAAATAGCCAATAAATTCAACATTCTGTTTTAACGTCAAAATATCAACATTTTGGCAGCTCATGCCACTTTAAATTAAACATGGGACACAATTTATATGTCCTGCTATGTTTAAGATGTATGTATGGTGGTGTAAAATCATAGAAGAGTTGCCAGGTACTCGCCAAAGGTCGGGGGTTTCATACGGGCAATGGGCCAGGTTTCCTCTCTACATACAATAGAGTGTTGAAACCAAAATTGAATGAACTGAAGTTGCATGGGCAGCATTGCAGGTCTATCGGTTTCGGTTGCTGTTTGCAGTTACTCAAACGTATATTATGTATAGGATAAATGCCCAGCTACTGCCGATTATTTTTAAGAATCGGCAGTGGCGAGGCGTTTATCCGGCTTAAATGTCATTCTCTTTGTTTTGCCCCTGCCGATTATTTTTTAAGAATCGTCTGGTGCAATCTGAGCCTGGTGCCGTGTTACACGAAGTTCACTTCAAGTAAGCTCTGATATGGTATGACTTGCGCTGTAAATATATGAATATTTTTTCTGAATATTTTAGAGTGGGGATTCAATTGTACTGCAACCTACTCTACCCATTTCGCTATGATTTCGATTGAATGGCGTTACGGTACAACGAATTTTTTTTAACGAAGGAAAGCATTTAAGTGAGGTATTAATTTGACCAAAAAGTTAGATGCCCTTTTCCTGCATAAATCAGATTTTCTTCCGATAAAACAGTCTTTGTTCCGCTACACACCATATGAAACAAGTCTGCTTTGTTTTAAATTTGACTTAAATCTTCACGTCTAGTTATATTGGCTTCTCTTATCTGAGCGATTTGATAAAATAGGGTAATTTAAATATTTTTTTTATTGTATTGGAAAATATTTATTGTATTAAAAAAATCTATAAATTGTGTCTCCAATTGCAAACAATCCGCATTTATTTACTCGTTTATTTAAAATCGTACATATCCAACAAACTGAATCCTTAAAGCACTCCATTAAGACAAACCGGCTGTGATCCCCTTTTATAAGGTAAACATCAGACTAGATGAAGCATGCAAGACGGAGGTCGTATTATTTACAAAAAAACTTAAACTTCCAACGGTCACATTAACAATGTACGGGTCCACAGTAAAGGTATCCCCTACATTTAAGTACCTTGGAATGATCTTTGACAAGCACTTAACGTGGAAAGAACATATTCGGAGTATGATATTTAAATGCCAAAAGGTTTTAAATTTGATGAGATCTGTGTCTAGTAAATCTTGGGGAGCTGATAAAACAACATTGCTTATGCTATATAGGGCCCTTATTCGATCACGTCGATTATGGAAGCGAGGCTTTTGATTCTGCCTCAAAATGTATGACCTTAAAACTTGACTCGATACAGTGTTCAGCACTTAGAATTTGCACCGGTACATTGCGGACGACGCCTTTAAATGTTATGTAAAGTGTTTGTAGAAAATGGCCATTATACCTTCGACGCCGGTTTAGAATTTTAAAGTTTACATTATCTTTACAATCAAACGTTTTTAATTCTGCTAGCTCCATTTTAAAGGAGAGCTATTACGACTTAAATTTTACCAAACAGTAGCTAAAGACATTCTGTCTTCGCTCGGGTTAAATCAAGTGCCAGTAATGACCGACCGGCCCAGTAATGAAACAATTTATACCAGCTTTTCCTCCTTGGCAGGTTAGATTGCCGCACATTACACTAGATCTACATACTCTGCCTGATAAATCTGGTTCCTTACACTGTAACCTCGCACAGGCACGGGAGTATGTAACAAACAAGTGGGGTTCTTATTTACAGGTATACTCTGGCGCATCTAAGTGCCCTGTAACTGGCAAGGTGGGAGCAGCCTACTGTGTATCCGAGATCGGCCATAGTAATAAATTCAGATTATCCGATAACCTAAGTGTGTACACAGCTGAACTTTTTGGAATATTAACCTCCTTACAATTTATTGCTGAATTTAAACCCCTTTATTCTGTTATTTTAACTGACTCCTTGAGCGGTCTTATGTCACTATCTAACTTGGAATGGGATTGTTGTCATCCGATATTTTTTGAAATCTGTTATTTATCCACAAGTTTATTTTATGAGCGTCTCCATGTCTCCTTCGCTTGGATACCAGCCCACATAGGTGTTCATGGTAACGAGAAGGCGGATCAACTAGCGAAAAACGCGCTACTTCAAGAAAATATTGTAAAGTTAGACCTTGCTGTCCCTGAAATAGTAAATGTGGCGAAACCAAAGTTCAGGACTGAATGGCAAAACACATGGCTGTCGTCCGAAAAGGGAAGATATTATTACATGGCTCATCCAAACGTTGAAACACAAATAACAACTCTGTCATCCAGGTTGTTGGACATTTTGTACTTTCGCTTAAGTTGTGGACATATCCAATCCAATTCATATTTATTTAAATTTGGCTTAAGAGACTTGCCCTTATGTGACGTATGTGGAACAGAAGACACAGTTGAGCATTTACTTTTGAACTGCCAAAAAATACACCCAAATGCGTAATCGATACTATCGACTACTTTCAGAAGCTGGACTAGTCAACATTAACCTGAAATCGGTACTCAACCCTAAGGCACGATAATGAGATACACAGCCGAATTTGTGTCCATGACTAAGAGGTTTTGATTTCACTAAAGTATGTTAAAATGTTTTATGTAGCTTAACTTTATTAAACTAGTAATGTATTGGCGCGAATCATTCTTGTAGAATGGAGTCGCCAATGAAATTTTATAAGAAGACTAGATGAAGCAGCTATCGTTCGTTTCCAATGCGCATGTGTGCTAAATCATTCACATATGAAGGACTGTGTTGATTATTAAAATCTGCAGACGATTCGTGAAAAATAATCGTCCGCTCGTACAATAAGGTCACGTCACAGGAGACGTTTAACGACTGTTAATAATTGTTTTAGATTGATTGACTGGTGGTTGGTTTGTGGTGTTTTCCATTCGTCAGCAGAACAGCAAGTCCAGATTTAATTTTCGTGTCGACTTACACCAATCCCCAAACCATAGGTTTGCTATAAAAGTAATATGATACAGGTATATAGTGTAGGCTAATTTCTGCTCATTCTTATCCTTCAGTTCCTTTAGTGATTACGTATATTGCTCTGTTTGATAGTGCGGAGGACACGGTCGCCTTTACTTTTACACCGTCGCCTTTACTTTTCGTTAGTTATGGGAATAATCATGATTATTTTGGATGTTATACTCGTTTCCCTATTGGTACGTTTACTACCTTGTTTTTGCCTCCGTTTAATTTTAGCAGACTGTCTTCGTTGTTAGCTCGTAAGTTTTCAAAAGGCTGTCTCGGGTAACCGTAATGTTCAAATCCCAGAATTCAACTGTCAGTAGGTTTCGGATATCCAGGGCCTAGGTCGGCTTTATCTAAAGTAGGAATTTTTGATTGATGCTCAAGAGGTCAACGACCACAATCAATAAGTAGGTTTATTGTCGGATAGGCGAAAAAGTGTCCACCTGTTTCACCGCCGATACCCCTATGCGAAAATCAATAAAATTTGGCACGCGTCACTAACATCCAATTTTGGATAAAACTTGGACACCGTTGAACAAAAATCAAGGACTCTGAAAACACAATGCCTAAATTTGGCTTACGCTTACCTTCTTATTAATGGAAGACCATATTGGATACATTTTCTAATAATCGTATTGATCTTTGAAAAACCAGAAATCCCCTCTTTAAAGGAACCCTTCAACACACCTGAAAACATGCGTGGACCACGAGGATTTCTACAAAATCACCACAAAACCGCCTCAAACTAAAAAAATGCCTTATTACGAGCTAAACTGTTGTCTGGACTTTTTTGTTGGGGGCTAAAATCTGAAACTCGAAGACAGGGTTTTTACATAACTAACCAACCAATAGCCGCACTCGTGTGTCTCATTCAGTTTTACTTACTTGTCGGGGAGATTGTTGAAGCCGAAAATTCACAATTTGGTCAAAACTGGCTGACATGTGCGAAATAGATGGAAAATTTAATAGTTTTTAATGTTTGAGAACAAAATATGGGCCCCGTTTTTATACCCCCCCCCCCCTTTCCCCACCTAAAAAAAACGAATAAACCACGACTCCTTTAACCCTAATAGACACGTCCTCGTTTTGGCCATATTTTTAGAACTTCGCAAAGAAGTGTATTTAGATAATATGTATTTTTTTTAAATACTAGTACATGTACACTGTAGTCTGATGTCAAAATATAGAGGAAATGTGGTTGAACTGGTTTGGAGAGAGGGGGGTGGGGGGTAGGGTACAAGATACTCCAGTCCGAACGATCAGTCTAAACTGACCTTGAATGCGGCGTAAAACATTAATCAATCCATCAATCTAAACTGACCAAAGGAATCTTAGAAATATTAGTGTTTATACTTATAATCAAAGCCTACATGGTTTAAAGTGAAACCGCCAATCTGATGACATTCTAACACTAACGCAGCGTTTACGATCAAAACCTTGTACCAATTAATGTAAAGTTTCTTTTTATTTGTGTGGGATGGTTGCCAGTTACCAACGGAAGGTCGTGGGTTTCCTCCGGGCATAGAGCCCGGTTTCCTCCCACAATAAAACTGGAAACGCCGCCATATAAGTGAAATAATCTTGAGTGCGGCGTAAAACACCAAACAATCAATCAATCTTTTTATTTGACCTGCAGGTCAGAGAGGTCCAGCTTCAAGAAGTTGAATGTAAGTAGACCTTATTATATTGTTTTAGTGTGATTACATGTGTATGCCCTGTTTAAGGAACTAATCTGAAATGTTGTCAAAAGTCATATTCGACTGGTCGTTTTCGAGCAGCTCCGTCTTAAACTATACCTTTTCTATTCCACTGCTGGTTCGCGGGTTCGAATCCCACTCAGTCCAAAAATTGGAAAATTTTCTGACTTGGTTTTCACTCGAACGACCTATGTGGGATGGTTGCCAGTTACCAACGGAAGGTCGTGGGTTTCCTCCGGGCATAGAGCCCGGTTTCCTCCCACAATAAAAGTGGCAACGCCGCCATTTAAGTGAAATAATCTTGAGCGCCGCGTAAAACACCAAACAATCGGGTGAGGTAAAAACAAAAAAAAACAAAAAATAGGCGTCGTGGCCCTTCAAAGTTTTAGAAAAAAATTTCGAGCAGGTTTTTTTGCATACATTAGACAAGTCGTCCGTCTTTGTACTGTTCATTGCCGACATGTTTGAGAACCGCGAAAAGCGATTGGTCAAATTTCCGCCACAAAACTGTGGCGGAACCATTCAATGGATATCATATTACAAACGCTTTTCCATCTAGTTGGGCCGCGGGTAAAACTGTGCGTGAGTGTAAGTTTTAATCGTTGGTTCCGACGATGACGGGATCTCTACGGCATATCAATTATTCTGATATTACTAGCATTTAATCGGCTGGTACTTTCTCTCGCAGTTAGTCTGCACAGAAGCATGAACATGAAGGAGCGGAAACTCCGTAAATAGTCACCGTGTAATCTCATTTTATCGACGTGAATTCCTAGTCAGGAGAATTAATGGTTTTGTTAACTTCATTAAAGCTGAACGTGACCCACACAGCTAAGCCTTGCTGTGGAAATGGCTGCTGAGTCAGTAAGTCGTTCTCGGATAGCGGTTCGACATTTTTTTTAGCATGTTTGGCGAAATATGTGAGTGGATTTGTCACTCGGTAGCCGTATGTGGAAGATTAGTAGAGGTACTCACCGATGGTCGGGGGTTTCCCTCGGGCAATGAACCCGGTTTCCTCCCCCACTAAACCTGGCTAGAGCACCATATAAGTGAAATAATCTTGACTGCAATAACAAATAGTCGATACTTTCAAAATTATGTTATAACCGACTATCACTCTTTGGCATGAATTTTCTTTTATAGGGGCGGTGACCTGTGTGACCGATCCCGCTGGAACTCCCCGAATGACGATAGAGAACGATTCTGAAGACCCCTTAATTTTCGGGCTAGTTTGCGATTACAACGCCTTTGAGATCTACCTGGACCCCTACGCAACAGAAACTTTCCGGATTTACTTTCCCGGGGAACTGAGTCCAGAGGACGATGATTACGAATGTGTGTTGAATCAATGGTCTATGGTCACCTTTGGGATACCAACGTTCGTTTATGACTTCATTGAGGATTGGGAGTTCGGTAACGCCACCTTCTGCTCCCCCGTGTAAGATCTCAACAATCTCTGTTCAACCACTTCTCTGGTCGCTTCCCTTTAACCAGTCGCTCGAACGACCTATGTGGGATGGTTGCCAGTTACCAACGGAAGGTCGTGGGTTTCCTCCGGGCATAGAGCCCGGTTTCCTCCCACAATAAAACTGGCAACGCCGCCATGTAAGTGAAATAATCTTGAGCGCGGCGTAAAACACCAAACAATCAATCAATCAATCCTTTAACCGGCAATGGGGGCAAGGCATAACTTGTTTGTAGAACGACACCGTACAAAACTATCTAAAATTGCTTCAGGGGCTTCGGTAGCCATTCGGTTAGAGTGAAAGTCCTTCAGTCGGACACAGGCCTTCTATTGATGCGTGGGTTTCATCTCGGACCAATTAAAAATTGAAAGATTTCCTAGTGGATTTTTCACTCGATGGCGGTATGTGGAAGGTACCCGCCAAATGTCGAGGGATTTATTTCGGACAAAGAGCCCGGTTTCCTCCCACAATAAAACTGGCAACGCCGTCATATAAGTGAAATCCTCTTAAGCGCGGCGTAAAACACCAAACAATCGATCAATCAATCAATCATCCACAACTGAATCTTAAAACGCCATCCCATAAGTGAAAGAATCGAGTGCGGCGTAAAACATCAATCATTCCATCAATAAATTGCTCCAATTCCTCATTACAATTATAATGTATTTCAAACCCATTAAATATCATTAAGAACCTTTACGTAATTAGATATCAACAAATTAAATTAAGCTTTGCCGCCATTGCTGAATAATGGAGAACGAACTCTAATCATTTTTCTTCATTTTTTGACATCAAAATCTCAGTCGGCAAAGCGATAATCTATTGAACAGCCACAGGCCAATATATGGGTCGTGTGTTCAAATCCAACTCGGACCAAATTGAAACATTTCTGAGTGGATTTTTCGCTCGATCGGCGCGATGTGGAAGAGTTGCCAGGCAGGCCTACTCACCGAAGGTCTGGGGTGTCCTTCGGACAATGAGCCCGGTTTTTTCGCCCAATAATCCCGGCAACACGCCATATAAGTGATAAAATCCGGAGTTCGGCAATTAATCTTTAAATCTTACCCATAGATAAACCTCAGTGGCTCAGTCTGCAGAGCAATAGTCTGGGCAAACACAAGCCCATCGTTGTTCGTATATTCAAATCCCAATCAGACCAAATAAAACCTGAAAAGAATTTCTTTCCTTGGAACAAAGAGCGCGGTTTGCTCTCTCTCTCAGTAACCTGGCAACGCCGACATATAAGTGAAATAATCTTGAGTTTAAGATTCCCATTCGATTCCCACTCAGTCCAAAAAAAAATTGGAAAATTTTCTGACTGGGTTTTCACTCGAACGACCTTTGTGGGATGGTTACCAGTTACCAACGGAAGGTCGTGGGTTTCCCCCGGGCATAGAGCCCGGTTTCCTCCCACAATAAAACTGGCAACGCCGCCATATAAGTGAAATAATCTTGAGCGCGGCGTAAAACACCAATCAATCAATCAATCATTTTATTCTTAGAAAGTATGAGAATAATCACACGTTTTAATAGTTTGTTTTTGTTATTATAATTTTAAATATATGTTTATTACTCCTATATTTTCTAGCCCTGGTGTTGAGGATGGCGTCCATGGTAAGTGCCCCTTATATTTATATTGAGCCTTGAGACCTTGTAAAAGGAAAAACAGCTTTAAAGTGGCAAGAGCTGCCAATATTCACACTTTTTTCATAATTTCTGAGCGTCACGTCAGTAAGAGACTTTGAAGGCCATCGAAAAACTAAATGATTAGCGTTGGAATGAGGAAAATCCATATAGTATGTGGCCTATACGAACCAGAATAGTGTTCGAAAAGTAAACTAAATTTAAATAACCGGGACGACCATTCATTCATTCATTCTATGCCAAAGTTTTTTTTAAAACAATACTTTATTGTACATTTTCGAGACTAGAAGCACTAAAAAGCTTCTGAATTACACGTCTTGAGAAAAATAGCCAATAATTTGAACATTCTGTGTTTACGTCAAAATATCAACAATTTGGCAGCTCATGCCACTTTAACGAGTCTAGTGGCGTCGCGAAGCACGGTAATTAAATGTCTGTATCCGGCTTCCATACCCATCCACATGTTGGCCTGCCTCCGAGTGAAACTCATTTGTCGCCCATACTTTACACAGGTTCAGATGAATGCATGTGGATTTGGAACGAACCTTCCTAATGTATCCACGTATATCAGTTGTCTCCATGGTTATTTTAGACAAGAAGATTTTCCCTGGTCCCGTGTGTTTTAGTGATCATAAATATATATATCAGTTTTGACTTCGCGAACGTTGTATCCTGTTTTATTAATTGACTGTGCAAGTTATTACCCTAATACGACCTTCGCGGCCGGGTAATATCAGCAGACGAATCAAATTCGTATAACCCGTAGGGCTGTATTAGCCGAGTTCAAGTCATATTGGCCGAGTTCAAGTCATATTGGCCGAGTTCAAGTCATATTGGCCGAGTTCAAGTCATATTGGCCGAGTTCAAGTCATATTGGCCGAGTTCAAGTCATATTGGCCGAGTTCAAGTCATATTGGCCGAGTTCAAGTCATATTGGCCGAGTTCAAGTCATATTGGCCGAGTTCAAGTCATATTGGCCGAGTTCAAGTCATATTGGCCGAGTTCAAGTCATATTGGCCGAGTTCAAGTCATATTGGCCGAGTTCAAGTCATATTGGCCGAGTTCAAGTCATATTGGCCGAGTTCAAGTCATATTGGCCGAGTTCAAGTCATATTGGCCGAGTTCAAGTCATATTGGCCGAGTTCAAGTCATATTGGCCGAGTTCAAGTCATATTGGCCGAGTTCAAGTCATAATGGCCGAGTTCAAGTCATAATGGCCGAGTTCAAGTCATATTGGCCGAGTTCAAGTCATATTGGCCGAGTTCAAGTCATATTGGCCGAGTTCACGGAGTGCGGCTGAAAGACGCAGTTAACATGTGACGTCCCAGAGTTTGACCGAAGCAGACGGCAGATGTTGATATCAAAATGTCTATACCAAAATGTCTATACCATAGCCCGTTGTACAAGGTTTTATTGACAGGATATTATAGTGGGAAGAAAAAACTACTGTAAGTGAATCCGATTTCTTTAGGACAGCGGAAGAGGAAGAAACTTCTCCACTGATCCAGGAACAAAAAAAAAAAAAAAAACACAGAGCGCAAAAAAGGTTGGACGTCATTTTGTTTAGGGCATGGATTAAATGTTCAGTGGGTGACCTCCTGTTCAACTTGACAGCTTGCAATAAATTAACTTCTACAGTCTATTAATAAAAATATTATGAATCGAGTGTTTTCGTATTGCCTTGGTATTGGCCTTCGGGTGGTTGCATTGACCCTCGGCCTGCGGCCTCGGGCCAATACGGCCACCCTCAGGCCAATACCAAGGCAATACGAAAACACTCGATTAATAACATATAATATTCGTTGGAGCTCACTATCGAGTGGATCGATATGCAAATCCCAACGTCCAGGCATAGGGTTAATCCGGTTAAGCCACAGTCGACTCTCACGCCTATTATGTTCTCCTTGAAAAAAGACAAGTTGTGAAACGCGGCTCCACCACTAAACATGATGTACCCGTGGCACAACATTTCAATACTCAAGGTCATTCGGTCAAGGACCATTTTGAAATCATGCCCATTGAGAAAATCCTTTTTCTCACTTCCGCTGCAGATACCAAGCACAAACGTTTGGAAAGGGAAAGTTTTTGGATTCAAACATTACAAAATATTTATCCTTTGGTTTTGAACTTGGACCCAGGAAGATGTCGTGAAAAAACTATAATTCCATTTGTGTTTCAGTATAACAAAGCTAGCATCGCTATGGCCAAGAGTATAGTAGAAGAATACAAACTACTTAAAAGTAAACTTGCTCGACCTCTGACCCAAAGGCCAGTCATTGCTTATAAAAAGAACGAGTTTCAAAGACATACTGGTCAGGGCTAAACTCCCCTGTCTGCCTTCTACCTAGGTTTTTCTGGGAGTGGGGTGGGGGGGGGGGGGCAAATTTTCACTGTCTTTTCCCATGAACCCATAATATATAGTCTGACGACATTCTTACCATAGCTTAAGATACGTAAGCATTGTCAATGTAATACAAAGTGTTCCAGAAAATTCTACTGACTAAGGCCAAGCTCCTGTCAGTCGTCAACCTAATGAAATATCAGAAGTTTACTTTATTACAACAATTTATGATGTGGTATAAAGGTCTAAATAATATACCTCTTTTTAACACAATTAGAAACTTGGTGGACATATTGGATATCATTTGAGGATGTGCACCTCCCTATTCTGGATGCGCTGGTTTCATTATTTTCAGAGTTATTGCCCTTTCCCGACAATGTATGAAGACAGAGACAATAAGTGCTTGTCATCGCATCTCCTCCCACAGTTTTCTTTTTTTTTTCAAAACTTACTTGACATGTTAGATATTATGGGAGGATGTGCACCTCCTATTTTGGTTACGCTGGTTTCATTATTTTCAGAGTTTTTGTCCTTTTCCGACAGTATACAAAGGCATAGACAATTAGTGCTGGTCATCGCATCTTATCCCACGTTTTGTATCAAATTTTTTGATCTTGGTGGACATGCTGGATACCATGCCATTTGCGCTGGTTACGCTGGTTTTGCTATGATTAGTTACTGCCCTTTTCTGACTGTACATGAATATATAAACAATAGGTGTTTGTTTCTGATGACATAGTGTTTCAGGGCACTGCATGCTCCTTATCCTAGCCCTGCTAAATTGTTACCTTCCAGAACGCTGTGCCTGTTTTTTTTCTTGATTCCATCTGATATGGGTTTCTAAATGAGTTTCCTTCTACATATTGCATTGAATATTGTTGAAACTTGGTGAGGATGGTTGTTTTCAATTGAAGATGTGGATATCCTGTATGGAAATGAATTTTTGTTTGTTTCCACTTCCACAATCTTATGTGGGGCCGGGGGGATACGTCATCCTCTGATGACTCTTGTTTGAAGTCCTAATTTCTTCATTACGTGAAACGTTACCTGCCTGGCTAAGGCTTTAGAAAAAATTAAGTCACGAGCTGCCACAAGTCTGTTCTTTTATGATAAATCCGATTATGAAGAAAAGGTGGGCGTTTGAAGCACATTAAACAAAAGTATTTAAATGAAAAAAATAAAGGTATAGTCATTAACCTGCACGAAACGAATATGCGTGCTTATATGGCATACAAAAGAACCTGTATATGAGTACATTTTGGGGTTTTTGTTGCTTCTAGAAACAACCTTCAAGCAAGACTTTTTTAGATCATTGTTGGCTTACACAATTAGCTGATTTTGTTAGAACCAAGAAATTCACCTATAGCTGTCAGCTCATGCCACTCTAAACCAATCTAAACACTTTTCATTATTGTTGATTTTTTTCCCATCCATAGCTTACACAGACTGCGAATTAGGTCGAGATGGTGACGTCATCTACAACTATGTGAACAACCTGGTTGAAGACCTGTCCATCGACATTTATTGCTTTGATGTGTATTATGTGCATAATGGTTATTATGAATACGACGAGTGTCAATATTCCTATGATATGGATGGATTGACCCGGATTCAAATTGGATTGGAGCTTTTTGACTTCCAGCACGGAGGCGACTTGGAATGTGTTTTGGTACGCTTTAGCATCTATAAAAATGAATTCTTTAACGCGTAGATATTGTTTGAGATTCTGTTTTTTTTTTGCACATATGTTATTTTGCCTGGATATCCGATAGAGGTACACATTGAACAAGCTATATTTGAAGGAGCCTCGCTATTTCAACCTCCCCATTTCAACCTCCCCTTTCAGCGCCAATGGGGACCTCCCAGACTCTGTGTGACACAAGCCTATCATTGATGGGTCGAAAGTTCGAATCTCATTCAGTCCAAAAAGAAAAAATGGAAAATTTTCTGCTTGGGATTTCACTCGAACGACCTATGTGGGATGGTTGCCAGTTACCATCTGAAGGTCGCGGGTTTCCTCCGAGCATAGAGCCCGGTTTCCTCCCACAATAAAACTTGCAACGCCGCCATATAAGTGAAATAATCTTGAGCGCGGCGTAAAACACCAAACAATCAATCAACCAAGAAAAAAATCGACTTTTATTTGATCGTCCTATTTGCCACGTACTCCGCGAAGGTCGGAATTTCCTCCAGACAACGAGCTCAGTGTCCACACTAAACCTTACAGCGACGCCATATAAGTGAAATAATCCTCGGTGCAACTTAAACATCAATCAATCAAAACCAATACCAATGTTCGCAGTCGTAATTGTAATAAATCCTTGTATCCAGTTAGTTTTGGGCATTTAAAAATATTTATAATAAAAAGCTCCTTGTCATTTCTCGATATGTCACTGTACATGATAACTCCATTACCATTTTAGGTACCATATGAATACGGGTTTGAACTGCCTTACGAGATCTGGTCACCAAATGCATTCATGTTTTTCTACCTCGAGGGTAATTTACATTGCAATAGAAGGTAAACAAATTTCGATACTCTTAAGTACACTGTGTTCACCAAACGCGCTGGAGGAGATTGAATTACTTTGAAACTTTCAAGTTAAATCCTGAAAAAGTTGGCTGACCAGTTCGATAGTGTCAAACCTTTAAGAAGAGAAAGTGTTTTTCGTTATTGATATAATTTTGATTAGATGAAATTTTTCTGATATAACAAAATGAAAAGAAAACTGTCTTGCACGAAAAGCTACCAGTGTGCTCCCCAGATTATCAGTCATCCTAGCACCTCCCTCTTAATTTCCCTCTGACTGGGTTTTCACTCGAACAGCCTATGTGGGGTGGTTGCCAGTTACCAGCGGAAGGTCGTGGGTTTCCGCCGGGCACAGAGCCCGGTTTCCTCCCACAATAAAACTGGCAACGCCGCTATATAAGTGAAATAATCTTGAGCGTGGCTTAAAAAACCAAACAATCAATCCACTTAATTTCACATAGTCACGGGTTCGAATCCCACTCAAACCACAGCAAAGGTGGGGATTTCATTCAATCGCCGAGGTGCCAGGTAGTTGTTTAATTTCAGATCTAATAATAGGTAAAAAGAGCCAGGTTTCCTTCTCCACTAAACCTGACAAATCCACTATTTAAGTGAAATGATCTTGAGTGGGACGTAAAACCTCGCTCGATCAATCTCTCAGCCCATCCACCAATATATTGATTTCAAAACTGATTACACATGGTCACGTTTGTTGCATACTTCTGCATTTAGATTGGGGTCCTTTATATCCTAGAGTGCCAGTCTCCTCCGAATATCCTTCCACCAATGGGTCACGGGTTCGAATCCCACTCAGTCCAAAAATTGGAAAATTTTCTGACTGGGCTTTCACTCAAACGACCTATGTGGGATGGTTGCCAGTTACCAACGGAAGGTCGTGGGTTTCCTCCGGGCATAGAGCCCGGTTTCCTCCCACAATAAAACTGATAACGCCGCCATATAAATCAATCAATCCTCCGAATATCCATTTTATCTCCACATTCCAACTTATGCGTATTTATTGTTCTTCCAAAGTGTGTGAATTTCTTAATCCAAGAATTTTATATTTGCAATATTTGTTTTTCAATCCAGGCGTGGAAACGACCGTCCCATAGCAGAAGGTAAGGATTCCAATAAAACTAGAGATAAAAAATTAGCACTTTTCAACCAAGCGATCCATATGGAAAACCCTATCAGAACGACCAACTGGTCATTTCGCAACATTTTTAACAAATCCTCCTGAGCTGGGAAATTGTCAAATAATATAACAGGCGATGCCAAGGTTTACAAGGTCTTTATTTGCCTATGCCTTGAGCGCGGCACAAAGTTCCAATCCATTAATAATTTATCTTTGTAGTTATTCCCCATTGCCCATCTACATCAAGCGGTGACCCAGTTATTGAGCTTAGAGCCGACGTCGCAGCCTACGCCATCATCCACTGTCGTAATGGGGATGCGCATTTGTCTACTGCAACATCCGTTTCGACATCTGTGGACGGGGAATTCTCCCAAGGGTCTACTTCGGATTGCCAGTTTTACGTACGTATTTCCGTACCTTACTCTGTTTAAAATACTGTTATTGCAAGTATGTAGTTTGCTATGCACCTAACCTTGGACCTAATCTTACTCTTACCGACCGAAGACTTTCCTTTTTAAGTTTTGTACAATCCACCCTGTAATCCAAAACCTCACTTTTCAAAACGTTGGCATTTAATTCGAAGATTCTAATAGTTTGTTTTAATCTAGCCTTTCAAACAATGGAGGGAGGGCTCAGTAGGTAGAGCGTTTGACGCTCAATCCGATCAGCCTTCCACCAATGGATTGCAGGTTCGAATCCCAATCAGTCCAAAACAAATTGGAAAATTTTCTGACTGGGTTTTAACTCGAACGACCTATGTGGGATGTTTGTCAGTTACCACCGGAAGGTCGTGGGTTTCCACCGGGCATAGAGCCCGGTTTCCTTCCACAATTAAACTGGCAACGCCGCCATATAATCTTGAGCGTGGCGTAAAACACCAAACAATCAATTCAATCCGTAGCTCCATCGGTTGGAGTGATAGTCCTTCAGTCCAACACACGTCTTCCATCGATTTAGCTTGGGCTTTGGCTTAACTGATCGAAGTTATCGATTCCTTCCGGGTATTAATCTGCTTAGCTGTAAGGTGCCGAAGCGATCAGCCAATATATTGCTTGTGGTTTTAAAACCGCTCTTCTTACACCAACCGTCCTCGCAACACCGGGATTCAAACCTCGATAAACTCGCCTTTGCTGTTTACCATAAAATGGCCGACCAATGAAAAAATCCGTTATATACTGAGACTGGGTGTCTGTGACTGGCTACAGCCCAACCTGGGACGTAGTAAATAAGGCGTAATTAATGAATGCGTTGGCTTAATGCAAGGACTCAAGTTCAAGATTCAAGATAACTTTTCTTTCTCCAAATTTATAGAAACAAGAAGATTCCTTAATCTGGACGGTCACTGTAGAGGTTGGATGGGGTATTCAAGGCCAAGAGATCTTCTTAGATTCCAAGATACAAACAATTTCTTGTGTTTATGACGCTTATGGAATAGCCGAATCCTCCGTGGAGAGAGTTGGACTTCCGTAAGTACACCCGTGACGGCTATTCTGTCACCAAACATTATCCAATTGCGACCAACCATCAATTGTGGCACCCCAACTATCTAAAATAACATTGAATGCGACGTGAAATCTTCTAACTGAATCACTCAGTAAATTACAATTCGGTAACTCCAAAGAATGCAATTTAATTCAAAATAAATTTCTTAATTTGATCCTTAGGCTTACTCCCTTTTCTGTAGTCAACCACAAAGTTTGTTTAAAGCCTAGCGCACACGAGAGGCGCCGGATGAGCTACAAGGCACGCGTGGCCCAGGGAGCAGCTAAAGATTTCAGCGCAGACGACGAGCTCTCGGCTGAGGCAAGTTCCTAGTCACCCAAGTTCACCAAGCTGCATAAATGTCACTACCTGTGTTATGTAATATTCTAAGTGGTCACATGATTTAATACGTACTCGCGATTGGACTATTCCTCGTCTCAGCTCAGCTGGCAGCTCACGTTGTGCGCACACGGTAAGACTCTTGCCACGAGAGGCAGAAAATATGAAACATGCTAAATACTTTCCTCACCGCCTCGAGAGGCGAAAATCTCACCAAAATTTACGCGCACACGGGGGAAACAGCTTAGCTCTCAGCCACGCGTAGCCGGCAGCTCAGCCGGCGCGTCTCGTGTGCGCTAGGCTCTAAGGATCTTTATCGCCGTTGATAGAACCCGCTCGCTTTCTTGGTTTTAAAAATTTCGTAAATACAATGATAATAATTTCTTTTTTTGTTTGTTAATTTTCAGAAATATCCCACCAGATTCGAAAACGGACTTCATAGGTGGACAACTGGAGGGAATTTTTGACGTACAAGTTTTGGATGTTTTGGGCAGGCTACTTAACTCTTTCTCTGTAGCCACGGGTAGTCGAATTCAACTTAAGATAATCATCAAATCTTCCGGTAATTTTTTTTTCATCTCGTCTCAAACGATTCCTGTAATTGAATACATTTTGCCTTCTCCCGTAACACTCATTCTTATCTGACTTTGGTGGTGGTGGTGTTTGTTTGCACTGGTGTTTTCCATTTGTAGTGGATGATGCACGCCATACCTTAATGACTTTGGTAAATCATGGGCCAGTATTGAAGGACTGAATGGGCTTTGCAGGTTTGTCCGGCCCATCAAAAAGTAACATAAATACAAGCCCTTGACTGCACGCCTTTTACAATTCAGTGTAGAAATGTTTGCGTCTGCCATGTCCATGAGGTCATTATTAAGTAACTGGTCTATACATTAGCCTAATCCGTGACAAAGTTAAAAAAAATTGAGAATGGATTGGGGTGGCTGGTAGGGTTGATTTGGCTTGTTTGTTACTTCACCTCATATATCCGCTTCAATTTCTTTCTGATTTGCACCAGCCCCGATAGCTCAGTCCGTAGAGCGCCCGCTTCAGGCCTGGGAGATCCGGGTTCAAGCCTGGGTCGAGTCAGACCAAAGACTTTAACAGTGGTAGTTGCTGCTGCTTCGCCAGGTACTCGCCGAAGTTCGGGGGTGTCCCCCGAGCAAGCGGTTTCCTACCATACTAAACCTGACAAAGCCACCATTTAAGTGAAATAACCTTGTGTTCGGCGTAAAACATTAATCCATCAATTCCTTCTTCGCATTTAATAGCGATTGGTGGTATTATCGATCTAAGAACCGCGCCTGTAAATTCATTTCTTCAACATGTCGTTTTAATTCAGTATTCTTCAGGAGAGATCGAAATCGGCAACAACCTTTTTTTTTTTCGTACAACATACGACCTTTCTGCTGGTGACTGTGTGGGATGTAAATAAGGTGTATTACAACATTGATTTTCTCAATGGCAAATGTGATACAGCTACAACAGTATTAAAAGCCGTTCCAAAAAATGTTTTGAAATGTATAACAATTTCAAACTCAACTTAGGCAGAAGTCTCAATTCATTAAAGTTAAAGTGTATGTGTTGCAAAGTGTATAGACATTTTGATTGAAATATAATTAGTTAACTGATTATTTTAAAATCGTACAAAATCGTGCTGGTTCCTATCTGAGATAGTACTTAAAGTGGCATGAGCTGCCAAAATGTTGATATTTTGACGTAAAAACAGAGTGTTGAAATTATCGGTTATTTTTCTCAAGGCGTATAATTCAGAAGCTTTTTAGAGCTTCTAGTCACGAGAATGTAAGATAAAGTATTGTTTTGAACTAAGTTAGGCTTAGAATGGATGAATGAATGGTCGTCCCGGTTATTTAAATTTTGTCCACTTTTCGAACACTATTCCGGTTCGTAGCTCATGCCACTTTAAGGTGTTTTATAAAGAAGATACAAAAAAGAAAGTGAGCATACATCCAGGTTATTTATATTTTGTCAGTTATTCGCTAGCGTGTCCCACTCCTTATTCATATTCTTTCAATGGCAATTGTTTAGTATCTTCAATGTACCTAAACGCTCGAATTGCTCTTGAAAATTTGAATTCCTAATAAGAGAATTTTTGTAGATCCTGCCATAGATCACCCTTGCTCATTGGTTGAATTATTTCGAATAAATGTTTTTTTTTCACAAACTAATGACAATCGGAATTTATGAACAAGCTTCAATTAAGTTGGCTCCTGTCACGTAACTGTTACGTTGATGTTGGGCCGGACAATGTCCTCTTCAGGTGTCCTTTGTTTCGTCGGTCTCTTTTTTTATCCTTCCTTTTTCATCCTCGTGACAAGACTGAAATAGTGTTAAAACAAAGTTAAATCTTGTCGCACTCATTTGTTTTAGCTGAACCCATCAGCGACATTAAGGCATATTCTTGCACGGCTTCCAATGGCGTAACCAGTTATGACATACTGCAGAATGGGTAAGTGGATCACGTGTACCATATTTTCAGTTCTAACGACATCCTCTGAACCCAAGATTTATGAAAGCCGATAGAGGCCAACTCGAGATCTTTCTCGCAGTTTCGCAATTTCTCCTTGCGGTCTCGTTCTGGGCTTTGCAGGGCGAGATTGCCTCTATCGGCTTCCATAACGATTAAAAAGTTCCACTCGCGCTAGTGCGCAACATGTTGAGTGGATTGAAGTTATTCTGGTACGAGCTTCTTCAATTCCTTGTCAAAATATAGGGTACAAAAACTAAGAGTTGTTGCTCTTGGAATTTCAAAAAAAATAATTAATCAAATGTTATGAACATACCCACCTAAAACTGCCTCAGGAAAATTCTTACACAACGTCAACAACGAAGTTAGTTTAAGCTTAAAACCGACTTTCCGCGACCGCAGTTATCGATATAGTGGCAAGCATGATTTGAAACTTGACAGTAGATGGCGTTGTCCCCGTGTGAGAAAAATCACTTTGAACAGAGAGAGAAATTAGACGGCGAAATTCGTTGCTAACAGATTTTAAGGTCACAGACGATGATTTACATGTAGTTCCAGTAAGGGATTATCAAACAATGTTCCGGATTTTAGGTTGGCTATGTTCATAACTTATGAATTATAATGGTTGCCAGTTACCAACTGAATGTCGCGCGTTTCCTCCGGGCATAGAGCCCGTTTTCCTCCCACAATAAAACTGGCAACGCCGCCATATAAGTGAAATAATCTTGAGCACGGCGTAAAACACCAAACAATCAATCAATCGAATTATAATTTTTTGAAAATTTTTGAGAGCAACTCAACCCTATGTTGACATGGTATCTTAGAAGCCCGTGTGGGCGTATCTGAATAACTTCAATCCACTCAACAAATTGCGGACTACGCTCACCCTCCCCTAAAAGTGAGCTAATTTTAGTCCCAATGTCAAAGGATGTTTTAACCGAGATAACCTTTTACAAATTCGTGTTCCATGACGCAATGAGTTAAAATGCTTTTATTAAAAAGAACAAACGACACATATACCTCCAATAAATACACATTGTGTAGTAAGCGGAATAGGCCTACCCAGGTAAAACTCTGTTCTCCTATTGAAAATTGTTCTTTTTGGTTTTTATTCAGATGTGGAGATGGTTTTGTAATCAGTAATGACGAGGGTTTTACCTCAGCCGGCCGGTCATCTTACAGTCCTTATTTCAAAATGTTCCATTTGCGTGGGGGTCGTAACATCTGGTTTGATTGTGCCTTCACGGAGTGCGATGGTCCATGCCCAACGGTGAGGTTCCATTGCAGCTTCATTTTATGCCTACTTGTTTACTGTTATGCTTTTCATTCCTTTCTTAAACGTTTCGTTTATAAGCTCTTCCTTCCAAAATGGGGGCCTCCGTGGCTCAATCTGAACAGCCTTCCACCAATGGGTCGCGGGTTCAAATCCCACTCAGTCCAAACAAATTGAAAAATTTTCTGACTGGGTTTTCACTCGAACGACCTATGTGGGATGGTTGCCAGTTACCAACGGAAGATTTGTGGGTTTCCTCCGGGCATAGAGCCCGGTTTCCTCCCACAATAAAACTGGCAACGCCGCCATACAAGTGAAATAATCTTGAGCGCCGCGTAAAACACCAAACAATCAATCAATCTTCCAAAATGTCTGGGTTGAGGAATGGTTATAGTCGCCCCCTGAACGCCCCCGATGATACACGCCAAAGGGCTATGAATTCAAGGGGTGACGCGAGCCCTTGGCTGCTCAGATAGGCTTTAATAATGCCTGTATGAATCTGTCGGCTTTGGGAGGCTAATGCAATGACGTGGCCGGTTCGAATCACTCTCAGCCCAAATGAAAACTGTCACTAAATCTGACAACGCCGCTAGATTAGTGAAATAGTTTTGAGTGCGGTGTTCAACATCAATCGACCAAATAAAATTGAAAACAATTCGGAGTGGATTTTTCACTTGGTCGCCGTATGTGTAAGAGTTGCTAGGTACTTGGCGAAGGTCGGTGGTTTCCTCCGGGCAATGAGCCCGGTTTCCTTTCCCGCTACCTGGCAACGCCATCATATACGTGAAATAATCATGAGTGCGGCGTAGAACATCAATCAAACAATCAATGACGAGGGATGAAACTCTGGTCAACCGCTTCCTCGCCGGTATATGGCTTTGCTATTGGAAAATGATATATGTGGAAAACTGTTCATTTGGATCTACATGTATATATTTTTGGAGTTCGTTTATGATAGTTGACATTTAAAGACCCGATATCCACAAATATAATTAATTTGCAAGTTTTTAGAATATGTATTTAATATGTAGTCGCCATAAAAATAGATTTTTTTTAGATTAAAAGCACTGATATTTTCTGGTCGTATGTCTTAGAAAATATTTAATTCAAAGCTGCAGTTTCATTTATATATATATTTAACACTATAACACACGACCACAGGGAAAATAACCACGGAGACCAGTTTATTGTGTTAAAAAGGGGGTATATCATTTAGACCTTTTATAACTAATCATAAGTTTGTTATAATAAACCACCACCCATGATATTTCATTAGGTTGACGAAAGGCAGGAGTTTGATCTTAGTCATCAGAATTTTCTGGAAAAGATAATATGGCAACAAATCAGTATTTTTGGTAAAGCTAACATGCAGATTTGCTATAGGTTTTAGATAGTAATCAATTAGCTGTGATATTCTTTTAGCGTTTACTACCAAAATCCGAGAAAATAGGACGCCCTGGGGGCATTGGAGCCTTGGCTAATTTATTCAATGGGTTTGTGTATTTTCGAAATATAGAGTACCCTGTTTTTAGAATTAAGGTCAGATTCCAAAGAACAATACTGCGTTTTATTAATATAGCCTTTTTCTTCAAGGGAAAGAAGAATTCTATTGCAATTTCCAACATTTCCAGGCCTTATTTCTTTATCAAGTTTTGGGTAATAAAGGATTGTTTAGCTGCCGTTCTACCTCCTCAATCATAATCCTGTCTAGACATAAATGTAATTACTATTGTCGAGCATTTATCAGCAGGTTTTATAACGATATAGGTTTTGAGAAAGAAACTATGACAAAGGCAACTGCTTAGGTTTACGCTAGCTAGTTTCACCGTATCTAGATTTACAAAGAATTTATATATATATATTATTTTTGCATTTTCAGTCTTCCTGCGATTATGAAGGCATTTCGCCCGGTCAACCAACTATTCTTGGAAACGGTGGGTCACTGGGGCCATCTCTCGTTTCCCCTTGACGTAGCTTTTGTGTGTAAAAGTTCGACAGGTAGTCTTACTTGGCAGAACATTATGGTATTTCGTTTACTTGGTTTTGGTTTGTAGTCTTTTCTAATAAATATTGAAAATTCGACTTTTTTGTTTGAATTAAGGTATAATGCCGATGTCTAAGAAACGAGTATCCCTTCCGAGTATCAACGGAATGTCCGACAACGAAGACACGAGTTACCCCTTCACACACACACACATGTGGAATCCGAGAAAATGTTACAAGGTGCTATCTGAGATTTTGAAAGATAACAAATTGACTGTCCTGTTAGATGAAAAGGACAAATTCCCAAAATCATTGGCAAAATCATTGGCAATCGATTCCCTGAGCTTTTGGGGGCTGGTGGCCCTCGCCTATTGGGTTAAAAGGACATTTATAACTCTGGTACATTTTTTCCTACCAGGTGTTGCGTCTTGGCTACAGAATTGCATGAGGGGGCCTCCGTGGCTCAGTAGGTAGAGCGTTGGACGCTCAATCCGAACAGCCTTCCACCAGTGGGTCGCGGGTTCGAATCCCACTCGGTCCTTAAAAATTGAAAATTTTCTGACTGAGTTTTCACTCGAACGACCTATGTGGGATGGTTGCTAGTTACCAGCGGAAGGTCGTGGGTTTCCTCCCACAATAAAACTGGCCACGCCGCCATATAAGTGAAATAATATTGAGCGCGGAGTAAAACACCAAACAATCAATCAATCAATCAGAATTACATGGCTACAGTTAAGCTTGTAATACAACCCTCCTGACCAAAATGGGATACATAGCCAAACGCTGGTACACTTGTATAAACAACCGATATGTCTATTTCAAACTTCGATCATTCGAGATTCTCGGTGGTACAGTTCTCAAAGTTTGCCACGGACCTTTTCAAGCCGAGATAAAACCTCCATGGCCACATTCCGTGTTTTATCTTGGCGGACTACTACACTCCAACCCGTAAATAGAGCAGCGCCTTTTAATTGGCACTCACACTCTCCTATTAGCTCTTTTAGCCTAAGGATCTGTAAGGGTAGGAAAGACAACTCTTACACAAACATCAGTGGGCGCTGTTCGATATGCGGGTTGGAGGGGAGTAGTCCGCCAAGGTAAAATACGGAATGGGGCCATGGGGTTTTTAACTTGCCTTGAGAAGATGGTCGGGGATGGCCACCTCAGGCTTGGAAAGGCAACTACCAATAGGGGTGAAGAAAATGTTTCTTAGGAAAATTCCCATAGCAAGCGAAAGTGACATCAAACCTATGGGCGAATTCGACTCCCCGTCCTCGTGTAAAAATAAACCGAGGACGCATTCGAATGGCAAGTGCGGAGACAAAAACATTGTTCGTGAACAAGATCGATTTCTTCTCGCCGCCTCCTCTGATCTGGGGCGGAGGAGCACCAGGAACAATGATGGCGACCTTAATGCTACCCACATTACTTGTTTTCCTTCTTGTATCTTCGACTGAATGCCGCTAAAACAAGAGGAAAACATGTACTGGTAACATGTGAAGAATGGACTCGTTCGAGACAGCCGATCTGAGCATCATTGGTGGCTATCATTTCCAATTTGATGAACTGTTTGATTGATTGATTATTTGGTGTTTTACGCCTGCTCAAGATTATTTCACTTATATGGCGGTGTTGCCAGTTTTATTCTGGGAGGAACGGACTCTATGCCCGGAGGAAACCCACGACCTTCTGTAGGTAACTGGCAACCATCCCACATAGGTCGTTCGAGTGAAAACCCAGTCAGAGAATTTTCAAAATTGTTTGGACTGAGTGGGATTCGAACCCGCGACCCATTGGTTGAAGGCTGTTCGGATTGAACGTCAAACGCTCTACCTACTGAGCCACGGAGACCCCACTAGATGTGTAAGATGCCTCCTCCATAGGGTATTTTTCGAGTTGTTCGGGGATACGGATAAGTTAGTAGAGGGACATAACCCTGGAATACAAAGACGTTTCCACCGAAGTCCGCGTCTGAGTATTTCAATCCTTTCAGCACCATCAGAAAAGGTCCTATGAGTGCCTTTGCATGAATTTGACGAACCCTTTTATTGGAGCCAGATACAAAGTTATTTAATGCAAATCCGGCTGTGCCGTAAGTGGCTTGCCAGTATCAAGCCGTTTTGACACAAGCACAATATTACTATTCTTCGGAATCTCACGTTGTTTTAGTGAACCAAACCTGAGCAGTGTGGGGCCATTGCTAGCGTGCCGATATCCCACTATTTCAGGGGCCTCCGTGGCTCAGTAGACACTCAATCCGAAGAGCCTTCCACCAATTGGAAAACTTTCTGACCGGGTTTTCACTCGAACGACCAATGTGGGATGGTTACCAGTTACCACCTGAAGGTCGTGGGTTTTCTAGAGCCCGGTTTCCTCACACAATGAAACTGGCAACACCGCCATATAAGTGAAATAATCTTGAGCGCGGCGTAAAACACCAATCAAACTATTTTTCGGAATGCCTCAAAACGCTGCTGACTGCTGAAAGACGAACTGTATCGGCTCAGTGCTGTTTTTTTTATCGGCTCCGCTATCGCAATGAACTGTGGGAGGTCTTGCTGTCGTCTGCTAAAACATACTCTACAAACACTGTATGGGATTTGTCAGAAAAGTAAAGAATAAAGAAATGTGTAAATTAGAAATTTTGTTGAATTTCAGTACATTTTTAAGTGTTTTTTTTTTATTTACCCATCTGCTGTTTTCAGACGAAATGTTCTATATTTACAAAGAATGCAAAGTTCACAGGTGTGGTCTACATGTATGCAGCAACAACATATTACGATTGATTTATGGATTGATGTTTTACGCGACAATCAAGATTATTTTACTTACATGGCGGTTTTGGTAGGTTTAGTGTGGGGGGAAGGAGGGGGAGGAGACCGGGCTCATTGCCCGGGAAAAACTAGCGACCTTTGGCAAGTACCTGGCAACTTTTCCACATATGGTAACCAAGTGAAAAATCCACTCACAAATATTTCAATTTTTTTCCGCGTCGACGGAAGGTCCACTCTAACCCACTTGACCACAGAGGTCCTCGACATACAATGAAGTATACATGTAAAGACCTACACGTTAAGACTTGCAGACTAATTCAAAGTATAACTTAACTACGTAGGTAATAAAGTTGGACTCCTGATTCAAATATGCTTGTTTACAGAGCTGGAGCCTGCTCACAAAGCGGCGTAGCCTAAGTTTTTACATAACTGCCCTAGCAACGTATCTGTACAGTATGGGTTGCTATGGCATTTACGTGAAATCTTACGCTACGACGCTTTGTGAAACAGGCCCCTGGGTGTGTTGCAACGCGGAATTTGTAACTGAAGCAGAGATAGGCTGTATAATTATATAACAGAATAATGCTATATAGATCTGGACCCTGTTTCACAAAGCGACGTAGCGTAAGTTTTTACGCAAATGCCTTAGCAACCTATACTGTAGAGCTACGTTAGTATGACAGTTACGCAAAAAATACATCTACGCCGCTTTGTGAAACCGGCCCCTGGCTGGAAAGAATGATCGAGGACGATAATAATGATATAAAGAATTATCAGTTGCTAATTTTAGTGAAAATATTGGCATAGGTCCAACCATTTTATTTCAATCAATTAAAGTAATAAAACTAGAAACTTTAATTATTAAAGAACAGCCAGTTTCTATTTAGTGAGGTAAGTAGTTACTCTGTCTAAATACGGTAGTTTGCACAGCAGGGAGTCCTCCCAGATACGTGTAAAAAATCGATATTTGCACAGCAGGGGTACTGACGTAAGCGTCAGAAAATCGATAGGATGACGTAATAAATGACAGATGGTGTGTGTCAGATGTCGAGAAAATCAATACCATGCTCGTACTATAGTACGGGCACAAAATGTGAACTTTGATCGGGAAAATTGAAAGAAAATGAGTAAAAATGAAATAGTAAATGACGTTAAGAAAATGGATTTCGGTCGAGAACAATAGGATGAAGGCGTTAAGACGTTGAGCGATAGCGTTAAGACGTAAAGAAAACTGTTAAGAAAGTGAGTCTAAAACCATAATTTATAAAAATATCAATAGCATTCTCGTACTATAGTACGGGCACAAAATGTGAACTTTGATCATGAAAATTGAAAGAAAATGTGTAAAAATGAAAATAGTAAATGACGTTAAGAAAGTGATTTTCGGTAAAGAACAATAGAATAAAGACGCTAAGACGCTGATCCATAGCGTTAAGACGTAAAGAAAACTGTTACGAAAGTGAGTCTAAAACCATAATTTGAAAAATAATATCCTCGATTGACGTCATGTCATTAAATCAATGGTATTCATCGATAGGATGACGTAATAAATGGCAGATGGTGTGTGTCAGATGTCGTGAAAATCATTCTCGTACTATAGTACGGGCACAAAAAGTGAAATTTGATCGGTAAAATTGAAAGAAAATGACTAAAAATAAAATAGCGAGTGACGTTAAGAAAGTGGACAATAGAATAAAGGCGGTTAAGACGTTGAGAGTTGACGTTAAGACGTAAAGAAAAATGTTAAGAAAGCGAGTCTAAAATCATAATTTGGAAAACAATATCCTCGAGCAATGACAGGTTGTTACATCGTATGACGTCATATAATCACTGTCATTCTCGTACTGTATTACCATGTAAATCAATAGCAGATCATGGTCAAAATGTAAACTTTAATCGAAAAAATTTAAAGAAAATGAGTAAAAATGAAATAGGTAATGACGTTAAGAAAGTGATTTTAGGTAGAATGAATGCGTTAAGACGTTGAGCGTTAGCGTTAAGACGTAATGAAAAACAATAAGAAAGTTAGTCAAACATTTTACAAAAACATCGTTTGAAATAGTTTTAAAAAGTCACTAGCTAGAACGATAAATATACAACCGAGGTGACACGTGGTAATTGTGCAGTCGCGACAAAGTGACGTATTGGATCGATAAAGCCCATAGTTTGCCAGCGAGTCAATGACATGTCAAAACTTGTTAGACTAGCACGTGTTACAAAGCTTTAAAACGCAATCATCTATTCAACACGAATTAAAATGATTGCGTGACGTTATAAAATCAAAGACATTCTAGCACCACGTAAATGACCTACCACATACAACAGTACCACGACAAAAACCAGGGACCAATCGTAAACTTTAATGACGTCATACAATCAATAGTATGACCGTACACCGTGTAAAGGGCCAGTGATGAAATATGAACTTTGATGGGCGAAATCGTGTAAAAACATGGAAACTGGTCAATTTGAATAATATCCTCAAACTTTTAAGTCTAATATTTAAATAGCTAAGACGGGCGATAAAATAACCAACCTACAAAAACAATGAAGCATATAAAACAATAGAATTGCCACGCATGGAATAAGTTACCACGAACTATAGCAAAACTAAACATCTTAAAAAAAGAAATCTTACCTTCAGGATTTCTATTAAGCGTTGTTGTTGTTGTCCACACTGCTTTAGTGCATACGTCATATCTCCACGTGAATTAACCATTAAAAGTGACATTTGAAGCGAAGTGGAAGTTACTAAATAGAATAATAAAATAACATTAGAAATAGCATGTTATGATGACGTCATTGATAATCTTTGTACATGGTATCAGGTATTGGACCTTCAAATAATCGAGCGAAAGATGATGACTAAAAACGAATACCTAGAATTTTAAATTGCACGTTAAATTAAGAAAATGATGTTTTGGCACAGACCATTAAAATAAAGTTTATCCGCTAACTATGCTATGTGTGAGTAGACTCGGCAAAGTAAGATATATCCCCCCAGGTGTAACCAAGTTACGAGCATGCATATACGTGTTTAACGAACACATCTTACATCGGTTAAACTTGTATTAATAGGCTTTTATGTAATGTAAAGAGAATTAAAAATAGCCCCCAAAAATCAATGTTGAAATAACTAATTATTGAGAGACGAAAGTTATACTCACGACGTAAAGTAAAGACACAGGAAAGGCAAATCGTATGACAAGATTGAAAACTAGAATCGTCAAAGAGAAGGTTCGAAATACTCAAAACTGAAAGGTGTTTTGTAATGTCTCGAAACATTACATAAGAATTGTAAAGAAAATAACCTATCGATTGTTTGTTTTAAGCAATCAAAAATCAAATAGTTTTTATAACCATATTTTAACAAAAGCTAATTTCAATTCTGTTAAGTAAAGGGTCTAACTATTTAATACTGAAAAGTGTTCCACATTCAGATAACTATGAGTGAAGTAATGTCAAAACATATTTCGAAATGGTCCAAGGTCTCGCGTGATCTCGTGAGACTTTGGCCAAACTCGAAAGGGGCTTACTGTTATTCACGTTTATCAAAATGTGCAAAACAAGGGATTTCCGTCGATACCAATCTTGCCGATGAACTTATACATTTCGGGTTTTTGAATTTTCTCCGTTATAAGCACACATCTTCGGTTCGTAGGCATTATTAAATTCTCGAACTAAAGTTAAAATGGCGACACTTTCAGTAAATACCGCACTAAACTTAAAATGGCGACAATTCCGGTAAAATCCAGCACTAAAGTTAAAATGGCGGCACTTCCGGTAAAATACAGCACTTCGGGTAAGATGGCGGCACTCATGGTAAAAATTCAACACGAGTTAAAATGGTCGTGTGACGTCATAAAATCAAAGACATTCTCGCACCACGTAAATGACCAGGGACCAATCCTAAACTTTGTAAACGATTCGTAAAATTGATGACGTCATACAATCAATAGTATGTTCGTACACCGCGTAAAAGGCCAGTGATGCAATATGAACTTTGATGGACGAAATCGTGTAAAAAACATGGAAAGTGGTCAATTTGAATAATATCCTCAAACAATAGATGTTATCGTTTACCCGTAGCATGACGTCGCAATATATAGCGAACAAGTTTAATATTAAAACTGAGTTTGGCTAAGATGCATGATCTAAAATAACCAACCTATAAAAAAACAAAAACAATGAAGCACAAAAGTGGATAAAACAATAGAATTGGCACGCATAGAATATGTTACCACGAACTATAGCAAAACTAAACATCTTAAAAAAATAGAAATCTTACCTTCAGGATTTCTATCAAGCGTTGTTGTTGTTGTTCACACTGCTTTGGTACATGAATCATATCTCCTCGTGTAACAACTTAGAACTGACATCTACGCGTCAATTTCGAACCAGGTACCCCACGTGACCTATTCGGCCTAAACGTTAGCCTTCCAATCAATGACCGATCCTATAGTTTGTGGGCGGTGCTCGTGATCGGTGATCAACTCTCAGCTGACACAACTGACGCCTTCGTGAGTACCATCCAAAATAAGCTTTTAACTCGCCTATCGAAAAAATGTAACGCCCCGCTGGTCAAAGTCGCGAGAGTCGCTAAAAACCAATCGATCTATATTGTCACAGCTGACTGTCAATTACTAATCTTTTGGTATACGGACTTTAATGAAATGAAATTTAAAAAACTTAGTAAATATGAAATACCACAGTTGTATTAATTGATTGTTGAAAGACATAAATACGAAAATATATAATAAAAAAATGAAAAAAGACGGATAATGTTAAAAAATTAAAACAATACGCATTTGAAAAAAACAACTTATAACAAAGTATTAAATAAAATAGTGAAATGCTTGCCAATTATGATGTGAACAATTACAAAATAGTAAAGTAACATAACGGGGAATAACAAAGCGTTGTTTTGCAAAAACTATTTATATACATTTTCACCGGTATTGTAAAAATTAAATCAAGGCGCATTTGAAAAAACTAATACCAAAGTATTAAATAAATTTGTGAAATGCTAACCAATTATGATTTGAGCTATCACAAAATAGTAAAGTAACGTAAAAGGAAGTTAACAAAACGTCGTTTTTTTTTCAAAACTACAAACTATCAAAAAGTATGATACAGACATTTTTTTGTACGAATTGACCAATTTTAAAAGCCGCCGACTTAAACCCAAAGTGAAAGTTTGCTGAAATATATGGGGGACGAGGGTATGGGGGGAGTTGAACGCGTAGTTGGAGAGTCTCCAAGTACTCGAATCAAATTGATTGATATGTAACAGCTGGCTGTCAATTAATAATCTTTTGGTATACGGACTTTATAGAAATCAACTTTGAAAAACCTTGTAAATATGAAATAACCTGGTGTATTAATTGATTGTTGTTAGACCAACATACGAAAATAAAAAACAATGAAAAAGACGGATATTTGTCAAAATTAAAACAAGGTGCATTTGAAAAAAACTAAAGTATTAAGTAATATAGGAAATGCTTACCAATTATGATGGGAGCAATTATAAAATAGTAAAGTTACACAAAAGAAAAGTTAACAAAACGCTGTTTTGCAAAACTATTTAAACAAACTGTCATCATATTATATTGTATTATAACGAAATGAAGTTTAACAAAAAATAAAGTTTGAAATTTTTGAAAAAAATAAATAGCAAATATCAAATACCACATTCTTATTATTGATTATTCATAGGCCCAAGCATGAAAAATTAAAGAAAAATAAATTCAAATGCAAGTTGAAAGTGGTTTGAGCGGGAATCGAACCCCTGCCGCATCGATAGGACGTCTGCGATTATATCGCTCTAACCCCCTGGACTATCGAGTGTCCACATGAACGCGAACACAGATACACGATATATTCCAGCTGTGACTTAACCGCAACGCGTAAAATATTAACCGACTAGTTGAATTGATGAATTGATTGTCAAAAAGATATAAAGTAATACTTGTGCATTTTGTAAAACGAATCTGCCTATAAGAATTTGCAAAACACACTTTAAAATCAAATGACTACGAATTAAAACTTAAGTGGAAACAAAAGACGTTTAGTTAAATCACATCGCAAAAAAAAAAAGGAATTATCGAGAATTAAAATAAGTTAAACCTTTAAAATATGAATTCGACATAAAAAGCTGAATGTTCTGATCGCTATATCTTACATAAACTGTTTTGACCGTTCGAGAAGGTTTATGCAGAAAACCGGAACGAGTTTTTCGTTGCGAACACAAATTATCGACATCAAAAATAGGCACAAACTTGTCGTTGAAACCCAGATATTGTTAAGTAAAAGTAAAAATTATCAACAGTAAACAATTTGCATTCTTTTTAAAAATATCACGGACTAAGTGAAACGCTTTTTACCTTAAAAAAACAGTCATGAATTCTTATTTTGATTACAGACCACCAGGTCTTAATTCGTTTCAAATACAAATAAGTCTACGGATTAGCCTATTGTAACTATTATAATTCTATTCCGTTAATGGTGTCCTGTAATATTGAACTCCCTTTCATCTCTTTCATTTAAATTGTCCAAAAATCTCAATCTTTTTTTTGTTGTTGTAAATTAGGTGACGCTCATTTCCAAATCTGATTCAAAAGCAAATTTAATAATTAGATTTTTCGAACCATTTTATAAAATGTTCCAACGAATTGAGTAGATTCGTATTCCAAATTGAAAAAAATTAACTACCTATAGTAATCATTTATAACGAAAACGGTATTTGTTTAAATGGAACTATTCAAATCGATAATCGAATATTTTATATTGAAAAGCGACAATACCGATATAAAGTAACATGTGTTGGCGGCATCTTTGATCGGTCGTTAAACGGTGAAGCAAATGGTGGTAGGTAAAGTTCGATTACTTCTAAAACACTTCACCCCCCACTGGTTAATTATGTTGCCAACAGGTCAAATATATGTCAGGACGTGTTTGTTTGAAAACGTGTTACATAGGTTTAAAGGGTATAAATGCTCGTCATTTTTAGTCTAGACATAAAGTTACTAGTTATCTATTAGAGTATCAACACATCCAGAAAAAATGTATTGTATCAGTTCCAGCCTCAGAGTGAATGTAAGCGGTCTCAATGGAAAAGCCTGTGTTTCCTTCCATAGGCCTTCCAGCAGCGAAAGTGCTAAGGACGTCCCAGTCATAACGTTAACGACAATTGGCTGGAAAAGAATAATGGCCCCAGCGCCTAAAGTCGATGATGTAATTTCCACCGAAGAACCGTCAGAGAGACCGTACAGTTTGGAGGATGACTTTTATATCAGCTGCAGTCGCTTTAATGGGAAAGCGTTTATACACGTGAGGAAATGGTTTACTCCGAGACGACCACAGACGGACCAATCGCCGACGTTAAAAGCCACCAAGACGGGAATTGCGATGAACGAATTTGGTTGGCAAAAATTGAAAGACTATTTTTTTAACATTGACAATGCGCTAAGTGAAATGCAAGGCGTCATGGACATGGCGAGTGAATTTTCGTATGAAATGAACGAAGAGACGTTTACGAACGTTGTTGATTCAGTTAATAAATAGAAAAATTGTACGTTTTGAAAAAAATTTCGTTTTTATTATTCATTTACAGTTTTGTCGATTTAATAGGATTTCATTTATAAGCAAGTCGTATAACAACCTACGTAAGATGGGTGTAACGACGAGCTTCTTTATTAAAGTGATTTTGAATAAGCGATTTCAAGATCTTGAAATACTGTCAAATGTTGAAAGTAAGACAGAATTGAAAATGCAGTCGGACTATTTAAAATCAACGAGATGACAGACTCTTTAGAAAAGTATGTCGATTAATTTAAAAGGTTACCGAACCTCAAAAGCTATAGCCTCTCCAGCTATTTTAGTTCCGAGCAAAGATCGGCTATTTCCGCTAGTTTCCGTTCGACCTCGACATACCTCGGACAGTCCGCACTATTTACAGGGAAATGAAAACTTAGGAATTACTTCTGATAAAGAGAGTATCATAAGTTAATCAAATGAAAAAATTTTCAAAGTATCACAAAAAACATTCGCATAAAAGCGAAATGCAGATTAGATACGATATTTGTCAATTCCCCCCGTGTTATAAGTATAGACCATTAGAAGCAAGATGACGGGCTAAAAAAACAAAGAAACAGACATGATAGGACCGATTTGATAGAGGCGTGCATCGAGGATGTTTATCGTTGTTAGCTATAATGATCTTGTATATGATGGTGAGAGACAGCCATCATAATTTCTGTTTCTACGCGATTTCTATTTCTACTCGTGAAAATGTGTAGGTTATTTATTATGTTTATTTAATAACAAGAAATCAATAACAAATAACTAGATTCGTTTTCACGGAGTAATATATATATACATATTAAACTCGTAGAGAAACAGACTAAGAAAATAAGCTCTTATGTAACTCACTCCCGTTGTTGTAGTGAGCAAGCCTGTAGGGTAAATGCTATTAACTATTGTCCAGTAGTCCGCCTAACGGTTTGTCTTCTCTAATTTGCTTTCCATGATAAATCGGTATAGCGATTCTGTTAGTTTGTCGTACCATAATCTTAAATCAAGCTTAACATATTGATAGCTGAATATATACACCACTCTTTGTCAATGTGATTTAAGAGGTATTCTCGTCTTCAGCTACTATAATCTTAAATGTATCTGCATATATTATAGCTGAATATATACCACACTCTTTTTCAATATGATTTTAAGAGAGACTCTCGTCTTCAGTTGTCAATGACATATCATAGGACGCCCAAGTGAGATAATCAATTTGAAAACTCGTCAATGGGCTTACCTATGCAGGAGTCGGCAAAAGCTGTAAAAACACTTCACGACGCGAATCGGAAACCCCACGGTTACAAGACCCAAACTTTTGCCAACACATTTGCAATCATGTGCAATCAAGTGAAACGAATAGCAGTTGTCATATATTTCAGGGTTAAGAAAAAACGATACCAAACTATAAGGATAAAACATTAATACCGAGAAATTACCGATAGACAGAATATGCGCTATAAAGCATTGTTGCATTTATATTCCATTCAATTGCTCTGCTCGAGAATTTGCTTGGTAATTGAATTTCCATTTACGATCTTTTTCTTGTTTGAAGGAGTGCTGAAAAACTAGCCATATAATTCGATAGTCGCCTTTTTTCAGGAGATTAAACAATCAACCCCAAAGATTATGTATTCTCTTTTGCTAAGTATTATTTGTAACTGGTGTCGGTTAACACGTAAACACAGCAACGGTTTGAGACTAGAAAAAAACTATTCAGAAAAATAAGTATACCAATGCTTTCGCGCTAATCAGCCTTAATGAACTTTAAAATGTTGTTGAACAAAAAGATTTCGAGTATGTGCCTGACCAAAACATACATAGAATCAATAGAAGGAATTCATAGCTGATGATAGTTTTGAGTTACTCTGGTACAGAAACATAAACAAGACACCTGTTTGTGACTAGAAAAGCTATTCAGTAAAACGAAGTCTACAATCGATTTTTACATTTACCCGTGTTAAATGAAAAAATTGTCAAACAAAAAGAATTAGAGTATTTAGCCGAACAAACATGCATAGTGTCAATGGAAAGAATTCAATTAGTAATCAATTTATCCTGGCTGGCGTCTTGTAACCGTGGGGTTTCCGATTCGCGTCGTGAAGTGTTTTTACAGCTTTTGCCGACTCCTGCATAGGTAAGCCCATTGACGAGTTTTCAAATTGATTATCTCACTTGGGCGTCCTATGATATGTCATTGACAACTGAAGACGAGAGTCTCTCTTAAAATCATATTGAAAAAGAGTGTGGTATATATTCAGCTATAATATATGCAGATACATTTAAGATTATAGTAGCTGAAGACGAGAATACCTCTTAAATCACATTGACAAAGAGTGGTGTATATATTCAGCTATCAATATGTTAAGCTTGATTTAAGATTATGGTACGACAAACTAACAGAATCGCTATACCGATTTATCATGGAAAGCAAATTAGAGAAGACAAACCGTTAGGCGGACTACTGGACAATAGTTAATAGCATTTACCCTACAGGCTTGCTCACTACAACAACGGGAGTGAGTTACATAAGAGCTTATTTTCTTAGTCTGTTTCTCTACGAGTTTAATATGTATATATATATTACTCCGTGAAAACGAATCTAGTTATTTGTTATTGATTTCTTGTTATTAAATAAACATAATAAATAACCTACACATTTTCACGAGTAGAAATAGAAATCGCGTAGAAACAGAAATTATGATGGCTGTCTCTCACCATCATATACAAGATCATTATAGCTAACAACGATAAACATCCTCGATGCACGCCTCTATCAAATCGGTCCTATCATGTCTGTTTCTTTGTTTTTTTAGCCCGTCATCTTGCTTCTAATGGTCTATACTTATAACACGGGGGGAATTGACAAATATCGTATCTAATCTGCATTTCGCTTTTATGCGAATGTTTTTTGTGATACTTTGAAAATTTTTTCATTTGATTAACTTATGATACTCTCTTTATCAGAAGTAATTCCTAAGTTTTCATTTCCCTGTAAATAGTGCGGACTGTCCGAGGTATGTCGAGGTCGAACGGAAACTAGCGGAAATAGCCGATCTTTGCTCGGAACTAAAATAGCTGGAGAGGCTATAGCTTTTGAGGTTCGGTAACCTTTTAAATTAATCGACATACTTTTCTAAAGAGTCTGTCATCTCGTTGATTTTAAATAGTCCGACTGCATTTTCAATTCTGTCTTACTTTCAACATTTGACAGTATTTCAAGATCTTGAAATCGCTTATTCAAAATCACTTTAATAAAGAAGCTCGTCGTTACACCCATCTTACGTAGGTTGTTATACGACTTGCTTATAAATGAAATCCTATTAAATCGACAAAACTGTAAATGAATAATAAAAACGAAATTTTTTTCAAAACGTACAATTTTTCTATTTATTAACTGAATCAACAACGTTCGTAAACGTCTCTTCGTTCATTTCATACGAAAATTCACTCGCCATGTCCATGACGCCTTGCATTTCACTTAGCGCATTGTCAATGTTAAAAAAATAGTCTTTCAATTTTTGCCAACCAAATTCGTTCATCGCAATTCCCGTCTTGGTGGCTTTTAACGTCGGCGATTGGTCCGTCTGTGGTCGTCTCGGAGTAAACCATTTCCTCACGTGTATAAACGCTTTCCCATTAAAGCGACTGCAGCTGATATAAAAGTCATCCTCCAAACTGTACGGTCTCTCTGACGGTTCTTCGGTGGAAATTACATCATCGACTTTAGGCGCTAGGGCCATTATTCTTTTCCAGCCAATTGTCGTTAACGTTATGACTGGGACGTCCTTAGCACTTTCGCTGCTGGAAGGCCTATGGAAGGAAACACAGGCTTTTCCATTGAGACCGCTTACATTCACTCTGAGGCTGGAACTGATACAATACATTTTTTCTGGATGTGTTGATACTCTAATAGATAACTAGTAACTTTATGTCTAGACTAAAAATGACGAGCATTTATACCCTTTAAACCTATGTAACACGTTTTCAAACAAACACGTCCTGACATATATTTGACCTGTTGGCAACATAATTAACCAGTGGGGGGTGAAGTGTTTTAGAAGTAATCGAACTTTACCTACCACCATTTGCTTCACCGTTTAACGACCGATCAAAGATGCCGCCAACACATGTTACTTTATATCGGTATTGTCGCTTTTCAATATAAAATATTCGATTATCGATTTGAATAGTTCCATTTAAACAAATACCGTTTTCGTTATAAATGATTACTATAGGTAGTTAATTTTTTTCAATTTGGAATACGAATCTACTCAATTCGTTGGAACATTTTATAAAATGGTTCGAAAAATCTAATTATTAAATTTGCTTTTGAATCAGATTTGGAAATGAGCGTCACCTAATTTACAACAACAAAAAAAAGATTGAGATTTTTGGACAATTTAAATGAAAGAGATGAAAGGGAGTTCAATATTACAGGACACCATTAACGGAATAGAATTATAATAGTTACAATAGGCTAATCCGTAGACTTATTTGTATTTGAAACGAATTAAGACCTGGTGGTCTGTAATCAAAATAAGAATTCATGACTGTTTTTTTAAGGTAAAAAGCGTTTCACTTAGTCCGTGATATTTTTAAAAAGAATGCAAATTGTTTACTGTTGATAATTTTTACTTTTACTTAACAATATCTGGGTTTCAACGACAAGTTTGTGCCTATTTTTGATGTCGATAATTTGTGTTCGCAACGAAAAACTCGTTCCGGTTTTCTGCATAAACCTTCTCGAACGGTCAAAACAGTTTATGTAAGATATAGCGATCAGAACATTCAGCTTTTTATGTCGAATTCATATTTTAAAGGTTTAACTTATTTTAATTCTCGATAATTCCTTTTTTTTTTTGCGATGTGATTTAACTAAACGTCTTTTGTTTCCACTTAAGTTTTAATTCGTAGTCATTTGATTTTAAAGTGTGTTTTGCAAATTCTTATAGGCAGATTCGTTTTACAAAATGCACAAGTATTACTTTATATCTTTTTGACAATCAATTCATCAATTCAACTAGTCGGTTAATATTTTACGCGTTGCGGTTAAGTCACAGCTGGAATATATCGTGTATCTGTGTTCGCGTTCATGTGGACACTCGATAGTCCAGGGGGTTAGAGCGATATAATCGCAGACGTCCTATCGATGCGGCAGGGGTTCGATTCCCGCTCAAACCACTTTCAACTTGCATTTGAATTTATTTTTCTTTAATTTTTCATGCTTGGGCCTATGAATAATCAATAATAAGAATGTGGTATTTGATATTTGCTATTTATTTTTTTCAAAAATTTCAAACTTTATTTTTTGTTAAACTTCATTTCGTTATAATACAATATAATATGATGACAGTTTGTTTAAATAGTTTTGCAAAACAGCGTTTTGTTAACTTTTCTTTTGTGTAACTTTACTATTTTATAATTGCTCCCATCATAATTGGTAAGCATTTCCTATATTACTTAATACTTTAGTTTTTTTCAAATGCACCTTGTTTTAATTTTGACAAATATCCGTCTTTTTCATTGTTTTTTATTTTCGTATGTTGGTCTAACAACAATCAATTAATACACCGGGTTATTTCATATTTACAAGGTTTTTCAAAGTTGATTTCTATAAAGTCCGTATACCAAAAGATTATTAATTGACAGCCAGCTGTTACATATCAATCAATTTGATTCGAGTACTTGGAGACTCTCCAACTACGCGTTCAACTCCCCCCATACCCTCGTCCCCCATATATTTCAGCAAACTTTCACTTTGGGTTTAAGTCGGCGGCTTTTAAAATTGGTCAATTCGTACAAAAAAATGTCTGTATCATACTTTTTGATAGTTTGTAGTTTTGAAAAAAAAACGACGTTTTGTTAACTTCCTTTTACGTTACTTTACTATTTTGTGATAGCTCAAATCATAATTGGTTAGCATTTCACAAATTTATTTAATACTTTGGTATTAGTTTTTTCAAATGCGCCTTGATTTAATTTTTACAATACCGGTGAAAATGTATATAAATAGTTTTTGCAAAACAACGCTTTGTTATTCCCCGTTATGTTACTTTACTATTTTGTAATTGTTCACATCATAATTGGCAAGCATTTCACTATTTTATTTAATACTTTGTTATAAGTTGTTTTTTTCAAATGCGTATTGTTTTAATTTTTTAACATTATCCGTCTTTTTTCATTTTTTTATTATATATTTTCGTATTTATGTCTTTCAACAATCAATTAATACAACTGTGGTATTTCATATTTACTAAGTTTTTTAAATTTCATTTCATTAAAGTCCGTATACCAAAAGATTAGTAATTGACAGTCAGCTGTGACAATATAGATCGATTGGTTTTTAGCGACTCTCGCGACTTTGACCAGCGGGGCGTTACATTTTTTCGATAGGCGAGTTAAAAGCTTATTTTGGATGGTACTCACGAAGGCGTCAGTTGTGTCAGCTGAGAGTTGATCACCGATCACGAGCACCGCCCACAAACTATAGGATCGGTCATTGATTGGAAGGCTAACGTTTAGGCCGAATAGGTCACGTGGGGTACCTGGTTCGAAATTGACGCGTAGATGTCAGTTCTAAGTTGTTACACGAGGAGATATGATTCATGTACCAAAGCAGTGTGAACAACAACAACAACGCTTGATAGAAATCCTGAAGGTAAGATTTCTATTTTTTTAAGATGTTTAGTTTTGCTATAGTTCGTGGTAACATATTCTATGCGTGCCAATTCTATTGTTTTATCCACTTTTGTGCTTCATTGTTTTTGTTTTTTTATAGGTTGGTTATTTTAGATCATGCATCTTAGCCAAACTCAGTTTTAATATTAAACTTGTTCGCTATATATTGCGACGTCATGCTACGGGTAAACGATAACATCTATTGTTTGAGGATATTATTCAAATTGACCACTTTCCATGTTTTTTACACGATTTCGTCCATCAAAGTTCATATTGCATCACTGGCCTTTTACGCGGTGTACGAACATACTATTGATTGTATGACGTCATCAATTTTACGAATCGTTTACAAAGTTTAGGATTGGTCCCTGGTCATTTACGTGGTGCGAGAATGTCTTTGATTTTATGACGTCACACGACCATTTTAACTCGTGTTGAATTTTTACCATGAGTGCCGCCATCTTACCCGAAGTGCTGTATTTTACCGGAAGTGCCGCCATTTTAACTTTAGTGCTGGATTTTACCGGAATTGTCGCCATTTTAAGTTTAGTGCGGTATTTACTGAAAGTGTCGCCATTTTAACTTTAGTTCGAGAATTTAATAATGCCTACGAACCGAAGATGTGTGCTTATAACGGAGAAAATTCAAAAACCCGAAATGTATAAGTTCATCGGCAAGATTGGTATCGACGGAAATCCCTTGTTTTGCACATTTTGATAAACGTGAATAACAGTAAGCCCCTTTCGAGTTTGGCCAAAGTCTCACGAGATCACGCGAGACCTTGGACCATTTCGAAATATGTTTTGACATTACTTCACTCATAGTTATCTGAATGTGGAACACTTTTCAGTATTAAATAGTTAGACCCTTTACTTAACAGAATTGAAATTAGCTTTTGTTAAAATATGGTTATAAAAACTATTTGATTTTTGATTGCTTAAAACAAACAATCGATAGGTTATTTTCTTTACAATTCTTATGTAATGTTTCGAGACATTACAAAACACCTTTCAGTTTTGAGTATTTCGAACCTTCTCTTTGACGATTCTAGTTTTCAATCTTGTCATACGATTTGCCTTTCCTGTGTCTTTACTTTACGTCGTGAGTATAACTTTCGTCTCTCAATAATTAGTTATTTCAACATTGATTTTTGGGGGCTATTTTTAATTCTCTTTACATTACATAAAAGCCTATTAATACAAGTTTAACCGATGTAAGATGTGTTCGTTAAACACGTATATGCATGCTCGTAACTTGGTTACACCTGGGGGGATATATCTTACTTTGCCGAGTCTACTCACACATAGCATAGTTAGCGGATAAACTTTATTTTAATGGTCTGTGCCAAAACATCATTTTCTTAATTTAACGTGCAATTTAAAATTCTAGGTATTCGTTTTTAGTCATCATCTTTCGCTCGATTATTTGAAGGTCCAATACCTGATACCATGTACAAAGATTATCAATGACGTCATCATAACATGCTATTTCTAATGTTATTTTATTATTCTATTTAGTAACTTCCACTTCGCTTCAAATGTCACTTTTAATGGTTAATTCACGTGGAGATATGACGTATGCACTAAAGCAGTGTGGACAACAACAACAACGCTTAATAGAAATCCTGAAGGTAAGATTTCTTTTTTTAAGATGTTTAGTTTTGCTATAGTTCGTGGTAACTTATTCCATGCGTGGCAATTCTATTGTTTTATATGCTTCATTGTTTTTGTAGGTTGGTTATTTTATCGCCCGTCTTAGCTATTTAAATATTAGACTTAAAAGTTTGAGGATATTATTCAAATTGACCAGTTTCCATGTTTTTACACGATTTCGCCCATCAAAGTTCATATTTCATCACTGGCCCTTTACACGGTGTACGGTCATACTATTGATTGTATGACGTCATTAAAGTTTACGATTGGTCCCTGGTTTTTGTCGTGGTACTGTTGTATGTGGTAGGTCATTTACGTGGTGCTAGAATGTCTTTGATTTTATAACGTCACGCAATCATTTTAATTCGTGTTGAATAGATGATTGCGTTTTAAAGCTTTGTAACACGTGCTAGTCTAACAAGTTTTGACATGTCATTGACTCGCTGGCAAACTATGGGCTTTATCGATCCAATACGTCACTTTGTCGCGACTGCACAATTACCACGTGTCACCTCGGTTGTATATTTATCGTTCTAGCTAGTGACTTTTTAAAACTATTTCAAACGATGTTTTTGTAAAATGTTTGACTAACTTTCTTATTGTTTTTCATTACGTCTTAACGCTAACGCTCAACGTCTTAACGCATTCATTCTACCTAAAATCACTTTCTTAACGTCATTACCTATTTCATTTTTACTCATTTTCTTTAAATTTTTTCGATTAAAGTTTACATTTTGACCATGATCTGCTATTGATTTACATGGTAATACAGTACGAGAATGACAGTGATTATATGACGTCATACGATGTAACAACCTGTCATTGCTCGAGGATATTGTTTTCCAAATTATGATTTTAGACTCGCTTTCTTAACATTTTTCTTTACGTCTTAACGTCAACTCTCAACGTCTTAACCGCCTTTATTCTATTGTCCACTTTCTTAACGTCACTCGCTATTTTATTTTTAGTCATTTTCTTTCAATTTTACCGATCAAATTTCACTTTTTGTGCCCGTACTATAGTACGAGAATGATTTTCACGACATCTGACACACACCATCTGCCATTTATTACGTCATCCTATCGATGAATACCATTGATTTAATGACATGACGTCAATCGAGGATATTATTTTTCAAATTATGGTTTTAGACTCACTTTCGTAACAGTTTTCTTTACGTCTTAACGCTATGGATCAGCGTCTTAGCGTCTTTATTCTATTGTTCTTTACCGAAAATCACTTTCTTAACGTCATTTACTATTTTCATTTTTACACATTTTCTTTCAATTTGCATGATCAAAGTTCACATTTTGTGCCCGTACTATAGTACGAGAATGCTATTGATATTTTTATAAATTATGGTTTTAGACTCACTTTCTTAACAGTTTTCTTTACGTCTTAACGCTATCGCTCAACGTCTTAACGCCTTCATCCTATTGTTCTCGACCGAAATCCATTTTCTTAACGTCATTTACTATTTCATTTTTACTCATTTTCTTTCAATTTTCCCGATCAAAGTTCACATTTTGTGCCCGTACTATAGTACGAGCATGGTATTGATTTTCTCGACATCTGACACACACCATCTGTCATTTATTACGTCATCCTATCGATTTTCTGACGCTTACGTCAGTACCCCTGCTGTGCAAATATCGATTTTTTACACGTATCTGGGAGGACTCCCTGCTGTGCAAACTACCGTATTTAGACAGAGTAACTACTGAGGTAAAATAAGTGAATATCTTCCACGTGTTCATTAGATCACGTGCTCTAGGCTTAGAACCACTCTTCTCGCTTCCGCTGAAGATACCAAACACAAACGTTTGAAAAGTTTTTTGATTCAAACGTTACAAACATTTTGTGTTTGAACTTGGATACGGGAAGGTGTCTTGAAAAAGGTATTATGCCATTTGTGTTCCAGTACTAAAAGGCCAACATGAATAAATGCTTATTCTGCAAATTACAATCCTCAGATGTTTTCACAAAGTTGAATTTTACAAGAACATTTTGCTGTGTGCAAAACGATCATTCTGTGAACATTCTTGAATTACACGTACATATTTTCGCAATCTGGATTTTGACAGTAAGACCATTTGAGGGGCACGTGAGTACCGAATTTACATTTATCTTGCCTAGTGTGTGGCTTGTTTACTAACCTGTTAAGTGTTTTCAAGTTTCTTTTTAGGTCTTATTTTTCAGCTATTAGTTGAACACAAATTGTGTTCAGCTCTCAGCTCGCTGGGAATAGAAAAGTACAGACGTTACAGTACAATGGATAAATTGTCACAAACAACTGGAAAACTCCTTTGCTTCGATATAAATTTCCGAGATGTCCTGAATTCGGCAATACAGGCTACCGATCATAAATTATCCTAGCAGCGGACGGTTCTTTATTCTAGCCCAATGTACTTTGTTAATTTAATGTATGTTTGGAAATACAAATGTTCCAATGTATAGACTAGGGATCTAGTGAAGGTTTTTCCGGGAATAGAAACGCAGGGATGGAGTAGACAAGATGGCGAACAAGCTAATTAAAGTTTTTTTTCAATCTGCCACTTTGCCAGTTGACCTTGTTTTCAAGTGGCCAGATTAAACGTCCGAAAGGCGTGGACAAACCCAATCTTCTCAGCATAGGAAATACCTTTTCCGTCTTTTCCTATAGCTTCGGTGGCTCGGTCGGCCAGAGTGATAGTCTTTCAATCCCATAAAGGCCTTCCATCAATGTGGCTCGTAATTCCACTCAGATAAAAAAATTGAAACAAATTTTTCTCTCGATCGCCGTATGTGGAATAGTTGCCAGGAACTCGCCGAAGACCGGGGCCCAAGTTTCTTCCCCAAGTGCAGCCAGAAACGCCGCCATATACGTAAAATAATCTTGAGTGTGGCGTGCCAATCCATCAATCAATCAATCCAACTTTTCCATCTTTACATAATCTACCCTGTATTTCTATTACCTTTTGCAAGTATTCACATATTAAGACTGTCTACATATATAATTTTCAATGCTAACAAACTTGCTTGATGCAAGTGTTTTCCCCTTTCAGGTAAACTTTTTAAATGTAGGCTTTTAGCTACAAGCTTGAAGCCTGTTATATTAATGGCTTTTATTATTTTTCCGTGTCAAGTAATTTCTTTCCGATTGCAAATAAATAGATTTCAGTATGAATAATAATCACAGATAGGAATAAAAAATACAGTTTTACCATTAATAATAGTCGTGTCCATGTGGTAGGCCTAATAATAATTGGCGTCCATAACAAACACATCTACGTAAAACTTTTTGAGCCACAGTTGAGCGCAACGGAGCAAGGTTCTTTTTTGGTTACATAGAGAAAAACGTTGTGACACAAAGTTATATGGGATTAGTAGGGAATTTACGAATTCACCAACTTACTGCCAACTTTATTATGTACTATTTTCTTTATCCCTCCGCCAGTAAACGTGATAGCGTAGAAATACTTTGGTCTATGTTCTGATCAAAAAGCCTGAAGAAGTCGTTAAAGAGCGATCTAAGTGTTTGTTATTTGTCCTGTAGCATTGTTCGAATATAAGACTCGTGTTACTTTGTACATAATTGATGCATCTTTTCATTCAAATGTACTTTTACTTGAAATTCTCGAGTGAGAACCACACGGAAAGTTCGACAAGTGTATCCTCTTTTTGCATACGGATTCGGAAGTGTGAACCTCGTCGACGACCGGGCGGGGCTCATGTTCCTGTGTGGTAGATAATGGTTTCCGACTTCATGACGTATAGGCAAGTCAATGTTCTCTCAACCGTGGGAAACTTTTAGACAGAGTGAATCAACACGAACCGATATGGTCGCCATATCATCGCAAAAAATTCTACGGAACACTTCGCACAAAAGATTCGTAAAGTCACTGATCATTCTTGCTGCGTTTTTTCTGTGATGTCAAGTCCAAACATTTCTCGGATGAGGCTCACGCCATATCATGGTATAATTAAAATTAGGGATTGCCTCTAATACTATTCTTTGATATACAGAAACTAAATTTCTTGATATGGCCAAACAAAGTCATTACTGTTGATTTGCGTAAGGAGAGCTGCTTTCAAAAACATGTGACATTGACAAAACTCTACTGTGTAAGACAAATCTGGTAATATACTATTATATGTTTTATTTTATTACTTGTACTATCCAAAAATATATGATGATTACCTGAATGCACATCTAAAATGTATAATGCTACCTAATCTTGCCTACCAAGTTCGCAGGAGGAAACGTGTTTGTTTCTTTTAGTAGGGATGTTCAGTTCAATTTTAAATCTAAAAATATAAAGAATATTTGAGGTTTAAATAATTTTGTTCTGTTAAAACTTTCCAATCTATACCAGGACAGTTGTTAAACCAAACTACAACTTGGCCATTTCTAAAAATCATATGATGAATGTTGATATTGTCAAGTACAGAAACAGGCAATCAATTGTAGAATTTTGGATTTTTGGGACGTCTCAGTATAAATAAACAGTATTTTGTCATGGAGTAGGCGACTCCTCAGAGGCCTATTGACATAGTGTTTTCTGTACTTTTCATAGAAACCTGCAAAATGAAATTTGCATTATATTTAAATGATGGTCGCTCAAACCACATATCTGTATGAGGCCTCACTTTTTAAATTATTTTTGATTGGTGTTATTTTATCCTTTTTGTTGACTGTATAAAGCTATAGATATATCCTATGTATAGTCCATCATGTTTCTATAGATGCTGCCCTCGGGCTGGAGCATTGTGGCTCTGCTTTAGTCATGTAAGCTGATCCAGCAAGGAGGAACATTAAGTATGCCACATACATGTACATTAGCCTTCCTGGCGTTCTATGGTCTGTGGAGCCTAATGTCAAAATTTGGAGCTGGGTGGGTGACAGGTGTTGGGGGAGGGGGATATTTTGGTCGGTTGGTACTTTTGTCGCCATATAACCTGTTGAGTGCGACGTTAAGCCCCAATCAATGCATAGCTTCACTGCATCATTTTACTATAATATGTTTTGTTACTTGTACTATCCCAAAATATATTATGATTACCTGAATACACATCTAAAATGTACAATGCTACCGAATCTTGACTACCAAGGTCGCAGGAGAAAATGTGTTTGTTTCGTCTAATGGGGATGTTCAGTTCAGTTTTAAATCTTAAAAAATATAAATTATTTGAAGTTTAAATAACATTTATACACTTGTTCTTTTAAAACTTTCCAACCTTTTCCAGAACACTCGTAAAATCCATCTGCGATTTGCACAGGCACTCGTCGAAGGTCGGGGATTTCCTCCCGGACAATAGATTAAGTTTCTACCCCGACTAAACCTAGCAGTGCCGCCATATACGTGAAATAATCTTGGGTGCGGCGTTAAACATAAATCAACCAGCTTTCCCAAAGTCCAGTTCGATCGTCATCTAGACCAAAATATAATCCCAAACTTACGAAACCAATTTCATTCTGCAATATCTTGGTTATATTCGCAATACGTTGCTTAATCTATGTATGTTTGAGGTTACCGGGACCTCCGTGATCCAGTGGGTTAGAGTGATCGTCCCTCAGTCCCACACAGACATTCGATCGATGCGACGCGGTTTCAACTCACGCTCAGACCAAATAAAAATTTTAAAATTTCTGAGTGGATTTCTCACTCGGTCGCCTTATGTGGAAGAGTTGCCAGGTACTCGTCGAAGTTCGAGTGTTTCCTTCGGGCAATGAGCCCGGTTTCCTCCCTCACTAAACCTTCCGCATCGATGGAAGGTCTGAGTGGGACTGAGGGACGATCACGCAAACCCACTGAACCACCGAGGCCCCCCCTTAATCAATCATGATGGATGAATGTCTTGTCAATCATGATGGATGGATGTCTTGTCAATCATAATGGATCGATGTCTTGTCAATCATAATGGATGGATGTCTTGTCACCACATACGGCAACCGAGTGAATAATCCACTCAGACATTTTTCTATTTCTATTTGGTCTGAGTGTGATTCGAACCCGCGTCGCATCGATGGAAGGTCTGTGTGGGACTGAGGGAAGATCACTCTAACCCACTTGACCACCGAAGCCCCCTCAATCAATCATAATGGATGGATGTCTTGTCAATCAGCATTCTTGGATGTCTTGTCAATCATAATGGATGAACAAAAAGAGAAGTTTTGAAGCTCGTGCAACTTTAAAGTACCTTATCTAATATAATCTTGAGTTGTATCTTTATTCTATATGACTTATTAGTACGCTAATCTGATTGATATAGGAAAGATCAAAAGTCTTGAATCAATATGAAAAGTTCAAAGGCAGTAAATTAGGATCAATTGTCTCTAAGCTTTATGACGGATCAAAAGTAATGTACCATTTCAAAACGATTTTCAGCGAAGGATATAACAAAGACGGTAATTTTAGCCCCTCAGATCTTCCTGACAATACTTCCTTTTCCTGTTTCCTTAACGATGACAAAGAAACCTTACATCTTTGTACGTAATTGGGGCAAGATATTCAAAAATAGTTATCATTTACTCGAGCAAGACAAAAAGGCACAAAGTGCATTATCTTTAGAACTAGCTTTACGTTTTTATTCTCATGTAATGCACGCGATTGATTGATTGATGTTTTCCCCCGGACATACTGTTATTTCACGTATATGATGGCGTTACCAGGTTTATTGTGCGGGGGGTGGAAGTGGGGTGGGTGGGGTGGGGGTGGAAATGGGGGGCGGGGGATGGGGGGGGGGGGGTCGTCAGGGAATCGGTCTTTGCTCGGATTAAACCCCCGGGCTTGTGCACGTGTACCTGACAACTCTTCTATACACAAAGAAAACGTTAAGCACCCCCTGGAAAGTCTGCACCGACCGATACAATCATTGGTGTAGGGAGATTGTTGGGCAACTGATATTGCAGAAACGATTGTGAAATCACCAATAATGGTAATAAACTATACAATTTATTCAGGATATCGTTAGCCAAATCAAAAGTGTATTTTAGCAAAATAAACAGATGCATGTAAGTCCATCTGGCTTCACATGGCGATCATATTGAAGTAAAAATGTCACTTTGAGTGTGTAGAACACATCCCTAGAGCAGAAGGTCAATAGCGCGTATAGCCTCCATTAGTCCGAATTACAGCTTCCAACCTGCGTACCAGCCCCGAAAGCTCAGTCGGTAGAGCGTCCGCTTCAGGCCTGGGAGATCCGGGTTCAAGCTCTGGTCGAGTCAGACCAAAGACTTTTAACAGTGGTAGCTGTTACTGCTTCGCTTGGCGCTCAGCAATAGGAGTTAGAGCAGCGACTGGTTGGCCCGGTGTCAGTATACTGTGACTGGGTGAGGGGGCTTGCTGGTTGTCTTCGGCAAGTCGTCTCGGTGAGACATCACCTAAAAGAGCGGTGGAAATCCGCCCTGTCACAAGGAGACAACGTCTTCATATAACCGAAATACTGTTGAGCAGGACGTAAAACCCCAATCACTCACTCACTCACTCCAACCTGCGTCTCATCCCTCCAGTGAGACGTCGGATCTGTTGAAGGTGTAACTGTCGCCAATACCGACGATCTTTACACTGACAATAGTCTCCTCGATGACTATTTTCTTATACAGGCCGACTTTTTTAAAATCCTTTCTGTTATTACCAGACACCTGTGGTACTTGTTGGTACGGATTACTGGCTTTATCAATTATTTTTTATTACAACGTCAATCTCGTAATTTTTCAACTTCTCTTAAAGGGAATGAGCTGCCAAAATTCAAACTTTTTTCATAATTTCTGATCGTCACGACCGTAAGACGCTTTGCAGGCCTTGGAAAAACTAAATGATTGGCGTTGGAATGAGGAAAATCCATACAGTATGTGACCTGTACGAACCGAAAACGTGTTTGAAAAGTAAACAAAATTTAAATGACCATTCATTCATTCTAATCCAATGTTAGTTCAAAACAATACTTTATCGTACATTTTCGAGACTAGAAGCACTAAAACGCTTCTGAATTACACGTCTTGAGAAAAATAGCCAATAATTTCAACATTCTGTTTCAACGTCAAAATATCAACATTTTGGCAGCTCATGCCACTTTAACAATCGGAATTTACGGAAAAATATGACTGACAGCTTATACTGTTTACTTTCGCCTTAGAATATAGAGGACCATACTTCTACTTGTGAACTTATCGTGTGACACTTTTCTGGATAGAAGATTACTTCATTTTAACAGAGGGGCCTCGGTCGTCCAGTGGGATCGTCCCACCGGCAAGGGTTCGAATCTCACTCAGACCAAAATAAGAATTGAGAAATTTTTGAGTGGATTGTTCACTCGGCCCTATGTGGAATAGTGGCCAGGTACTCACCGAAGGTCGTGGGTTTTCCTCCGGGCAATGAGCCCGGTGTTCTCCCCCAATAAACCTGGAAATGTCGCCATATAAGTGAAATAATCTTGAGTGCGGCGTAAAAATCAATCTATCCATTTTAACACGACGAGATATGTTTGCGCCGATCTTCGGTAACTGTAACATATCAAACCGATTTGTACCTGAATTCTTTACGGCGATAATTTCCGTAAGTCTGGATCCCGGAAATTGAAATGTTATGTACAGAATCAGTGGTCCGTTATTCACATCAAATATAGAATGTCTATTAAAATCAATGTTTAACCGAAAGCATTCAAACCGTTAAACGGATATATGTTAAAACGTAAATGGACTAGCATCGCATGCTTTTCTCCGCTGAGCGACAACGGCGTACAAAACATCCTACGTACCTGCCTGGCTTTATCTGCTTACTTAGGACGCCTTTATGTCCTAAAAATAACGTATAGAATGCAGTCGCGTGGTTAGTAATTAGGTTAAGGTATTAACAACTTCCGTGACCAAAATGACATTAACCTATCTGGGTTATTACTTCTAGAATCATAGTCACAAAATGACTTTGATTTCATGGAAAGGTCAGGGAAGTTCTAAGGAGTTATTTAGAGAAGATATGACGTCGCCTTCAACATTATTTCAGTTCTATAGGGACTAGAAATTTCAAGGAAGGACATGTAAGTTAATATCTTAACAAATAAATCTATCCGCCAGTCAGCTATTTTAACATAATTGTTGTCTTATCTCCACGCAAAATTTCAAGGAAATCATTATCTCCACGAACCATTTTATCTGCCAATCAACTACATGTACATCGGATTTGCGTGAAATAAACGCTGGCGAAGTTTATAAGGCTATAGAGGAGTGCTGTGACAATCTGGTTGAAGTGGGGATGTTCATTGGAGATAAATATCAGGACCCTGTTTCACAAAGCGGCGTAGCGTAAGTTTTTACGTAAATGCCTTAGCAACCCATACTGTAGAGATAAGTTAGTATGAAAGTTACGCAAAAATACATCTACGCCGCTTTGTGAAACAGGCCCCTGACAGTTACCGTGGCAAACTTCGCGCGTTCTTGAAAATGAACATCCCGATTTCCGTCAAATTCTTACTGGAGATATGAGATGCCCCAATATACACTTGTTAATCTATATTCTACAGAGCCACAATGACATGGACGATGCTGTAGGATAACCCCGGGAGCAGTCCAAAATCCTTCTTCTGTTACTTCTATATTCAGTTGTTCTATCAATCCCCAAGTTCAAGTCAGGCAAGCTTAAATGGGAGTCAATATTTCAGAAAGAGCGACAGGCGTAGTTTCCAAGCCAGGGGCCTGTTTCACAAATGGGCATAGCGTAAGTTTCTACGTAACTTTCATTGCAATCCATACTGTAGAGATACGTTAGTATGAAAGTTACGCAAAAAATACATATACCCCGTTTTGTGAAACATGGTCCAGGCCCCCACAGCTGTAGGTGGGCAAACGCTTGATGGGTTGATGAACAGCGTGGGTTCAATATATGGGACTCTAAAAGCCCATAGATGGTATATTTAGTGCGTATAATTCGATTTTTGAAATGAAGCGTTGAACAAATAAATAGAGTGATTTTGAAATGCCAAAAATTGCAATCTTACAACAGTTTATCAAATCTTTGCGCGCTGAAGCCAAATGGATATTTTATATTAAACTTACAGTTTTTTTTATAAATAGATACACTGCCCATAATATATGCTTAATATTTCACAAAAGTTGAATTTATTTACATGTAGGCTTCTAAAATGTATTAATTTCAACTGCGTCTAAAAAAATCCTGATGTGGTCATAGGTGTAGTTTGAAAACGCTTGCTAAATGTCGCTTGCAGACTCCAGGAGCGTGTTTCACAAAAAGGCCAAGATGTATTTCATAGCAATGTATCTCTACAGTATGGGTTGCTATGACAGTTACATGTACGTAAAACTCGACGCCACTTTGTGAAACAGACTGCTGCCCGTGTACTTTTGCCCTTCATATACGAATCCACCCATTGAATCGTATTCAGCTGCACGGTTTACGCGAACATATCACCAACGGTAGGTTTTTGTCCTGAACTCTATGGTGTCGGTGGCAAACTAAATGATCCATTGGCCCAGACAGTTTAAGTGGCAGTGTCGTTTAAAGTGGCATGGGCTGCCAAAATTCACACATTTATCAGAGTTTCTGATCGTCACGACAGTAAGAGGTTTTGAAGGCCATCCAAAAACTAAATGATTGGCGTTGGAATGAGGAAAATCCATACAGTATGTGGCTTGTACGAACTGAAAATGTATTCGAAAAGTAAACAAAATTTAAATAACCGGGACGACCATTCATTCATTCTAAGGCAAAGTTAGTCTAAAACAATACTTTAGCGTACATTTTTGAGACTAGAAGCACTAAAAAGCTTCTAAAAAGTTGTGTTGTAATATCTGATGATGAGAGTAGCTACTCTCGAAAACTCATAAATATACACCATCGTGTACAATATAGTACGAGTTGTCCTATGTGTTTTGGCTTTAGTAAAAGCACTCCATAGTAGAATTTAAAAAGCTTCTGAATTATATGTCTTGAGAAAAATAGCCGATAATTTCAACATTCTGTTTTAACATCAAAATATCAACATTTTGGCAGCTCATGCCACATCTGGCTTTGTGGTATACTTTTATCGCTGATCAGCCGGTTGCATGGTTGACCTAGATGTAAACCAGTGTAATTAAACCTAGACGTTTCTCGATTGTTCTTGGAAGTGAAATATCTCAAGATTTTATAGCTATGCAAACTTAGGTTAATAAGTACAGTGTAATATTAAGATTGGTGTATTTAAAGTGCGCAATTTTTGTATTTAGTCCGTTACTTCTCTGCGGTGCCCAAATGTATGTTATTAGTCAGTTTTTGGAATGCTATTTGGATGCGATATCTCCGTTCATTCTTATGTGATTCTGCTTGCTACATTTTGTCAGTAATACCGTTATTTATGTGATCTGTCAGTTCTTTAACAAGAGTTTACCTATGCTATTCTGTGAATTACATTTCGTGATCAGCATATTTATACTGCTATACCAGTGAACTTTGTGAGTTCTCGGATTACAGTTTTCTATCTCAAAAATGCAGTTCTTACTTTGCAAAAGATATGTTATCATTCGAGATATGTTTTCAATCCACTGTTTGTATAATATTTACTTGCAAATATTTTCTTTTAATGTAAATTAAAATTTGAACATAAAATCTGCTGTTTTTTTTATTTTTTTTTTTCGCTACTGCTTCATTTATTATTTTGTATCGTAGCAATAGGATCAACAGCTATTTGAAGATGTTCCTATCCCTTCACCTGCTTAACAGCTTGATTGATTGTTTGGTGTTTTACACCGCGCTCAAGATTATTTCACTTATATGGCGGCCTTGCCAGTTTTATTGTGGGAGGAAACCGGGCTCTATGCCCGGAGGAAACCCACGACCTTCCGTTGGTAACTGGCAACCATCTTAACAGCTTGAACATACAGCATGTAAAATGTTAAGGGGTATCTTTTGTAGTGAAATATCTACATGTATTTATATCCTAACGGGACACATTGAAAGATGACCAATTCAACATGCTTGGTTAGATACTAGACTTTAGTCACATTCACCACAATTAGCATTGAAATTTTGTTTTGTCAGTATTTTCCGATTTTGAATAAAAGTCCCCCAAGCGATGGAAGCTCTCTGTTCCTGTGATTGGGCAAGAGTATACTTAAATGACAGAAAGCAGAGACTACTTCCTCTTGCTGTTGGCGTATATTTTCTGTCTGGAATTAACTTATCAAGTGACTTGGGTTGAACAAAGCAGGTATCGCAGTGAAATATGGAAAAGATTGTTCAAGTCATTATGGTTAACTTGACAAGATCTTTCCTGGTCTTTGGAACTGCGTTACAAATCTTTATTAAGTTTGTAAATAAACCAAACATCGTGACACAGTTACATATATATTTATGAACACTAAATCACACGGCGCATGGAAAACCTTCTTGTCTAAAATAACCATGGAGACAAGTTTCTTATTGTGTTAAAAAGAGGTATATCATTTAGACCTTTATACCCAATCAAAAGTTGTTGTAAAAGACTAAAATCCATGATATTTCATTAGGTTAACGACAGACTGCAGCTTGACATATATAAATGGCAAGCACATATGATGCCGGAACCATCTGCATTTGAATACATGTAGGTCTGTAGCTTTATGACGTCACGTGATATTTAAAGGGGGTCTTGTTTGAAGTGATCTTTTCGTTACAAGCCTTTGAAGCGATGCGCATGTCTGCACGGCTATATAACTTCCTGTGACGAATAATTTCCGTCGGCCATATTGATCCCTCAATATATATACTCCGATGACGTCATTTAGCAATCCGCCCACTAACAAAAACTGTACCAAATCATTAAATAAGATAATCGCCCGAATTTGAAATAAAGGGACTAATCGTTTATTATTGTTTACATTTTTCATAAAATTTTTACTAATTTGATAAATAAGAGTGATTTGACTTTGAATGAAAGATGGTAGATTTTCATCGAAAAATGTACAATTAACGAGCAATTTGTGGGGATTCCGTGGTTGCGTTTGTTTATTGTCTGGCGGATTGTTTCGGGTGAATCTTAAGCCCGGTATACACTGAGAGTTTTGCTGCGACCCGACTAGACGCGACTGTACCCGACTCGAGTCGGGTTCAGTCGGCTTGGGGTGCTTCGCGTCGTAGACCGGTATACACTGCACGCAACTGAAGTCATTGGGAGACATGACGTTTGGAACTCTCTAGCAGAAAAAGGTAAAAAAAAAAGACGCTTGTTTGACGTCACCTGACTGTAGTAAAGTTTCTGATTGGCCCAATGAACTATATGCGTGGAATGGACACGTCTCATTGGCTGGTTTGGATCGGACTTTGTAAAATGTGCCGCCATTGACAGCTGATAAGCGCGTGCAGAACAGATCTGGATGGACGCTCCACTATCTCCTGGTAATGGCGGCATTCGAAGCATATCAAGCACCACGTGACCTCCGTTCCACGCATATAGTTCATTGGATTGGCCTACGGATTCAGGCTCTCTACGACGATCGTCGCACGAGTGGATACGTCATGGACTGGTATACACTACACTTTTTCTCTGCGACGCGACGCGATTTTCCAGTCGCGTCGGGTTGGGTCGCAGCAAAACTCCAAGTGTATACCGGGCTAAAATGCTGTAGTGAGTTGTGAAAGTATAACTGATAAACTGTGATGCGCTACATTATATGATCAGAACAAAAACCACAAAAAAAAACCCCAGAAGAAATGACTGGATATAAGCTGTAGGCGTTTAACGGCCCACTCTTGGGTCTCTAAAGCCCGGTAGAGACTGAGAGTTTTGCCGACGTTCTGAACTCTCTAGCAGAAAAAGGTACAAAAAGACGCTTGTTTGACGTCACGTGATTGGAGTAAAGTTTCTGATTGGCCTACGGATTCAGACTCTCTACGACGATCGTCGTAAGAGTGGATACACTGTCTGACCAGACCCGACTCAACCCGATTCTTAACAAAATATCTGGCACGTCCAGATCACTTCCGACCCGACGCAACTGAAGCCGACTGACACCGATTTGCGTCGTGGACTGGTATACACTACACTTTTTCTCTGCGACGCGATTTTCCAGTCGGGTCGGGTCGCAGAAAAACTCTCAGTGTATACCGGGCTTTATATCAGCCTAACAATTACTAGAAGTAAACAATCCAGCGGCAAAGAGAAAAAAAATAACGAAAAATCATAAAATCGTATCAATAAACGGCCAATCATGGGAGAGAAGGTTACAGTGAGCACCTCAGCACCTTTCCACACAGTTACAGTTTTTATATGTAATTTTCGCCCCACGGACGGTGCCCTTTTAATGCAGCCGGTCGCATAAAGTGTATTCTGCCAGTGATGATAAATTTTAAGAATGAAAAATTTCTGTTTAGTGGTTTAGATAATGTTTTTCATTTCTTTGTTAAAATTTAATCAGTATCTAATACGTTGAAACACGGAAAGATATGTGTGTAAAGCACTTATAAATAATAAAAAAATCGAATACACGGAGAACAGAAAACTGCAAATCCATTGGCCACAGACTAACATCAAATTTACTCTTTCTTTATACTCCTATAGCTTGATGCACTTTTTAAGGCGTGTGTTTTAATCAAACCATATTGACCTTGGTTTTGTAATCTTTGAGCAAAAAAAAAACTTTACAAAATGGAATTAAATTAGTTTTTTAAGGAATCTAAGCATTTTGTATTGAATTGGAAGTAGGGTTTTTTTTTTCTCTCTCCTCTGATTAATATCTCGGATGATATCCGTGTTGGTTTCACTTGGCGTATTAGTAAATAGAGACAGCTTTTTCATTTAAAAAACGCTTTTTCAAAAGCTCTCTGTATCTATAACAAATGTTCTGCGTTTTCATTTCCCCTTGATATAAGAACAAGGAAATCGAACAAAGTCCAAAGCATTAATGGATTAGATTCAGGCAGTGGTCATCCGTCGACAAGATGGTATAATTCGTCGACTATTTTAATGAGAGTGATGAGAAATCGAACAAATTTGGTTACTTTCTTGACCATTAAATGGACAAGAAGATTATCTTCGGAGGATCACAATCAAACACTTTGATAATCGTTACATTGGAACGATCTTTATGTATAGCGTTCTGTGGCCATGGAGTCCTGTACATTGCCGGGTTAGCCAAGATCACTTCCATAGTAAAAAAACGATATATGTTAAGGAGGCCCGCCTAAAAAATCGGCGGCGCAAATTTCACAACAAATAAGTAAAGAATAAAATATTTACCACTGTATTCCGATAGTATAGACCACGAAGAAGGAGTTTGTCAAACTTACGCCGCTGTAAAGTGGTAAACTTTCCCTTATGCAGTCAATATTTGTTTCGAAGTCCACTGGCTTTCAACCTGACGTAAACCGCCATTGTAAAACATTTAAACGACCAGTTAAACTGTGCGGGGCGTCGTAGAAATACTTCAATCATATATCTTTAGTCACTTTACAGCGGCGTAAGTTTGACAAACTCCTTCTTCGTGGTCTATACTATCGGAATGCAGTCGTAAATATTTTATTCTTTGCTTATTTGTTGTGAAATTTGCGCCGCCGATTTTTTAGGCGGGCCTCCTTAACATATATCGTTTTTTTACTATGGAAGTGATCTTGGCTCGGGTGATTATGTTTTAAAGTAAAGATTGATTGATTGACTGACTTTTGTTATACTTAAGATTATTTCACTTATATGGCGGCGTTGTCAAGTTTAGTGTGGGAGGAAACCGGGCTCATTGCACGTATGCAACCCCCGACCTTCGGCGAGTACCTCTTCCAGATACATGTACGGCGATCGAGTGAAAAATCTACTCAAACTTTTTTAAATGTTTGTTTGGTCAGAGAAGGATTCAAACCCGCACCGCATCGATATCGGGCAGAGGGACGATCACTCTAACCCACTGAGCTACTTAGGCCCCTAAGAGAAAAGAAAACCCAGACAAACATACAGACTGACTAAATAGAGCTGCTTTTGATAGGATATTTTTGGCGGTTTTAAAGGAAATTTTCAAATTCAGCATTACGAAAGAGAAACTTTATTATCAATGTTGATTTCGGCATGCCACCTTTCCGAAGGAGCTGGCCAATCAAAGTGTAACTTTCTGTCACGTGTCTCGGCCCAAGCTGACCTTGATTACGCAACGCCCTCTATGATTTATCCGCTATGTCAAACTCTTGATGGATCCAAATCTCACTTTTTATTTGTTATGGAACTTAAGTTCTTTGCCAGTTAGCTATGGTTTAATTTCCCTTTAAACTACTTCTTTCTGTACGATTTAAAAAAAAAATACTGCTTTCTAAGCGATTCTGTTTAAACTACTTCTTTCTGTACGATTCTTTTAAAACTACTTCTTTCTGTACGATTCTTTTAAAACTGCCTATCTTTGTACGATTCTTTTAAAACTACTTATTTCTAAACCATTCTTTTCAAACTACTTCTTTCTGTACGATTTTTTAAAACTAATTATCTCTGTACGATTCTTTTTAAAGTACATGTACTTCTTTCTGTATGATTCATTTAAACCTCTTCTTTCTGTACGGTTCTTTTCAAACTACTTTTTTCTCTACGATTCTTTTAAACTACTTTTCTCTGTGCAATTATTTTCAAACTACCCCTTTCTCTACGATTCTTGTAATACCATCTAGTCAAGCCAAAAAAACAATGAGAGATTCGTAATCATAATCATAAAATAGATAATTAGGAATTAATATTTCGTATGTATTGTATGCTTTCACTGCAAGGTTGAATGTCAGAATTCCATTTGATCACTTTCTTAATGGGCCCAAAAAGTCCGCTGAAACTCATAATAAATTAAACTAAAACTTATAATACAAAATACTAATACTAATATTTGACATGAACTGTCAAATATAAGGAAAATTTCTTTTAAACAGAATTTGCTGATTGTTCTTCATCATATCAAGAAGCATAAAATTAAAGCTTTCCGCTGATACCATTCTTGGGGATGTACGTTAAGGTGGTCTTTATAACCACCAAAACTCCAAAATTGAACTCCCACATCCCGGCTATTTGAATGCTGTCCGTTATCAACACACATTTTCGGTTCGTACGGGCTACTGGCATACCAACATATTTTTTATTTTTTTATTTTAACGTCAATCCCTTAAATCTTTAAGTTTTTTCAAAGACTCATTTTTTCTTGACTATCGAAATTGGTGAAAACAATCAAATATGGGCAGTTCAAAACTAAGACCTTCCAAGAAGAGGCGCAGGATGTTTTATCCACCCAATTTTACTCGTTTCAAGTGCTAAATATTTTGTCCTTTTTATATACATCTCGATGTACCTTATTAGCGTCAAACTGTAATTTCTGAAGTTTAGTCTGTAGTTTCTGGAGTTTAGTCTGTAATTTCTGGAATTTACTCTGTAATTTCTGGAGTTTCCTCTGTAATTTCTGGAATGTACTCTGTAATTTCTGGAGTTTACTCTGTATGCTGAAAATGGCCGTAAAAATGAAAATTTATAAGAATTCCACGCAAGTGGAGATTGCATCGTAGTTTATCTATATTAATGCACTCTGCGGATCCTTAATCCTTAAGGTGTAATTATGTTTCTAGGTGTCATCGAATAATATAATTTGTGTTATAAGTGTTGCTGTAACTTAAAGTCTCTTTCTTCAGATATTTTCAGAGTTTTTAATTATTCAGACCCGCATCTGATAAAATGCTAAATGCCATCGTAACATGTTCCCCGAAGACATTTCTTTCAAACACGTCACCCATAACTCACTTATCAGGAGTCAACCTCGCAGATGGTTATTGATTGTTTTGGCGCCTATTTCATACAGGCGCAATACATCGCTAAAACTATCTGACTCACACAATTATATACTTTATCATTACGGCTTCGTCGACTATTCGCATTTAAGGCTCGTTCTTAAGGTGCGATTTGTCATATCGACTTGTATGATGCGATTCAAATGTAAAACTAAAATGTGAATCGCATGCTACAATTCAGTACGGCAAATCGCACAGTGAGAACGGGCTTTATAGTCGATTAAATCTCTTCTTTGAATATAACCCACGAAATAAATTAACCTGGGATTGTACCGACAGTCTCAATAAACACATGCAATGCAGACTGACTCCATTAAACGTATTTCACGCAGAGACAAGCAACTAAACGAGAAACGGTGGTTTTATGTAATGGAATGTCTTTCACAGTTAAAACGCCAAGCATAAACACAAGACTTTTGGTGTTTGGAATATTTTGAGTTTTATGGCCATTCGATGATATTGATAGTGGAATTGTTTAATTTTAGTGGTTATACATGTAGTAAGCTCGTATAAATTGGCTAGTCAGGAAGGCTATGGCGGAGAGTGTGCTTTTAAACATCGATTCACCGGCGATTCCCCGTTTCCAATAAACTAAACATGTCCGATAGATTTGACATTTTCACAAAATAGCGACAGTGGAGAAGAGATTTAATGAGGGGCGTGGTTAGGTTGTTTTCTCATGACAGACCTTTTCCGTTGAAAGTTTACGATGAAGATTTTTGAACGCGATTTGCCATTCACAAATGTAACGACAAAAACTCGATCCAGATAATAAGGACAGTAAAAAATGTTTAGACCACATCTGCCGACACATAAGTTTAATGTGCATTATTTACCCGTCCGCAGCTGGTAAAAACAGTAAATTGTATCATAAAGCTTCGGCCTAAGACATTTCTTTCAAACAAATGGCACCAATGAATCAATTATCAGGTGCCAAAGTCAATTATGTCCCTTGATTATTTAGGGGGTTAAAGCTCCTTCACGCGAACAATTACGTAAACATCACGGAGACACATGTAACGGTTAAGAGGTAAGTAAAATTGCCGTTGTTTGGAGTTTACAGCTATCAATTAAAGTGGCATGAGCTGCAAAAATTCGCATTTTTGTTCATAAATTCTAACAGTCACGACAATAATAGGATTTGAAAGTTACCGATAAACTAAATAATTGACGTTGGAATGTAGAAAATCCACATAGTCTATGGCCTGCAAAAACCGAAATAGTATCCAATAAGTAAACAAATTTAAATAACCGTGACGAACGTTCAGTCATTTTAAGTCTAATTTAGTTACAAAAAAACTTCATTTGTGTATATTAGTAGTAATAAAAAGCTTTTGAACAGTACGTCTAGAGAAAAATAGCCGACGAGTTCAAGGTCGTGTTTTAACAAACAACATATCAACATTTTGCCGAATTCAAAAAGCCGAATGTATCGATCCAAATTAAGGTTTTTTTTGTAACTTACCAATTTTGAAGATGTATGTAGTTTTTTTTATATCAGCGGAAAGCTGTTTACAAAAATGATAAGAGATAAGCTAATTCTGTTGCATTTGTTTTCCCTTTGTTTTGCATCCTATACCCCTTTAAGGAAAGAAAATGAATGGAATTTCTGAAACAAAGGTATTGCAAGGACATAAATATGCATCGTTTTGGTATAGTCTTTGCATTTTATCCATATACTTATGAATTGTTCAGCATTTGCTGAAAACAGAACCTCAAAAAAAACAAAAAAACAACAACAACAAAAAGTAATTTATCAATGTTTAACATACATGTATACAGTAAATATCACTCATGGTATTTTTTTAAGTTTATGAGCAGAATAAAAACTTATCTAAATGTATAACGACTGCCAAACTAGTTGATTTGTTAGTATCTTTAATGAATTATAGTATTTATAAACGCGGGCACACGCTAAACCTTCTTCACTTAAACAACCATTGAGACAAATCAAAACAATGGTCCAATGGATTGTTGTTCCCCTCGTAAACTAAAAATTCAAATTTGAATCTGTCTTAATAAGCTTCATAACTCATATACATGCATGGCCACAACCATGACGTCATTTATTTTATCCAATAAATGATGAATATAACTTGACGGGGTACAGCCTAGTCACATGATACAATTGGACCAATGAAACCTTAGAACGGAATGGCGACACAAATAAGCCACTGATAATACATATTTAAAGTTTCTTTTTTATTAGCTTGAGAGTCAATGGCGGTTACTTAGTAGGTATTTTGTTAGTACTTTAGTGACTGCTATTGAAGTTAAATCGTACATATTTGATTTCCCATCATTTAAACATGGATTTTTCATTGTCAAGGAGAGGGGATAAGTGAGCGACATCATGTGTATGGGCACCAACATTTTGGCTTATGCTTCTAGTATGTTGGAAAAACAGCTAAATACTTAAACAAACACCAGCTATGGTTTCTATTCTGTTTATTATCATAAAATTACCGTTTCACCAAAATTTGGAAGAATATATTGGATACAATTCAAAGTAACAATACAACAATCTAAACGTGTACATTTTGCCGAAATAAAAGTGAAAACCGTGTATCGAAGTATCGAAGCAAGGTGTCAAAATTAGCAGGAATTTTATAGTTGTCAGTTAAAAGGTCGTTTTTCTTTTCAAGCTGGCTCTTTTTGGCAGGGAAAAAAATGGTTATATACTGAAACCGCATGTTTGAAAAAGCGGGTAGCACTTTATTATCACATTAACTCATGTCTCTTCACTCCTGTGTTTCTAAGATTTGCTTCACTTTAATTTCCAGGATTTAGATCAACCTTAAAGCACAGGGGTCTGTTTCTTGACACCGACGTAACTTTGCGCCTGGTCGTAACGTCATGACAACATATACCTTTAACATTACCAGACGCAAAGTTACGACGGGCGTAAATATATTGAGAAACAGCCCCCAGATCTAGAATGTTCTCCGAGAGCATCCCTCTATATATTGTGGATTTATCACCCTTTGGCGATATGTGACAAAAGCCCTCACGGGCGAGTCCTGGATTTACATATTCATTGTTCCAATTATTCTGATCTCATATGTGAGATAAAGGTATCGACATTTAACCAGTTTAATCACCAGCACAACGGATATGATGGTGGATTAAGCCTGAAGAACTGTCATCGCTTCGGCCTTTGGGGAGTTTGTGTGCCTACAAGAATGAGTGACAACCGAGGCCGTTCTATTAAAATCATGCGATGACCATGCTAGTTTTGACAATCGTACAAAGCGTGAGGACTGACAGAAATTGGTTAGATTTGAGAAGGGTTCCCATTAATGGTAGTGTTCTTCCAATCGATTGAAGAGCTATTGGTTTGTCGTGATCAAACCTGTAACGGGGTCGTATTTTACAAAAGTTGTCATGGATTTTACAAACATAGATATTTGTAAAACATTTGAATGTAATTGTTAAAACGTAAAACATGATTAAGAACTTCATCCACCTTTAAGTGTGTCGTATAGATGATGTATACATTTGTCTATATAATTGCTCACATGACGAAACATGTTTGTTGGTGTTGTAATAAGGCTCCATTATCATATGAATATTATTAAAGTGCAAGTAGATGGTTGTTTTAGCTTACTGGCGTGTACATTCGTATGCATATTACTAAAGCGCAAGTAGCTGGTTGTTTTAGCTTATTGGCTTGTCCATTCATATGAATATTATTAAAGAGCAAGTAGATGGTTGTTTTAGCTTACTGGCGTGTCCATTCATATGGGTATTATTAAAGTGCAAGTTGATGGTTGTTTTAGCTTACTGGCGTGCCTATTCATATGCATATTACTAAAGCGCAAGTAGCTGGTTGTTTTAGCTTATTGGCTTGTCCATTCATATGAATATTATTAAAGAGCAAGTAGATGGTTGTTTTAGCTTACTGGCGTGTCCATTCATATGAATATTATAAAAAGCTCAAGTAGATGGTTGTTTTAGCTTACTGGCGTGTCCATTCATATGAATATTATTAAAGCGCAAGTAGATGGTTGTTTTAGCTTATTGGCGTGTCCATTCATATGAATATTATTAAAGTGCAAGTAGCTGGTTGTTTTAGCTTATTGGCGTGTCCATTCATATGAATATTATTAAAGAGCAAGTAGATGGTTGTTTTAGCTTACTGGCGTGTCCATTCATATGAATATTATAAAAAGCTCAAGTAGATGGTTGTTTTAGCTTACAGGCGTGTCCATTCATATGAATATTATTAAAGCGCAAGTAGATGGTTGTTTTAGCTTACAGGCGTGTTCATTCATATGAATATTATTAAAGAGCAAGTAGATGGTTGTTTTAGCTTACTGGCGTGTCCATTCATATGAATATTATAAAAAGCTCAAGTTGATGGTTGTTTTAGCTTACTGGCGTGTCCATTCATATGAATATTATTAAAGTGCAAGTAGATGGTTGTTTTAGCTTTCTGGGCCCTGTCTTACGAAGCTGGCGTAATGTTGCGCATAGGCCTACAACATGGACCAGTTGCGACTAGGGCGTAAGTTCCGATAGCTTTAACACTGATTTACGTCCGACGTAACTTACGCCAGCTTTGTAAGACAGGGCCTAGGCGTGTCCATTTATATGAATATTATTGAAGTGCAAGTTGATGGTTGTTTTAGCTTACTGGCGTGTCCATTCATATGAATATTATCAAAGTCCAAGTTGATGGTTGTTTTAGCTTACTGGCGTGTCCATTCATATGAATATTATTAAAGTGCAGGTAGAGCGCAAATTCTAAGACAGACAAAAACAAAAAATAAACACCATGTATATATATGTAATTAAACGTATTCTTATATTATTATATAATTTTAGTGCGTGGTTTGACAGCGAAAATTACCAAAAACATTTTGTGTGTGTAAGGGGGGGGGGAGTGGTAAAAATCAACAAAAACATTTGTGAGTTACGTTAAAATTATAAGTTATTCCTTAAGTTATTCCTCTTTCATCTTTATCGATCAATAAAACGAATAAAATGTTTTATTACTTGTATAGCAATATTGATTTTATCATTGCACATTCACAGCCATAGCCTTTCAGAAATTTGCGATGAAAACGAATTTTTACGACCTTGCTATGAGCAAAACCACTAGAATTAAAATGGGACACATTATATAAGTCCAGATACATGTAGTTCTGTTTGAAATGTTTAATCGATAGCGTAACGGCATACGCGTAAATTGATGGCTGTATTCAACTTATCGACCAGTAACCTGTTCTTTCAGCATTTGATTGCACCCATTTCAGGTCTTTTTGTTTTTATCTCACAATCTCCGATTGATCGGCAGACTTTTTGTGTCCTTCAAGGCAAATTTTACATCGGTATTTCTGAGATAAAATCCGAAAGCTAGCTCTGCACCGTTAGCTTGCTTACACGTTTAAAACATTTTTGATGTAGAAATTATCGTTTACAGTGTATCGCACCTTTTTTAGGCAGCCATTGCAAAGGTGTAATTGCAAAGATCTCAAATGTAACTACTGAGTAGTGGTCTTCTTCTTCATTGGTGATGTTTTACGCAGCACTCAAGATTATTTCACTTATATGGCGGCGTTGCAAGGTTTAGGGGGGATGAAACCGGGCTCTTTGCCCTGAGGAAACCTCCGACCTTCGGCGAGTACCTGGAAACTCTTCCACACACACTTTTATTTGGTCTGAGAGGGGTTAGGTGGTATATGAATACTAGCAAGTCTCTAATGTTGGATTATGTAAAATTTAAGCCCAAGTGCACGTTTCACAAAGCGTTGTAGATGTATTTTTTGCGTAACTTTCTTACTAAAGTATCTCTACAGTATGGGTTGCTATGGCAGTTACGTGAAAACTTACGCTACACCGCTTTGTGAAACAGGACCCTGGTCTTATTTTCACATTCAAATAGATTTGTCCGTATCCAAGTTGTGCATTTCTGCTCTGCCATCGTATTCCGTTGCTCATGCGATCTGACTAGAAACGGTCGTGCGGTAGAGTGGAGAGTTCTCGTTGTTTAATAATTGACAGGGGTTATCGAGACCTCTATGTTTGTATTCTGGGATTTATTTTTCATAATATGAAACACAAATAACATGAGTCTCTTTAAACAATATGGTGGAAGTTCTGTGGAGAACGGTTTATGTAGCCTGTTCTCTGTTTGGAACATTCTTAATCTCTTCTGTGTTACTGAATTTTACCGCAAACCTCTATCGGGAAAATGGGATAGCAATTCCCATAAAACACTTCATCCTGCCGTCGTCCTATTCGTCATATAGTGAGGATAAACCAGAACAAATATATATATGTATTAATAAAATAGCCGAAATTCTGAATATCTATCGATTCCACCATAATCGGTATAATCAGAGTAGATTAAAACTTGATTAATAGCTGCGTATTGATAACCTCTTCATACGTTCAGCCGAGATCAAGCAGAGTAGATTGCTGTCTTTTATGTCTTTTGGAAAAAATAACAGCTTAATAAAATAAATGAGATTTGTTCTGGCACAACGTATAAGGGATCATTCGTGTAATCGGTGTACCAAAAACAGCAATAACAGTAAATATTTCCAAAAATCCTATTATTAGATATACACAAAGAAAAGAGTTAAGCACCCCCTGGAAAGTCTGCACCGACCGATAAAATCTATTGGTGTAGGAAGATTGTTGGCGAACTGATGTTGAAGAAACGATTGTGACATTCTGGCGATAAGACATCATCATTAATGACAATAAGCTATACAATTTATTCAGTATATCGTTAGCCAAATCAAAAGTGTATTTTGACAAAATAAAAACTGCCTGTAAGTATGACACTTCAAAGTCCATCTGGCTTCACAGGGCGAACATATTGAAGTAAAATATCACTTAGTGCGTAGAACACATCCGTATAGCAGACGGCTAATAGCGCGTATAGCCTCCATTAGCTTCCAACCTGCGCCCCACCCCTCCAGTGAGACATCGGATCTGTTGAAGGGGTAACTGCGCGTATTTGGAACCTTTAGAGCACATTTGGGATAGGATAGGAAGAAACATTCAAGCCCTAGAGCCTCCTGTACAAAATCTGCAGAAATTGGAAGCCGCATTACATTGGTATTGGCGGCAGTTACCCCTTCAACAGATCCAACGTCTCACTGGAGGGTTGAGACTTGAGACGCAGGTTGACAGCTAATGGAGGCTATACGAGCTATTGACTTTAGTGCTCTACGGATGTGTTCTACACACTCAAAGTGACATTTTTACTTCAATATGTTCGCCCTGTGAAACCAGATAGACTCTGAAGTTTCATACTTACAAGCATATTTTTATTTAATTAATATACAGTATACACTTTTGATTTGGCTAACAATATCCTGAATAAATTTTATAGCTGATTGCCCTTAATGGTGATTTCTTATGATCACAATCATTTCTGCAACATCGGTTTTATAGGTTGGTGCAGAATCTTCAGGGGGGGGGGGGGGATTAACTTTGTTCTTTATGTATAGATGGAAAATATGAAACGCTGAGATCAAACAACTGTAAGATCTTCCGCCTGTTGGAATCTCACCCAGTTAACCAAAATCAATTACGGTTTTTCTTGATCAACTGATATTGCTAAGTGGCATGATGTCTAAGTTATGGTCGTCGGTTCTTATTTCGCTCGTAGAGGCGACTAATTTTGGTTCTTCGTATGGGTTATGGAGTAGTAGAGTCGGCCCACAACCCAAAGACAAACTTGATCGTATGAGGCGACTAGCCTGACCATTTTCTTTTTCAAGTTACTAAACATTTATATCTTTTGGTATGGACCTTTATGCTCCAATAAAGAATTAACGGTGTTGCAGGCTTTAGTGTGAGAGGAAACCCGGTTTTTTGTCCCTATGAGTAGGCTACTGTATGTATGGGAAAGCTACGTGCGCTACGCGTGCTTCAGCGCAGACCATGTAAGAGGCTATTAAGGCATCATCCATTTGCTTCGAATTCCACCTTGAAACGTCTCGGGCTCCGCCATCGTCCATTTGGCTTCCAAACAGTTAGAAGTCGCTTCAGGACTGCAGGGTTGAAGGTCCGAAGACTACCCAAATGTCTTAAACTCAAAAGAAAATCACAACTACTACGTCTGGATTGGTGTATACATGGGCAGGGGTGGAACCAGTCCACTGGTCCACTGGTCCGACGCGAGCGGATTGCTGCCTGCTGTTGACAGAGCTATAGTTTGGATGCCTTTTGGTACAGCTTATAGCTTGTGCAGCAAGAAATCTCATGCCAACTGTGCCATATGGTTGTTGATCTGTTCTTGTATGGAGATGTTCCATATTTTACAATCTGACAGGGAATTCAGGAAATACTCGATCCATTTGTCGTCCCACATTTTGATACCTAGCCATTACGTTAGCCACCCTACCTCTATCCATGGATAATTATGCTCGCTCCTATCGTTCAAGAGATGTGATCCAGCGCTATCCAGGACATTCCATGGATTACAATGAATCCGGATCTGAACCCTGAGTAATGCAAAACTCAATATTGGGACCCTCCACAAAATTGACACCAATGTGAAGCAACATTGCATGGGGAGTGGCGTCGGCTGTCCGTGGCACAATGTCGACGTATTGTGGGTGGTATAGAATGGCGACAGGAAGCGACTTTTAACCCGTCGTTAACGTTCAATTTTGAGATTGCATCATAATTACTGGCGTTTTACCTGAATTTTCATGCTAATGTTCAGCGCATGTTTCTCACGAGCCAGAACTGCCAACCACATAAAGCATTCTGTATCATTGTATTTCACCCCAACCAACAACAGGACAGATGAATAGCAATTCCCATAGATCTATTTATAGTTAATACTAACAACTTCTTCCTGTACCTCATATAGTTAGGGAAAATGAGAACGCATATATGTGCATTAACAAAATAGTTCAGAATATATATCGATTCCACCATAATCGGTATAATCAGAGTAGATTAAAACTTGATTAATGACTGCCTATTGATAACCTCTTCATACGTTCAGCCGAGATCAAGCAGAGTAGATTGCTGTCTTTTTGGAAAAAATAGCAACTTAATAAAACAAATGGGTTCTGTTCTGGCATAAACGTATCAAGCATATCTCGATTCGTGTAATTGATGCACTAAAACCCAAAATAAAAAGCGAACAGTAAATATTTCTTAAAAACCCCAAAATAGAACGATTGAGAAAATAAAACACTCATATTGAAATAATTGCCTAACTTTCAAGTTGCTTAATCCGAAGAACATAGTACAATCTTTTGCGGGTTTGAATCCCCCCCCCCCCCGAATGCAACCAAAATATAAACAAACAAAATCAAAGGTTTCCATAATCAATTGATATTGTTTAATAATGAAGTGGCATAATGTCTAAGTTATTGTCATCGTTTCTTATTTAAGTAAAATTTGTGCGTTCCAGCTAGATAAAATAGACACTTAGCTATACCAAAATGCTGGCTTGCAGAGGCATTTAATCCTTGGGCCTGTTTTATAAAAGAACTTAGCGTAAGTTTTTAAGTTAACTGTCATTGCAAAGTATCTCTATATTAAAGTGGGATGGGCTGTCAAAATTTACACTTTTTTTATATAATTTCTGATCGGCACGACAGTACGAAGGCCATCGAAAAATTAAATGATTGGCGTTGGAATGAGTAAATTCTATATAGTATATGGCCTGTACGAGCCGAAAACCTGTTCGAAAAGTAAACAAAATGTAAATAACCGGGACGACCATTAATTCATTCTAAGCAAAAGTTAGTTAAAAACAATACTTTATCGTACATTCTCGAGACCAGAAGCACTTGAAAGTTTCTGAATAATACGTCTTGAGAAAAATAGCCAACAATTTCGACAATCTGTTTTATCATCAAAATATCAACATTTTGGCAGCTCATGCCACTTTAAGGGATAGCATGGGTTGGTTGGTTGTTTGGTGTTTAACATGTACGCCGCGCTCAAGATTATTTCACTTATATGGCGGCTTTATCGGTTTTATTGTGGGAGGAAACTGGGCTCTATGCCAGATGGAGAAAGAAGAATCTGGTTATCTCCCGACGGGTCGTTAACAAGTACCTTACTAGCAACAAATCATTTATTTCTCTCGGTTTACCTTTAGAACACTTTTTCTGTTACTACGAGACGGACTTTGAACCGTCTTCTTGTCTTGGTCATCCTAGTTAATGGCCCAGTCTGTTAGACTGATAGTCCCTCAGTCCGACACAGGGCTTCCGTCGATGCGGGAGCAGGATCGAATCCCACTCTGACCAAATAAAAATTGAAAAATTCCTGTGTGGATTTTTCCCTCGATCGTGGAAGAGTTGCTAGATACTCCCAAAAGTTAGGGGGTTTCCTCCGGGCAAATGCCCCTTGTTTCCTCCCCACTTAACCTAACTACGCCGCCATGTAAGTGGAATAATCTCGAATGCAGCGTAAAACACCAATTAATCAGATCATTAGTAAGAATTAATGAAAAAGTGCGAATTAGCAGCCAAACGGTTCATGTTTGAAAAACTGCTGAGACAAAAACTGCTCATTTCTATATGAGCAAGTCGAACCACATAGATAGTAGCAACAGTATAAATATAATATGGCCAAAAATAGTCCGGCTCTTTTTCCATCAATCAATTGTATCCTCATACTGTTAACCTAATTGAAGCAAATGTTAACGAGCTGTTTATATCGATCTCCTTGACATCTGCAGTGGCATTTGCACTATAATGCCTTGCGTAACACAGAGTCATACCCGTTATGTAGCCAGTAGTTCATATTGCAAATTATCTGAGATATAATTAACGTGACTTCTTGTGTTCTTAGATTGGCCCATAGAGCAAGGCACTTCATTCAACTCGATGCCGTATTAGGAAGTAGTGTGGGCTGGAAGTGGGCCAAATATCGACACAAATGATTTTTTAAAATACATCCAAAGTGATAGACAAACTTGTCATTTAAAATTATGAATTATATCATAATCAATAATTACATGTGATAATCTTCAAAGAAATTTACATATGTTTCATGAAGAAAATATGATTGTCAGTTGTAAAAAGTGATATGGTTGTTAAATTTTCCAAAACAAATCTTGCTACTTTTCGTAGAATAGTTATTTATCCAGTAAGACCTTCACTTGTGACCATCCAAGTTAAACTATCTTAGGTTGATTGATTGATTAATTGGGGCTTAACGTCGCGCTCAACAGGAAGGGTTATATGGCAAGAAAAGTAAGCGACCAAAATATCGCCCTCCCCATTCGCATCTAAATCTGGACATTGGTGGGGAGGAAACCGGAGTGTGGTTCGAACCCGCGCCCAATCAATGGAAGGTCTATGTGTGACTAAGTGACGATCATTCTAAGCGACTGGACCACCGAGGCCCCTATATACATAGAAATAGACAAGAATGTGTTTGAAGATCCGTTTATCGATGTAATTTAGACGACCAATAAAACGTGTCGTTTCTAATTTTGGTCCACGTGATAACTTTTTGATGACATTTCTAAAAAGCATTTTAATAGGTGCCATTCCATAGGTAGTTTGACAATCACGCCATACACCGAAGACGTATACGCAATATAAAAAGGTGCTTGGATAAATCGAAAGGCCAACAAAACAAAGCATCATGAGTTATATTAGGTTAAACAGACCTACAGTGAAGTCTCGATCTACCAAAAGCTGCGGTATCGTTTTGGTAGCATGACCTATGCAGCTCACGAACCGACTGCCTCATATAACGAAAACTCGGTGACTTCATTGGTAGCAGTATTTTTTTTCCTGACCACCAAGCCTACGACCATTCTTTAGAAAATGGATTGACCATGGTTGTCCGGCGACACAAACTGTTGAGATTCACTTCGTGTCTTCATTCCTTTTAAATGATCTGTTCTGAATGATGTCTCTCGCAAACTTTCTGTTTCCCTATTGGGCCAGAAAGGCTCAGTAGAATTTTAATTTAAAAAAAAACGTAGTTCAAAATCTCTTCAGTTCAGCTTGAGTGATAAGCTTATAAAATCCCATAAACAAAATTCTTCGAAAAAGTTTTCTTATTTTTCTATTCAAGGTCCACGTGTAAAAGTTGTTTTAGCTTGCAATCACGTCATCTCTCCATGAGCATCTCGCATTCCCTCTTTCATACGAAGGCAAATGTATTCGTAAACAGTTTTCCAAGCTTCTGCGGCTTCTTTATTGTAATTTTCTCCTAGTACCTCTTTCAGACCGAAATCAAGAGATGGCCAAAGTCGCTAGAAAAAAAAAACATAACGAGTTAGTGACATTATCTCACTTAGCCCTGACGCAGACAAGGCCATTTTCCTTGCGATAAACATCATGCGACAAAAAAATCGCCTAGTAAATAGTGTGCCGGTGGTCTACGGCGATACCCTGTGACAAATTAGAGTTTCGCCCAATCGGCGCCGAAGTACAGACCACACGAGTATTTGCCAGATGTCGTTAGAAATTGGATAATATCAGGCGGATAGGAAAACATGCTGCATCGGTGAGGGATAGTCCTCTAATGTGCCGGAGAACATAGTCCTTCGACAAGAATCACTGACACCTGTCGTCAGCGATAAAATTCGACTATTTGTAGGTCAGTCACCACCAAATGGCATTTGGCATCTTGGATTTGAACAAACGGAAAGAAAAAAATAAGAAGCCGCTTAGGCGTCTATTAAGTTGTTCAGAAAATCGGGCTGGTGAAATTGTTAAACGGATCTTCCAAAACACCAGGAGCCAGTTGCACAAAGGTGTATTAAGCTTAATTCTGACTTATCCAGGGAACGTCACAATCAATCCTGAGTTAAGCTTATTACACCTTTGTGTGACCAGCCCCTGGCGAATAAACAATATCTGATTGTCCCAGAAAAATTGCCTTCTGTTGGGCTTAGGAAATTTGTATTTAAAAAAAGCTGTACTGAAAATGAAAGTCTCACCTTCAACATAACTGGTTTAATTTGACGTCTAGCGTGTGTTTGACCAATAGCCTTCAAGACACTGTCTAGTACATAAGGATCGTGAAGACTCTCAACAGCAGCTCCCAGACCCTCAAGGACCGTCGTGGCGTGCTTCTGTAACATCTTCTGATCTATCACGTACTCTAATTCGTTCTCCTCGTTAATTGACACAATCTTCGGAAACAGAGTCTTCATGTCTGGATTCGTCTTGAAAAACCTAAACAGAAAGCATCAATGAAACGACTTATAGATTTCTGTATTATTATTATCTGTACCAAACATATTGTTCCTGATATCAAGAGGCAATAATGTTCCTTTACAGCATGATGGTGACATGTAACACGATATAAAACAAATGACATTAAGTGAATCGTGTGACAGTCTTTGGCATTGACCTATATGACCACGTCTCACTGGCTGGTTTTGATCTCACGTCCTAAAATGCCCCCCCCCCCCCAAATTCGCCTAATCATCTCCGTGCAACGGCGGCGCTCGCTAGAGCTCACAAGTCAGTGGCCACGACTCCACGTATAAAGTGTTTTCCTGGGCCTCCGTGGCTCGGTAGGTAGAGCGTTGGACGCTCAATCCGAACAGCCTTCCACCAATGGGTCGCGGTTTCGAATCCCACTCAGTCAAAAAAAAAACCGAACAATTGTCTGACTGGGTTTTCACTCGAACGACCTATGTGGGATGCTTGCCAGTTATCAACGGAAGGTCGTGGGTTTCCTCCGGGCATAGAGCCCGGTTTCCTCGGGCCACATGCACTATGTCTCCCCCCGTTGGTGGCTAAACGCGGATTGTTCGATTGTAAAACTATACAGCGATTATCCGGGCAATCAAATTCGCCCGATCGGAACTAGCATCTGAAAAACAGTTTAACCCTCAAAACACCGTGAGAAGTGTGATCTATCGAAACTGTCATTGCCTTCGGAATCGGCATGTGAGGGCGTAACAACTAAGGCTTTAGCTCGATATTGATTTGGTCTTGTCAGTCTTGTGACGATTTCATATTGCGCTTGGAACTGACAATAATTGGTTTGACGCTGAGAGATTTTTCTTCCTGAAATGTTCCCCGGATCGAAGATTGTCAAACGAGTTTGTATCCGATAATTGTAATTTTTCCTAATTATACGAAATAAATCTAAAACTATCCGATTACATTGACTTTTTCTACACTCTAAAGCATTTGGTACCTTACTGAATTAACAGAGCGTTTTTATCAGCAACTTGTGGGCTAGTAATTCCAATCGTCTATCTCTATTGAACATTATAAAGGACAACTTACTTGTAATCTTTGCTAAGTTAAATTCAAATCTTTTAAGTGGCATGAGCTGCTAATATGTTGATATTTTATGTTAAAATAGAATGTTTAACCTATCGGCTATTTTTCTCAAGACATATAATTCAGAAGCTTTGTAGTGCTTCTAGTCTCGAAAATGTACCATAAAGTATTGTTTTGAACTAGCTTTGGCTTAGAATGAATGAATGGTCGTCCCGGTTATTTCAATTTTGTTTACATTTCGAACACGTTTTTGGTTCGTACAGGCCACATACTGTATGGATTTTCCTCATTCCAACGCCAATCAATTAGTTTTTCGATGGCCTTGAAAGCCTCTTACTGTCGTGACGATCATAAATTTAGAAAAAAGTTTGAATTTTGGCAGCTCATGCCACTTTAACAAAATGGAAACCAAAGTTAATACGGCATATTTTGATTCCGCCATACTCTGCATAATCACAATGGACAATAACTTCATAAATTACATCATTGGACCCCAGTGGTTAGTACGCTTTTACCCCTGGGAAAGCTGGCCGATAAATCGTTCTCCTTGACTTGAAATGCATTCATAGGATCAACCAACGAGAAGCCTGAAATATAAGGACCTGTGTTAACTATAATATCGAAGATCCTTTTATCGATTTGGTTGCGCAAAACATGGAAAAAGACCACATGCAGGCGTTCTTGATTTAGAATTCACCCGCAAAAAGTGTTAAATGACATTGCACCAAAATCTGTACACGCTTTCAGTAGTTTGGCTATAGCTCTAGATAATGAATTAGTATGCAAATAGTCCTGGGACAAACTGAACGGTTAACATAGAGAAACCTCAACAGATGGGGTTAAATGATGTGTTTACATTGTAGCTAAGTTTGTTTCTCTTGTGTGAATCGTTTAACAGCTGCTTAAGCATTTCTTCTTCAGTAGCTTAAATAGTGTTCGAAAAGTAAACAAAATTTAAATAACCGGGACGACCATTCCTTCATTCTAAGCCAAAGTTAGTTCAAAACAATACTTTACCGTACATTCTCGAGACTAAACGCACTAAAAAAACTTCCGAATTATACGTCTTGAGAAAAATAGCCGATAATTTCAACGTTTAGTTTTTACGTCAAAATATCAACATTTTGGCAGCTCATGCCATTTTAAGTCTACCATCCTGGCTAAGTAAATTTACACGTCCTTAAATAACGTTAACTCTGATTGGTTGATTTTTTTGTAACAAAACTATAGCTTGGTGAATTGCTTGTTACGTTCATAGCCCATTAATAACGATGTTGTTTTAAGTTGTAAAGCATACGTGTTCGTCGATGGGTATATTGACGGGTGCCAATCACCTGGTCGTACGTTCAACCACGATAAAGCTAGATCGATTGCTCCACATAGCGCTCTTAAGAAAAAAAAACTACTGGGTACGATTCTTTAAAAAAAAGAATATCAAAGCCATTGATCCATAATATTGGAGGAGTAAAACTAGTGGCTCTAGCAGTTTTATCTTGAAGATAGTAAAAGCTAAAGGTCGGACACACCATCAACTACTTAGGTGTCTCCATTTTACAGGAAACGTCTCAAAATGCGATGCCAGACAGTTACTTCCTTAATATTGTCACGTGGTAAAGCAATGTGGTGTTCAAACCGGCCGTAATATTTAAACTGACCCCATCTTTTGATATTTTCACAGTAAGACAATAATCGATTCCTTCTGTTAAATTGATTCTGTTTGTTAGCTTATCAGATACAGTAGGTTTCTGAGAGGACTTTTCATTCGATCGCCTTATGTGAAAGGTCGGGGGTTTCCTCTAGACAATGATCCCGGTTTACTACCCCACTGTATCTGACAACACGGCGTAAAATATCAATCAATCCATCAATCATATTTGAAATTCCTATCCCTTTAAGGAAGTCTCAATGCAGAAAGAGATAACCAAGAGTGGTAAATAACGTTTGTTGAAATCTTCAGGTCCATATTATTTTATAGATACAAGATGTCTACGGGTTTATGAAATATATTTTTGAACACTTGATTGATTGATTGATATTTTATGCCGCACTGAAGAGTATTTCAATTATATGCCGTCGTTGCCAGGTTCAGTAATAAACACTAAAACACACGAGCACAGCAAAAACCTCCTTGTCTAAAATAGCCATGGAGACAAGTTTCTTATTTTGTAATAGAGGGATATGTCATTTAGACCTTTATACCCAGTCATAAGTTGCTGTAATAAACTGAAACCTAATTGTCTAAAAATATATTTATGAAATATATTTTAATTGGTATATTTGAAGTTTTACCAGCAGGAAACATTTTCTTTAATAGACATTTTGGTAGCATTATAAGTGTATATAAAAATAATACACCGTTTCATTTTTCTACGCGAATTTTTTATATACATGTATTTATCAATACGTCTCGCTGAAAATCGGACCTGTTGACTAAAAGAAATCACCCTATACATGCAACAGTTCAACTTACAAATATCATCATTTAATTATATTAATGGATGTTTCGATGATGCTGCACAATGTAATTATGCTATTTTTGGATGTTTTAACTGTAAGATTTGTCGGAAACATAAATGCGTGTAATGTAGATGATAAAATGATATATTTATGATCAGGGAAATTTGCCAGGACTAAAAAATTGAAGACAAACCTTTCCATCTGAGAATTGATTGTCTGTACAAATCAAATGTTTAGTAAGTTTGAGTTGGTTATCTTTTAAGGAAATTGGCAAGTTTGAGTAGAGGCTTCACAAGCCACAAAATCATTGTAACGTGCTAGTTTACCTGGTGAAAATGACGACCCCGTTGGCAGTAAGATCACTCCGAAGTACGTTCCATGTTTCCTGTACGAGGTGTACTTGTCTCTCTGTCAAACAGTCATCGATGGATCCTTCCGACGGTTTGTTAGAACACGTCAGTTGTTGGTTGCCCATTTTAAAAACCGTTACCTATACCGAACAACCAATAGTATACACAGGTTGTTATGCTTTAAAATCATAAGCCAACTTCATATATCACAGACTTTTCTGCGGATAACCAGAGACTTTGAAATAAAGCTAGTGATATGAGGAGTGACAAGGATAACACCTGGCAGAAAGGTAATCTCCAGATAACCAGGTGTGAAATGTGATAATCAACAGATTAGCACTTGGTTAATCCGTCCACAAATCGTTCACATGTAGCTCATCCACTCGTTGGGTCAGCATTCAAGGGCTATCGGATTCGCCTCAACTCCATGTTAGTGATTCTAACCGCCTTAGCACATCGCCTACAGTAAGACTAGTGTACAATGTTCCTCAACGTACAAGCTTGTTAAGAGTTATTCTTTTCTCAAGAGGAGAGACGGTTTCAGCTGTTGACTCGGCGTCGAACGGGTACTCTGCACTCAGAGCCGCTCTTCTCGGCTGTCTCCAACCTTCTGCCGTTGAAGATAGTTGGAGTTTCAATTCATTACAGGATGGTTGTAAAGCCGTTCAACGGGGCCATGTTTCACGTACTTGGCGGCCAGTTCCTATAAAACGGGATCGTTCTACGCCATACGAGATCTGACCCTATCAAAAAGCAGTAATCTGATAATCTAGGAGAGGTCTTGTACTTTCATCAGTAAACCGTTATGGAATACAATAGTTTTCTTCGATCCTCTCCCACATGGTCATGACTTCTCTCACTCTCTGTGTACATTTAATCTTATTGGTTCTTCTTGTCATTCAAACCGACCATCGAGAAGAAAGACACTGGCTCGGAACGCAATTGTGTTAAAGCCGAAATGGTCAAACGTCAAGCAATGTGTCCAAGTAAATCATAAATTTTTGGCATGTTAACTAATCATTCCTGGTGTTAAAATCTAAGGATATTGAGAAAAATGTTTTTTTTAATGAAAATAAAAATGCCCCCCCCCTTTCCACTATTGTTAAGTTTTAGCAGTTAATTGTTTCACTAATGACAAGTTTAACTGCGTCATACCATACAACCCTGACTCACGAATTTCATCCCATGATTAAATCTTAATGAACCAATTCTGTAGTCGAGGGATATCTTTGGATCAGAGGAGAATTCCTTATAAATGTCGTCAACCGATGAAATATCATTGGTTTTAGTTTATAGTAAAACCTAATGATTAGGTATATAACGGTCTAAATGATATACCCATTTTTAAAACAATTACAAACTTGTCTCCATGGTTATTTTAAGACCAGACGATTTTCATTGTGTGCGTTTGGTTTTCATTATTACATATACTGATTTGTGGAATCCGATTGGAAAAAGAACTTTCAATTGAAAGACATGTTTTCAGTTGACTGTCAATGTTTTTCCGCTTTTAGTTTCAGAAATGTGGATTATCTATATCCTTATGTACGCCAAATGTATTTTGTTATTTGTTTATTTTAATTCGAAGACCAGGTAACCGTTGGCAAGGAATTTTGTCCTTGTACGTCATATAGGATCTGGCCCTATCAAAAAGCAGTAATCTGATAATCTAGGAGAGGTCTTGTACTTTCATCAGTAAACCGTTATGGAATACAATAGTTTTCTTCGATCCTCTCCCACATGGTCATGACTTCTTTCACTCTCTGTGTACATTTAATCTGACTGGTTCTTCTTGTCATTCAAACCGACCATCGAGAAGAAAGACCTGAAGAAACCGAATTGTGTTAAAGCCGAAATGGTAAAACATCAAGCAATGTGCCGAAGCAAATCATAAATTTGCGGCATGTTAAACCATAGTTCATCATCACCATCGATCAAACGGGAAACTCCACTTTAATATGAGCCATAAATAAATGCCATATATATATACCCACAGTTGTTGCAACTGAAGATTCACAGATACCTAATGGAGAGTGGCTATGGTGAAAAATATAGTTTTGGAATTTAACCGATATTCCATCATTCTTAACGATTTTCCTACTTGTATGATAGGATTATAGCTCATATATAATGACTTCTCGTAGTGAAAATGGTTGGTTTTTTGCTCCTAATCATTTGGAATAGATGTCAAGTGCCCGGCTCACAAGATTTTTACTCCAAACATAGCATGCAATTTGTCATATTGAATAAACTGACAACCACTTAAAGTGGCATAAGTTGCCAAATATTGGTATTTTATGTTAAAGTAGCATGAGCTGCCAAAATGTTGATATTTTGACGTTGAAACAGAATGTTGAAATTATTTGGTTTTTTTCTCAAGACGTATAATTTAGAAGCTTTTTAGTGCTTCTTGTCTCGAGAATGAACTAACTTTTGCTTAGAATGAATGAATGGTCGTCCCGGTTATTTAAATTTTGTTTACTTTTCGAACACTATTTCAGTTCGTATAAGCCACATACTGTATAGATTTTCCTCATTCCAACGCCAATCATTTAGTTTTTCGATGGCCTTCAAAGTCTCTTACTGTTGTGACGATCATAAATTATGGAAAAAAGTGTGAATATTGGCAGCTCATGCCTTTTTAAAACAGAATATTGGAAAAATTGGCTATTTAGAGCTTCTGGTCTCGAGAATGCACTCTAAAGTATTGTTTAGAACTAACTTAAACTTAGAATTAACGAAAGTTTGTTCCGGTTATTTAATTTTTTGAAAACTGGTTTGTCACTTTAACGAATAGTACAGGCCACAGACTGTATGGATTTCCTTATTTCAACGCCAATCGTTTAGTTTTTCGATGACCTGCATAACCTGCTTCTGTGGTGACAATCAGAATTTTTGAAAAAGGGCAAATTTGGGCAACTCATAACACTTTAACAGCTTACTTAATGCAGTTATAATAATTTAGCTATATGTATATTTTGATAGTTTTTTTCTGGATAACAGTTGGACTTTGTCAAAACTAATGGTAAGCTCAGAGGCCCAGTTTTAGAAGAGAACCTAAATTTAGTGTGATGGGTCCAGTTTTAGAAGAGAATCTAAATTTAGTGTGATGGGGTTTTAGAAGAGAACCTTAATTTAGTATGATGGGTTTAGTTTTAGAACAGAACCTAAATTTAGTGTGATGGGTCCAGTTTTAGAAGAGAACCTAAATTTAGTGTGATGGGGTTTTAGAAGAGAACCTAAATTTAGTGTGATGGGGTTTTAGAAGAGAACCTACATTTAGTGTGATGGGTCCAGTTTTAGAAGAGAACCTAAATTTAGTGTGATGGGTCCAGTTTTAGAAGAAAACCTAAATTTAGTGTGATGGGGTTTTAGAAGATAACTTAAATTTAGCGTGATGGAGTTTTAGAAAAGAACCTAAATTTAGTGTGATGGGTCCAGTTTTAGAAGAGAACCTAAATTTAGTGTGATGGGGTTTTAGAAGAGAACCTACATTTAGTGTGATGGGTCCATTTTCAGAAGAGAACCTAAATTTAGTTTGATGGGGTTTTAGAAGAGAACCTAAATCTAGTGTGATCTAGATAAGAACCTAAATGTGATGGAATTGGCTCAGTTTTAGCACACAGCTCAATACATTGTAATGACGAAGGCTTGGGTTCAATTTTACAAGCAATTTGTTTTTAATTTATGATGATAGTGCGACCATTGAGACTGTTTTACAAGAAAATCTGAATCAAACATCGTAATAATTACAAACATACACATGCGTGCATTTTGTTTTTATAAAATATCACTAAATGTTTGTGTTATTGAAGTGGCACGGGCTTGCAAATATCCGGAAACCTTCGTTGAACCAGAACTAGCTAGATGTTTAATAGCTGTCAATTAAACTAGAGCTTTCAGCTGAAATTAATCTTGCGGGTGAACGTTAAGCAAGTTTTTATAAGAAACGAAAACCAAAAAATAAACACTAATATATCCCGACAATTTTGTCACAATTTTGACACATCTCACGTTCGTATGAATTTCTAGTGACTTCAATGATATTTTTTTTATTTCACGGTCGATCCTTTAGTTTTTCGAGATACTTAAAAGGTTGAGTTGCTTTAATAATCGTAATTAATGAAAAAAGTCAGAATTTTGGCAGATCATGCTACTTTAACTACTGTACTGAAAACCTCCCGATCACTGTAGGTGTACAGCTATGTGTATTTTGCTTTATTAATGGCGTCACATATTTTCTTTGTCAAAGCAATTCTTCGCTCACTTCGTCTACCATATTCAGGAAGGCAGATACAATATATTAGTTGACTAGTGAACAAAACAAGTAATGTCTCTCTGTTTCCATCGACAACAGTATTCAATGTGATTTACTTCCGCCTTCAGTCCCTGAATAAACACAGATGTTCCGGTTTAATATGTCCGCTGTCTTTTTATATTGTTTACACCCAATTGGTAGGGCTCTAAGACGTGGAATTAATCCACGGAGTCACAAAGAAAATTAATCTAACCTATACATGTTCGAAATATTGATCAAGCGATAGGAATGTATTACCGATATTAGAATATTGATCGAATTCTTTTTCATATGCAGTGCCCATAAAGACACTTCGGACAATTGGCAGTGCTTTTCATTCTTTTAGCATGTGACTATAAAGTAAGTCACCCTCTCAAGCTATCGTTACATGTACATGAAAACACTATAGCTTTATGTTTCATGGCCGTTGGTTATCAACAGTGTGCTTCTTCATTTGGACTAAAATCCCCCAAAAGATTCGGGTCACATTTATAACCCGAACAATCGGGCTTTATGGTGCCAGGAATCGAATATATGTATTTATGAACACTAAAACACACCGGCACAGGGAAAATCTTATTGTCTAAAATAACCACGGAGACAAGTTTCTAATTGTGTTAAAAATGTGTATACCATTCAGACCTTTATACCCCATCATACATTGTTGTAATAAACTAAACTCATCATATTTCATTAGGTTGACGACTGCCAGGAGCTTGGCCTTAGTCTGTAGAATTTTCTGGAACAATTCGTCATGCTTATATATTGTATTTTTCGCCGTAATGGACTTAGAACGAAACGACACAGATACCAATGGACGATTGATTGATTGTTTGTTTGGTGATTAACGCCGCGTTCAAGATTATTTCACTTATATGGCGGCGTTGCCAGTTTTATTGTGGGAGGAAACCGGGCTCTATGCCCGGAGGAAACCCACGACCTTCCGTTGGTAACTGGCAACCATCCCACATAGGTCGTTCGAGTGAAAACCCAGTCAGAAAATTTTCCAATTTTTTTTAGACTGAGTGGGATTCGAACCCGCGACCCATTGGTGGAAGCCTGTTCGGATTGAGCGTCCAGCGCTCTACCTACCGATCCCCGGAGGCATTATATTTGTAAATTAGGGCTTTCTGCTGATACCAATTGTGGCGATTAACGTTAAGGTAACACAATTAGAAACTTTTTTACATGCATGGTTATTTTACAAGAAAATTGTCCGTGTGCCTATATGTGTTTTAGTGTTCATAAGTATATGAGCATCGACAACTCGGAAATGTGCATAGTACTACATACACATCCCGGAAATTTCAACGGAGGAGCGTTAAGTATACAAAATACATCAGCCTTCCTTACGTTCTATGGCCTGTGATGCCTAACGTCCGTACTTAGATTTGGGTGGGTGGATCGGCAAGGTGGTCTTTTGGCCTGTTGGTACTTTTGTCTCCATATAACCTATGTGTGCTGACCCTGCAAGGAGGAACATTAAGTATGCCAAATACATTAGCCTTCGCGACGTTTTATAGTCTGTGAAGCCTAATGTCCAAATTTAGATGTGCTGGGGAGGGTGATCTTTTGGTCTGTTGATACTTTTGTTACCATATAATCTTAGCTGTTGAGTGCGATGTTAAGCCCCAATCAATCAACCAAACGTCCAACTCTGAGATTTGCACGTTTGGAAAGCTCTTATTTTGAACTTAATAATGAAAATGACGTATATATACATTGAAAATGGTGCTGTTTTTGGTTATGATAGAATGATGTACATTTGTTTATTTCTCTGTCCGCATGGTGGTCTTTTGGTCCGTTGGTACTTTTGTCTCCATATAAACTCATCTGTTGAGTATCCCAATCAATCAATCAATCTGATTTTTTTTTTAAATAATTTATTTTGTTTTGAACACTGAAGATTCCGAAACGCAAACACATATTAAACATAAACTCAATATAAGCGATGAAACGCTTAATGTTTATTGGCAAATTTATTTGTTGTTGTTGTTTGTTTTTTTTTTGGTTCAAATGAAATGCCACGTATAGTGCTAGATTCATAATTTGTTTGGTGACACGGGAATCCAAGTCAAATAAACAATGTCAAATTTCTCTGTCCGCATGGTGGTCTTTTGGTCCGTTGGTACTTTTGTCTCCATATAAACTCATCTGTTGAGTATCCCAATCAATCAATCAATCTGATTTTTTTTTTAAATAATTTATTTTGTTTTGAACACTGAAGATTCCGAAACGCAAACACATATTAAACATAAACTCAATATAAGCGATGAAACGCTTAATGTTTATTGGCAAATTTATTTGTTGTTGTTGTTTGTTTTTTTTTTGGTTCAAATGAAATGCCACGTATAGTGCTAGATTCATAATTTGTTTGGTGACACGGGAATCCAAGTCAAATAAACAATGTCAAAATAAAGGCGTTTGCTCTGTAATCCCATGGACCATCTTTGACAAAATAGGTAATTGCTAATAACGGACACGATTTTAGGTTTTGTTGCTTTTAAAACTACCTTAAAGTGGTATTAGTGGTTAAATTTAGGAAAAATTTCTAAAATTGTTGGTCATTTATATGCAGTCTGTATATGCAACAGTTCATGCCACTTCAGCAACAGTGAAGATTCGGGCATTTACGTACGTGGAATACAAGCCCATCGGTAACGAGCGAAGACAGCCGAAGTTTGTTCCGATTGAATCCTGTGGTTAAAATAGTACATGCTCTTTCTGGACCACATGCTAAAACACTTGTCAATTTCAGCAGATAATCTTCTCGTTACAATAAAGCTACAGTTCAATAACCTCATTCCTACCAGCAATAATCACAGACGGTTCATTGGTTATTGTATCGCAATCTACTCCAATCAAATTGCGTTTTGTCACACCAGTAATGTCACAATTCTCGGGTGACGTTATGAATGTATATCATCTAGCAGAAAGAAAAGATTGAAGCGTTATTAATGAGACAAAATGGAAAAATGATTCGGATACTTTAGGGCTCTATACATTTCTCCTAGTATTATAAACGAGAAATTTTGCAGACCGAATTGTTAGTTGAGACAGGATCAGAAAATCGGGAAAAGGGAACCAAAAGTTTCTGTACAAGTATTTCAATATATGCCCGAGGTATAACAGGCTAACGAGTTATGTGCAGCTCGCCGGACCGGGAATCGAACCCGCGTCCCAAAGTATAACATCCATCTCCAGCACTAAATGCCGGGGGTCTAATGCATTCTGCCAATCGGCACTCTCCATGATATTTGTCATGAGCCATGGTCTGGGATGCGGTCTCGGTTAAAGACTGAGGTGTAATCAAAAATCGGGCAAAGAATTTTTCAAGACATTCTTTCAAGACATTGTAATCCCTAAAATACCATCATACTAACTGTTTTGAAGACACAGACAAATCAAACTTATTTTGTGTGCCAAGTATCGAATGATGGAGATAGCCAAGGCTGTATTACTCCTAGTGGGAAAATTCAAACTATGACCACATTGTATTGATGTTGTGTTGACTATTAGAATGGTCTGCACGCCAGCAATATACTTTTGCCATAGTTTGGATATTTTCAACAATATGACCCACTCTTTGATGAGTTTAGCGTCCCCTCATTGCCCATATTCTAGTCAAGCCTTCAGATCTTCAAGTTGCCTGTTGTTGGACGAAGGTAAAAGTTTAACGAGTCCTAGGGTAAAGAGAATAAACTGTCAGTTACGTATACAACCTACATACAAGGGAAGTCCAAGTGAAAATATATTTTTTCTTGGCACTCCAGTTTAGCCTTCCACCATGATTGACAGACACTAACCCGGATTTTCGGTCTAAAGGGCGACTTATTTTATATTTGGCTGGTAATGTGAATCACCCTGAATTACAAATACGGAAAAAAAAATTCGGCAGAGCCCAGGTTTCTCGGCTAGAGAGACACCTATTCCACAAAAGAGTTCAATGGACAGCTAAACCTATATAAATTTTAGCGGACAAAACTTATTTGCTGTAACATTGCAGTTTATTCGGCTATCTGCTGTGAGTCGGCCATTAAAAAAAAATGTTTTATGAATCCAATCGACAACAACATTTTATTCAACCCAAGTAAGTTGTCTCTTTGTTTACCGTTTTTATTAAGTAGATACCAATTTATTCTGCTGATACCAAACTCTAAAATCCATTTTTACCACTGTGCGTTTTTTCCACACGATTTAGTATTTTGTACTTTTTATAGCTATGAAATTAGAAACTCTCTTATTTTCATTATCGAAGAATTCCTCTCTTTTCATAATACAATTGGTTATGTTGAACGGACGGTACTATAGTGAAGCGCATAAGTCGATGGACAGGGGGCAAAAGCAATTTGTTTTTCAGCCACCTGACAGATTGCTGTTCAATATCCACATGAAGTTTTCCGTAAAAATAACATTTGAGACGGAAGATACCCAATATTGGATAGGTGGACTACAAAAGTAATTTGTCGCTAGTGCCGAACAACAACATTATTTATTAACAATATTGCTCCTTTGCTTTCTAAGAACTGCCAAAAACATAACACGTACCTGTTTAATATGTTCCCTGTTTTTCTTTGTCTACGCCTAACAAGTGGGAATATAATGCCAACCATTTAATTATTAAAGTGATATGAGGTGCCAAGTTAAGGGGAAATTGCGATGAAACAGAATTAGCTACCTATGTTCAATCTTTATCACAAAATATGAAATAGAATCATTCCACTAACTACTAATCCTAGAGATGAACGTTACCGTAGTTTTTATGAGCAGCAAAAACTCCCATAAAAGTCACTCATATACATTCTGTATATTTTAATTTTGTCCTTTATTTATTGTCTATCGTTTAGTTTCTCAATGCACTCCAAAAGGTCGAGTTCTCTTAACAATTAGAATTTATTTGGGAAGGAAGATACTCAATAATGAATAGATTTGTCACTTGCGCCTAACAACATTATTTATTAACACTATCGGTCCTTTAATTTTAAAGACACTGCCGGAAATCCAATATGTTCCTGTTTAATACAATGTATGTTGCACGCTTTTCATATATATTCTGCTATAAAACCCCATGACGAGCTTTTGTCCAACATAAATTTATCTGTAGGGATTTCATTAACTTTTTACCTGTTGCGTCAGTTTCTACACATTTTCTACACAGTTGCTACACAGTTGCTAAACCTTATTAATATGTTGTAGGCCTTGAGAAAAGCTAGAACCGTCAACCGCCGCATCGATTTCAAGTCAGCGTGGGACTGACGATCACTCTACCGTTGGTTCGGTGTTGTATGACGCTTGTTACTGTGAGGACGACGTTAAAATTCGATGGCGAACCAGCCATTTTACTACTTTATTGAGGTTGGTTCCTTGTACTGGCTGGTGTATTACTAGCTAGGTAACTGACAAAGGATCTTATGTACCTGTTTTGGCCTCCAATAATCTGTGGCTACCTCCGGAAGGTCGTGGGTTCCTCCGGGCATAGAGCCCGGTTTCCTCCCACAATAAAACTGACAACGCCGCCATATAAGTGAAATAATCTTGAGCGCGGCATAAAACACAAACCAATCAATCAATCAACCAATAAACTGTGATAGTTTCATAGATGTAATATCAAGTTGGCCTCGGCGAATATATACATAGACCGGTGTTTAACACCTCAGAATCAGTCTATCTATCTACACGTCATAAACACGTATACTGTTTGTTAGGTAAAAGAAACGAATCATCTCGCTCAGTGAGGATATGAATGATATCAGTTAACGTTGGATTTAACACTCTCAGTGATAATTGGTTATACCAGTCTCAGTGTATTTATTAACTGTAAGGTTCAAATTACATATAGTTAATTAATTACATATTGTGTACCTTGAACGGCCTTCGCTGGGGTCACATACGTAACAGTATTCTCGTTAATATTAGGATTATACTTTCTGAAAGAAAACAGAAATTTTTCTACCGATTTTGGGTGACGTCTGAAAACTGGGGACTAGGAGCCCTGTAAACTTTAGGAACTGGCATGTGGTGGGTCAAATTGCAAATATGTTTTTGGCATTGGGACATATGCCATTAAAATACCCGCTGGATACACTCAGACGGTCCAGGAAAAAGACCTCGATTTATTCCCCAGAAATCATGCGAACATTTATTTAACTTCATCTCTACACGAAACTGCTCCATTGTTTCGTCTCCAAACCTCTTTGTGGGTCAAATCGTGGACGATTTTCACCCGATAACGAAAAAAATTGCTCCGGTTTCCGCATCGAAGTCGGACCAAGTTAGTGTGAAGAAATGTACTGATTAACATTAAAGCCATTTAAAACTGGAAACCGTTTTGGACCCCGGATTCAGGGTATAGTGTGAACGTACCTTTAGTCTGGCAACGCACTAATATACCTGTCGATGTCATTACCACCTCCCACCGCCTACTCATAGTTTATCCTTGGGATGGTTGCCAGTTACCACCGGAAGGTCGTGGGTTTCCTCCTGGCATAAAGCCCGATTTCTTCGCACAGTAAAACTGGCAACGCCGCCATATAAGTGAAATAATCTTGAGCGCGGCGTGAAATACCAAACAATCAATCAATCATAGCTTATCCTGGAATTATTAATAAACGCACTCCACTTTTATATATCGCGGTATTGTCTATCGTTTAGTTTCTCAATGCACTCCAAAAGGTCGAGTTCTCTTAACAATTAGAATTTATTTGGGAAGGAAGATACTCAATAATGAATAGATTTGTCACTTGCGCCTAACAACATTATTTATTAACACTATCGGTCCTTTAATTTTAAAGACACTGCCGGAAATCCAATATGTTCCTGTTTAATACAATGTATGTTGCACGCTTTTCATATATATTCTGCTATAAAACCCCATGACGAGCTTTTGTCCAACATAAATTTATCTGTAGGGATTTCATTAACTTTTTACCTGTTGCGTCAGTTGCTACACATTTTCTACACAGTTGCTACACAGTTGCTAAACCTTATTAATATGTTGTAGGCCTTGAGAAAAGCTAGAACCGTCAACCGCCGCATCGATTTCAAGTCAGCGTGGGACTGACGATCACTCTACCGTTGGTTCGGTGTTGTATGACGCTTGTTACTGTGAGGACGACGTTAAAATTCGATGGCGAACCAGCCATTTTACTACTTTATTGAGGTTGGTTCCTTGTACTGGCTGGTGTATTACTAGCTAGGTAACTGACAAAGGATCTTATGTACCTGTTTTGGCCTCCAATAATCTGTGGCTACCTCCGGAAGGTCGTGGGTTCCTCCGGGCATAGAGCCCGGTTTCCTCCCACAATAAAACTGACAACGCCGCCATATAAGTGAAATAATCTTGAGCGCGGCATAAAACACAAACCAATCAATCAATCAACCAATAAACTGTGATAGTTTCATAGATGTAATATCAAGTTGGCCTCGGCGAATATATACATAGACCGGTGTTTAACACCTCAGAATCAGTCTATCTATCTACACGTCATAAACACGTATACTGTTTGTTACGTCAAAGAAACGAATCATCTCGCTTAGTGAAGATATGAATGGTATCAGTTAACGTTGAATTTAACACTCTCAGTGATAATTGGTTATACCAGTCTCAGTGTATTTATTAACTGTAAGGTTCAAGTTACATATAGTTAATTAATTACATATTGTGTACCTTGAACGGCCTTCGCTGGGGTCACATACGTAACAGTATTCTCGTTAATATTAGGATTATACTTTCTGAAAGAAAACAGAAATTTATTACCGATTTTGGGTGAAGTCTGAAAACTGGGGACTAGGAGCCCTGTAAACTTTAGGAACTGGCATGTGGTGGGTCAAATTGCAAATATGTTTTTGGCATTGGGACATATGCCATTAAAATACCCGCTGGATACACTCAGACGGTCCAGGAAAAAGACCTCGATTTATTCCCCAGAAATCATGCGAACATTTATTTAACTTCATCTCTACACGGAACTGCTCCATTGTTTCGTCTCCAAACCTCTTTGTGGGTCAAATCGTGGACGATTTTCACCCGATAACGAAAAAAATTGCTCCGGTTTCCGCATCGAAGTCGGACCAAGTTAGTGTGAAGAAATGTACTGATTAACATTAAAGCCATTTAAAACTGGAAACCGTTTTGAACCCCGGATTCAGGGTATAGTGTGAACGTACCTTTAGTCTGGCAACGCACTAATATACCTGTCGATGTCATTACCACCTCCCACCGCCTACTCATAGCTTGCCCATGGGAAGGTTGCCAGTTACCACCGGAAGGTCGTGGGTTTCCTCCGGGCATAGAGCCCTGCCGAATTTTTTTTCCCGTATTCGTCACAACGTTATTACCAGCGATTCACATTACCAGCCAAATACAATACAAGTCACCCTTTAGACCAAAAATCCGGGCTAATATCGCGGGAACCTTTTGAAAGAATTCAAGTTGACAACGTTTGGTTGTTCGAGTGGGATTTAACGAGTTCAGATTGCATATTAACACCACCCGGAGCGTTGTGATCCCCCGCGGTTAATTTGGAATGTTTTTGTATCTAAGGGATAACGAGTACGACAGGAGGCTGTGTGATTGCTGAAACTTCACCACTTGACATTTACTCGAGGATTAGGATTAAATCGTAGATTCCAGGGATTATATCATGCTAGCCAGAAGCTTATTGGCAATGACATAATGGATGTGAAGTCAGTGGTTGATAAATTGGCAATCCAATCCGTCAAAATGATGAACACATTGACTTATCCATGGCGATTAGGTCGGAAATCGGAGATCGTAAGTGGTAGTTGATATTTTTGTCGATGTTTTATGCCGCACTTTCTCATTTTTGTAATGTGTTTTGAGGGGGACTCGAACCCGCGACGCACCAATTGAAAGTCTGATTGAGGGACCATCACTATGCCAACTGAGTGACCGAGTTGACCGAGTTCCTTCTTGGTTGACGGCTGCCCATACCCCTTCCACTTATTATCTATGTTAAAGGCACACTTGCCGCGAAAATCAGGAATATTGTTTACATTAAAAAAGAAAGACCGTTTTCTGTATTTTTCCCAGACAATATAAGTTAGGAACTTTCTATTTTTACCAAAATTTAAAAGTTTGGACGTCACTTTGTATTTTTAATTTGAATTTGAAAATTTGAATTGTTAGGGGTCCGTAACGTAAACAAACCAATCTGCCCCCTATTGGCGATTTTATGTTTCAGTCGAGTGAGTGAACTAACGGCACAGTGTAATTTTACGTAGGCCTATTTATCTGAGAAATACAGACTGACGATCGGTTAACAGTGACTGGAAAAGCCTGCTGGTAATTGTTTGAGATAAAAAGGCCTGAAATGAGGGTAAACCAACACGAAAGTTGACCGACACTGGACATTGTTGTTGTAATCAGGCTTCGATTCTTCGTTTGTTTTTCATCCCATTTCTACATTCTAAAGCTAACTAGACATGTGTTATGTGTCCTATGTTTAAGTTTAGTGGTATAAGTCGTAGTAAGCTCATGTAAATTGGTTTTCTTAGCAAATTTAAACAGGCTGCGACGGCAAGTGGGCCTTTAAACACCAGCTCGGACAGAAGTTGAGGTTTAATCCTACACTAATTGACACACAGTAGTCGAAAACAACTGTACACACCTGTCAAATTACGACCGTAAAGGGTCAGGTGTCGCAGTCTCACAAGATTTAGAGTTGACAAGAAAACAACAACGCGGGGACAGCTAACGAAGTAATGGAATTTGGGGTAGTTATCCCTACAATATAAATAGCTTTTGCTGTCACCTTGGTCTTAGTTTTATTAAATTATGGGACAAACTGGAATTGTGAAGTAGCGGTTATCGACAATCTATTGAATTTCACATGTCAAAATATCACATACTTTAGCCAACTGATTATTTCCCGTTTTCCCTATGTAATGCATTCATCTTAACGCAACTCTAGATATGCTGTCAGTTTTCACATGGGAGAAGAATATATTGATTGCGATTGGTGTTTTATGCCGCCCTTCACTTAAATGACGACGTTGCAAGGTTGAGCTTGGGGGGAAACCAGGTTTGTGGCCTGACCCGGGCGAGTACCTGGCAACTTAAGAAGAATGCAAGTTGAAGGGTGTATATTAAGATGGTACAAGTTAATACATTGGCCGATTTATTGGCTACATAGACCTTCAACATTACGTTACGACCAGGCGCAAAGTTACGACGGGCGTAAGTGTGTTGAGAAACAGCCCTCTGGGCCCTGTCTTACAAAGCTGGCGTAAGTTACGTCGGACATAAGCAGTGTTAAAGCTATATTCTACCCCTCCTGCATGTGCGTGCCGTGTGCAAATATACATGTTAAGTAGAGATGACTTTTCAAACGACATCGAGTCTGTAGTGCATCATCGGCTGCCGGCTGGTAGGTTTACCTCCCCCGGAAGAAGTGATATTTTGCTTGTTATCATACAAAATGAAGGATTTAACCTGATAATGTTGTGAGTGTGGTTATATTCTGTCCTTTTCTATTGAAAACTGGGTTGTCATGAACGTATATAGTCATCAAAGGGTTGATTTCACAACATTTCCCCCGATAGCGTCGTCAGCAACCCAGCCTGTCCAAGCGGTAGCCATAGTGACATTATGTCATTCTGCTTCAAAATATCTGGGTCAACCGTTGCACGTGACCAAAGCTTATCGTTGATTGGTTAAAAGTTCCCAGTCTGTCCCGAGGGAGGGAAAAGGAACGGCAATCAACAACAGGTCACTTTTTCCTCATTTTTCTCAATTATCGGGGTAGAATCGACTTTAATACCTTCGTCTTGGTGTTTATTGCATAACCCGATACCGCTGAACGTTGGTTCGCACCTCGTCAAACCCCTCGAATGCTGCGCATTCTCGTGGTTTGACTCGGTACGAACCAACGTTCAGCGGTATCGGGTTACGCAACAAACACCGCTACGGCGGTATTAAACCCTTAAGTAACTTACGCCTTGGGTGCAACCGGTCCATGTTGTAGGCCAGTGCGCAAATTTACGTCAGCTTTGTAAGACAAGCCCTGGGGACAGTCGGAACTCCCTTCGGCTATCTTCGCTCACTACCGGTCGGCTTTGACACGCCTCGGGCAGTCTGCGCTTTTTATACTGCAAATCACCGTATTTTTGGGCTGAATAAAAATGGCGTCGAATGTAAATATCAACATGTTTCACTGCAGACGACAAAAGAAAACTAAAATAATTATAAATTTATTAAATTCTAATATCATTTAGAAAGATATTTGATTATATATTTTATTTAGCCCGGAAAACTACATATTGAAGACAGACGCAGTTTCGGTACAAATCCGGAATGCTCCAATGCTGCAATTATATAACTGATCGAAGCTAAAAGTTAACAGACAGAGTATTTCGGTCCCTTCCATTATCACGGGGGCACTTTTGTGGGGTCCTCAAGGAGATTTGGAAATTGTACGCTTCACGGCTCCCTATTTGGTCGCCATATTCAAAATGACCTGCAGTCTATCAGAGGGTATTTCACGCACGTAAATCCCCGAAGTTTCAGAGTGGCCCTGGGGAAAGACGGTAACACGCGTCTGACCCAGACCTTGGACATCGCTAATGTTATTTTTGAACACTAAAACACACGGGCAAAGGGAAAATCTAGTCTAAATAACCATGGAGACAAGTTTCTTATTGTGTTAGAAAGTGGGATGTCATTTGGACCTTTATACCCAATCATCAATTCTTGTAATAAACCACAACCTATGACATTTCATTAGGTTGACAACAGGCAGGAGTTTGGCCTTCCGTAGAATTTTCTGGAAAAGATAATTTGGCAACAAATCATCAGTATTTTTGATAACCTATTCTTTGACAAGACATACGAATTTACAACTTGTGCGTTAATAACTTCAGTCAACCTTCTATTGTTTTTTTGTTATCTTGTTTTGTTTGTGTAAATAGATATTGTTTGTAGATTATTTTTTATCATAAAACTTAAGTTAAGCTTTCTAACACGAAAATCAGACAGAATCGGGTTACAGTGGTCAACTTATTCAATAATAAGTTAATGGAGATAAATCTTTTTTTTCTTAAATATAAACAGGATTTCAGCCTTCGCTTATTATCATTTTGCTTAATATACGGCAGTTATATTTCACAACAAATCATTTAAAACATGTTAAAACACCGTAAAGCTATTCCAGGTCGGTAATAATAGCTGCTAGCCAGCTAATGTTTTATATTGTTGTATATCCGACAGTAAATAAACAATATTCTATTCTATTCTTTCTATCGCCCCCAAAATAGGTATGTTAATTGGATTCATTTGTGGTTTATTGTCTAAATCCTAATAAAATACAAAATGGAATTAACCGAAGAACGAAGCAGCCATATGTTTAGCCTGGTTGAAAAAATTAAAGGCGATAGATTGCTTAATTGATGTTTTACGCCGCACTCAAGATTATTTCACTTATATGGCGGCGATGTCTGGTTTTGTGAGGGAGGAAAACGGGTCCATTGCCCGGAGGAAACCTCAGACCTTCGGCGAGTAGCTGTCAACTCGTCCACAAACGGCGACAGAGTGAAAATCCATGTTTCCATCTTTATTTGGCCTGAGTGTGATTCGAACCCGCACCGCATCGATGGAAGGTCTGTGTGTGACTGAGGAGCGGTCACTCTAATCCGCTGGATCACCGAGGCCCCCTGAGGCGATAGAAGGAATGGGGCAAGCACAGCGACATAAATATAGGATTTTTAAGTCAAGGAATTTGTGTGTGGTCAGTTTTTTATTTCTTCTCAAGTTGAGCATCTCTGCCGATAATCGTATTCAATATAATCGGTTTTATATATTCCGATCAACTTATGGCACAGCACGAATTAGAAATAATAACCCAATAAATCTATATAATTCATTTTTATATCAGCCATACACCCACGGTAAGTTAATATTTTCAATCCTTTCACATGTAGCAGTTTTATGAGGCAGACCTGCTTTGGTCGGTTTCAAATGGACTTCAGTATGATATTGTCATATTGGTGAGGGCACGCGAAAGAATGCTTTCCCGTGAGGGTTGCTCACATATTTAGCTTCGGTGGCTCCGTCGGTTAGAGCGATAGCCCTTCAGCCCGATACCGACCTTCCATCGACACTGCACGAGATCGAATCCCACTCAGACCCAATAAAAAATAAAAAATTTCTGAAGGGATTTTTCACTCGATTGCCGTCTGTTGCCGGGGTACCCGCCGAAGGTCGAGAGTTTCTTCCAGGCAAAGTACCCTGTTACCTCCACGCCGTGCTTTGCAACGCCGACATATATAAGTGAAATAATCTTGAGTGCGTCAATCAATCAATCAATCATTGAAACGTCATATACTCCTTCTTTTAGGAACACGATGTCAATGGCGAATGTTACTCAATTTATGGAAAATAACAAAAGATTACACCACGAAAAAATTATGTTTTTTTTTTACACACCTGATGGTGCTTTGTGATTAGAAATATTAAATTGTTAGTTTTGGTAACAATGTCACATTTATGTTGGATTCTGTGGGCTTGTGTGCCCGTTCTCTTCATGACATTGATATGGTACTTCAAAATATTTAATAAACTATAGCGAACATTTGGTTGAAATAACATCAGCTAAGCTCAAATATCGACAAATAGCGGGTTGATAAATTACATTTTCAGCAAAGTTGGTTTACATTTTTCCGATAGGTGACATGGATAAAAAGTTGTAACTGAAAACTGAACAGTAACTATTTTTTTATATCTGAAGGAACGTTATTTTATTGAGATTGAGAACAAAGTACACCTGCTATTTACAATATTCTTTGCGCTAGAAACAAACATGTTTTCTTTGACGCAGTTGTTCCATTTTGTTAAAAAAACATATCACGCCAGAATACAAGGTTGACTGGAGGCACAATCAAATGTGCTAATCTTAGTCTTATGGTGATAATGTTATAATTGATACCAGAAGTCTATGAACAGGAAAGTGTGAAATGTCGCATTACCCCATATTCAGGGCATTGGTCCTTTCAGCCTGCTTATACTACACTATGTGACGTTTATGCGCGGTAGATTTTGAAATTGTCAACGGTTGCGCAATTTCAAATCAGAAAATAAATTCATTCTCCACTTACTGCATCTATCGGCAATTCCAGTAACCGCAGTTCGGAGAGTGCATTGGTTCTTATAAAAGCTTTACCGAACACGCGACTCTGATATCTCCATTTCGACTCAAATCGTTCCAAACAAGTCTTCTTGTCTCATTATCAACTTTATGGAGCTCTTCGACTTTTGCTCTATCAAGTACTGTTGTCATATCTAAAACGTTCGCCATGTTTTTTCGTATGCATCCCATAATAGTACATAGGAGAAAGTGAAGGAAAGCCACGGTTTCTGACTAACTGAGAGAGGGCTCTGTGTATGGTGACCTCTGGGTCAAAAGGCGCCAATGCCCTGAATACTATGTAATGGGACGCTTCACACTTCCACATTCATAGACTTCTGTTGATACTCATTTAGAAGAAAACAGTCTCTTTTTCATAACGAGATAGCTGGGTTTTCATAAAAATAGCGAATGTGTAGGCTACATACCTTGGGCCGGGATTATAAAAACGTGCTATACTCAACTCAGACTCCATGCTCAACTCTCCTTGAGCATACTCCCAGGAGTTTGGATCAGAGATTGAGATTATAAAACATTCTGAGAACGTACTCAACTGAGTATATTAACAAGGCAATTTCAGCCAAGTTGAGTACGAATTATTGGAGCTCTCTAGGAAGGGAGGTAAAAATGGACGTTTGTTTTGGTGTTGTTGCAATTTTGTCAAGTCATCGGCAGGTCGAACATTTGGAAATAAGTAAAACTAAGGGTTTATCACTTCCAAAATTAGTGCAAATAAACTTAGAAACTACAATTTTTCACTAAATATCGATAAAAAAAAACTTATTTAGAGGGATATTTTACGTTGAGTCTAACTTGGAGCAAGGTCGATAGCTTGCTTAGAATTTCGTACTCAGCGGAGCACAAAAACGAACTCAAAAGTTTTATAATCCCGACTTTTGAAGTGTGAGTTTGGAGTTGAGCACAGAAACGGCTGTTGAGCACAGAGTCGTGCTCAAGAAAGTTTTATAATCCCGGCCCCTTGTCTGTGATCTTAGCCGGTTAGATAGATTGATTGATTTGCTTGATTGATTGCCCTTATCACCCTAAAGAATTCATGTACAAATCGGTTTGATATGTTGATGTTACCGAAGATCGGCTCAAACATATCTCGTCGTGTTAGTATGGATTAATTGATTGATTGATGTTTTACGCCGCATTACTATTTCTCAAACAACTAACTGCGTGGTGATGTCTTATTTTTTAATCATTAAAGTGGCATGAGCTGCCAAAATTCACACTTTTTTCATAACTTCTGATCGTCACGACAGTAAGAGGCTTTGAAGGCCATCGAAAAACTAAATGATTGGCTTTGGAATGATGAAAATCCATACAGTATGTGGCCTGTACGAACCGAAAACGTGTTCGAAAAGTAAACAAAATTTAAATAACCGGGACGACCATTCATTCATTCTAAGCCAAAGTTAGTTCAAAACAATACTTTATCGTACATTTTCGAGACCAGAAGCACTAAAAAGCTTCTGAATTATACGTTTTGAGAAAAATAGCCAATAATTGCAACATTCTGTTTCAACGTCAAAATATCAACATTTTGGCAGCTCATGCCACTTTAAAATTGTCCCTTTCGATGTCAGCTCATGTCACTTTACGTGGGGGAAGAAACTGTGGTCTTTTTCCAGAGGACACCTTCGGCCTCGTAATACTCTTCCTGGGTTGACGGGACTCATACCCGCGACCCGTTGATCGCAGGCTGTGGTCGGACTGAAGATTATCGCTCTAACGACTTAGCCATCGATTTGTCTATAGGATATTATTTTCCATCTTGCAGTCATCTTGCTCTTAGCTTTATTAAATTGCGGGTTATGATGGTTAGGGAAATCAGGTTACAGCCAGCCCATCGAATTTCACGCTTAACGGGACCGTATTAAATACGCATCATCAAGCTTGTTGGATTTTGACATGGGTAAGACGTTAACACAAACCTGACGAATATAAAAAAGTACTACATAACTATCTCAAGGATTCATATACGGGTTTTCTTCTACCGTATATGGAGAGGCCTCGGTGGCTCGGACGGGCCCTCGGTTCGACACAGACCTTCCATCGTGAGCAACAAAACTATTTGATTTTAGAGACCTTTCTTGTGTAGCGTAATGAATACAGTCTCCATGTCAACGCGGTGAAGCGGTCTGACTGATGTGGATTGAACGATGTGATGTGGAGCTGCATTTCAGAATAAAATGCAGTATTTTTGTGTATTGTGAGAAAAAGATTAACCAACTTGAGTCCGTTTGTTACAATGAATATCACTCTCATCTATTAATTTCGAAAGTCACTCGCCAGAGGCTCCTGACTTTGAAAATTAATAGACTCGAGTGATATTCGTCGTAACAAACCGGCTCTCGTCAGTTAACCTCTATCTAAAACTCATAACGTTTCATTAGGTTGACGTCAGGCAACAAATCATCAATTTTTTTTTATAAAGCTAACAGACCGATTTGCTGTAGGTTTTAGACAGTAATCAATTAGCTCTAACCTTCACTACCAAAATCCAAGAGCATGGGGGGGGGGGGGGGGGGGGGGGCATTGGGAGACTTTTTCAATAGGTTTGTGTATTTTCGAAATATAGAAAAGTCATTTCATTTTTCAATATATATCATATACGATTAAAGTGTGTTTTGTAACTCAAGAAACAGCCATTTGGGGAAGCATTCATTTACCAAATATTTTGGTTTTGTAAGATGGAATTTGAATTGACCCACATTTTATAATTTCCGAAAGAGTTTTGTTCACGTAGTGCAGAATACGATTTTAATTGGGTTATTTCAATTTTATGTGGTTGAATGTTTTGTTGTCCTCCAACAGGGAGGTGATTTACAAACTGAGAATGCGCTTGAACTCTGGAGCTGACACAAATGTCAACTGTCAAGATCACAATCCTCAAGAATGCCTTCTAGGTGGCTAATCCTGCGTATTATAACCTCCACCTATAATGACATCAAAATGTTCCGGTCAACTAATGGCACACGTCCAATGGATAATAACGACTCTTCTAGTCCATATGAAAATGTAGCCGGACAGTCAAGCCCACTTTGTCAGAATCATCGAGATCCAATCACATGACGGATTTGGCCACTAATTAGGGATTTTAAAGGCACACTCGCAGCTGTAGCTTTCCTGGCGCTTGTCAAGAAGGTGAACTTGTACGATCGTACTAAAAATAAAACCAGTAAATTTAAACATGGGGTATATCATGCATGTTCGGATATGCTTAATATGGGATGGGGGGGGGGGGGTGTTTGCATATGTAGAATTGAAGCCCGAAAGAAAGCTATCGATCCGAAACCTAGTAAAGCTAGCGTAAGATTACATTCGTTTTAGAGCTTCATGATTTAGTTAACAATCTCAAATTTATAGACAGACTTTTTGTTTCCACCAAACTAAATCTTTCGTCTGAATTTCTCACATTAAGTCTGAAAATCATTCTGCGCATCCACAGTCTCGGAATTTGTTTACATTTAGTAAATTAACCGACACTGATTGACCAGAAAAAATCCGGGCCAGGGTGAGAATCGAACTCACGACTTAGGGTTACCGTCCCACCGCTCTACCAACTGAGCTACCCGAACCTGCTAGGTTTCATATAAAAAAATTTACGTTATTAAAGAAGAAATGTGAAAACAATCAACTTGTATTAAAGGTTGGCGAAAAAACTGATGCTCGCTGGCTGATCCTCTATTTTACGTGCTAAACCTTAATATGTCCTCATTGAGGAGCACCCGTTAGAATCATCTTAAAAATAACATGGGCTGCCAAATTTTAATCAACGTTCGTTCAACTAAAAATTGAGAGCTTCTTTATGCATTTCTTTCCTCCATGCACATTGCCCTGGGTAAGGTACGTAGAGATAGCATTTGGATTATACGCTAAACTTACAGGTGAATGTTATCTATTAAATCATAGACACAGGATACAATCTTCTGACATGCAATAAATATATATGCTTTGACGCGTTTCCTTAAAAGCTAAAAGCAAATAGCTGTAAATTGCGGATTTTGGTTCTTGGTCTAACTACAACGTGATTTTTAATTATCGTGTTCGCCTTTCGGAGTATAAAAACCCTTCTCTTAAATAGATCTTCATAAATAAACTAGTAAAGTTATAAAACATCAGCAAACAAAAATCCTTTTACATTAACGGCTTAGTTTAATGTCTTTTGTACAATGCCATATAATGCCATATTGCATAACCCGTCGTCTAAAAGCTGCTGACGGTTATCTCATTCCTTATTGCTTTTCTCTGAAATTAATTTTTGCATTGTCAAACAGCGCTCCCTAGAGAAAAAATAGCCCTTTTCCTTGGACATTAAACCTGGACAAAAAAATCTAAATTTCATGGACGTCAAAATGATATTAAAACTTTATGAGAAGCCCAAAAACCATCGAACTGTAGTCAGAGATACTTATCTGTCACAAGAGTGTCTTTTCGTGATGTCATCATTTTATCTGATTTAATAACTTCGATCCTTCCAGTCGACCAGATGATATACATCCACAAACCCACCATGACGAAATACAGATTGTAATATGATAACCATACAGACAGTTTCTGATTGTTGGTGATTCACTGATACCTTTAATACATACTTGTTAGATGTTGTGTTGAGATCGAGAAATTCATTGACGACAGAAGTGACATAATCTTTAAACATGCGAGTGAAGAAATATAGACAGGACTTTTTAGAATCTGTTTTTCTGAGAAAGTTTTTTTTAAGACAGAAGACTCTATTTTTACATCGTATGCAGCCATATAGTTTTGCGCTGAATAAATATATTGCTTATGTTGTTTGAGTATTTTTTTCCTTTTTCATGTAGGGTTGGTTTCGTGAAGTTGGTCAGATCCTCTCCCGTTTTACTTTGTTATTCATTAACATCAACTTTCGACGAAAGCGTCATATTGTGCCTGTTTTACACTGTCTGGAGTATCAGGGTATGTCAATTAGTATAGTACAATCAGCACGTAGTTCATGTAACGCGACGCGAAATTTAGCGAAACGCGAAATCCCCCCCCAGGTATAAAATAACCATGGAGACAAGTTTCTAATTGTGTTAAAAATAGGTATATCATTTAGACATTTATACTCAATCATAAGTTGTTATAATAAACTAAAACCCATGATATTTCATTAGGTTGACGTCATGCAACAAATCAGTAGGGTTTTTCTATAAAGCTAACAGGCCTATTTGCTGTAGGTTTTAGACAGTAATCAATTATCTTTAACCTTCACTACCAAAATCCAAGAGCATGGGGACATTGGAGACATAGGTCATTTTTCAATAGGTTTGTGTAATTTTTCGACTTTTCTATATTTCGAAGTCCCTTCATTTTTCAGTATATATCATGAACGAGTGAAGTATGTTTTACAACTCAAGAAACAACAATTTAGGGAAGCATTCATTTACCAAATATTTTGGTTTTGTAAGATGGAACTCGTATTGACCCACATTTTATAATTTCTGGAAGAGTTTTGTTCACGTAATGCAGAATACGGTTTTAATTGGGTTATTTCAATTTTATGCGGTTGAATGTTTCGTTGTCCTCCAACAGGGAGGTAGAATACAAACTGAGAATGTGCTTATGCTCTGAAATTGATACAAATGTCAACGGTCAAGATCACAGTCCTCAAGAATGCCTTCTAGGTGGACAATCCTGCGTATTATAACCTCCACCTATAATGACATCAAAATGCCCCGGTCAGCTAATGGCACACGTCCAGTGGATAATAACGACTCTTCTAGTCCATATGAAACTGTAGCCAGACAGTCAAGCCCACTTTGTCGGAATCATCGAGATCCAATCTCATGACGGATTTGGCCACTAATTAGGGATTTTAAAGGCAAACTGACAGCTGTAGCTTTCCCGACGCTTGTCAAGAAGGTGAATTTATACAAGCGTACTTAAAGTGGCATGAGCTGCCAAAATGTTGATATTTTGACGTTAAAATAGAATGTTGAAATTGTTGGCTATTTTTCTCAAGAAGTATAATTCAGAAGCTTTTTAGTTCTTCTAGTCTCGAAAATGTACGATAAAGTGTTTTGAACTAACTTTGGCTTAGAATGAATGAATGGTCGTCCCGGTTATTTAAATTTTGTTTACTTTTCGAACACGTTTTCGGTTCGTACAGGCCACATACTGTATGGCCTTTCTTCATCGCCAATCATTTAGTTTTTTGATGGCCTTAACGCCTCTTACTGTCGTCACGATCAGAAATTATGAAAAAAGTGTGAATTTTGGCAGCTCATGCCATTTTAAAGTAAAACCAGTAAATTTAAACATGGGTATATCATACATGTACGGATATGCTTAAAATGGGATGGGGGGGGGGGGGGGTGCATACGTAGAATTGAAGCCCAAAAGAAAGGTATCGATTCGAAACCTAGTAAAGTCAGCGTAAGATTACATTCGTTTTAGAGCTTCGTGTTTTTAGTTAACAATCTCAAATTTATAGACAGGCTTTTTGTTTCCACCAAACTAAACCGTTCGTCTGTATGTCTCATTTTAAGTCTGTAAAATAATTCTGCGCATGCCCAGACGTGGAGTTGGATACCTAACAATTCAATCCTTTGGTCAATTTAAGAATACAAAATGGTGCCAAAACTTAAATTTTGACTAGGCTGTCTACTAAACCTAATGCTTCAGGCCAACGGGTAAGTCTATCCGGGGGGTCATTTTAATCACAAACCAATACGGCAAAATAGCCTGCGAAAGTTTGTAAATGTGATGTTATGTTTTAGAGGCAAATGGTCAGAAAGTAAACGGCAGACCCTCGTATGAACTATTGATATTCTGACATCGGAAAAATTGTTTTCTAATGATCTAGGTTTCGTACATCTATAAACTAGATTGATTTTTATTGTAACTCTTTGACCCTGATTGATGTCATGTATTTACAAAACCACCTGTTAAGAGCGGATGATAAACTAAGAAAAGGAACGTCTTAACCGTAAAATCCTGCGATTGTTTGTAAAAATTGAGCGGAAGCAAACAAGTGCCATAATGAATAATGTTGTCCATGGAGCCTGGGACAAATGGAATATTTGTTCACCCGTCAACTAATTCGTTTTGCTTTCTGAATATTATCATATCAGAAAACTTCACGTTATTAAAGAAGAAATGTAAACAAGAAAACTCTGATTATAAAGGTGCATGTGTTTATTTCTACAACAGCAGTTAACACATGTAAGTGTGTAAATTGGCGGTTAGAAGCTTCGGTCAACTGATATTGGGGATGCGAACATCATGTACTGTATATGTATACATGTCGCACGTCACTCAGCTGAACGGAACCCCCTAAGAATCAACTATATTTATGATGAGGTATAAAGGTCTAAATGATATACCTCTTTTTAACACAATTAGAAACTTTTAGACAAGAAGATTTCCCTGTGCCCGTGTGTTTTAATGTTCATACATATATGCATTATGTTATCTATTAAATCATATACACAGGATACAATCTTCTGACATGCAATAAATATATATGCTTTGACGCGTTTCCTTAAAAGCTAAAAGCAAATAGCTGTAAATTGCGGATTTTGGTTCTTGGGCTAACTACAATGTGATCTTTAATTATCGTGTTCACCTTTCAGAGTATATAAAAACCCTTCTCTTAAATAGATCTTCATAAAGAAACTAGTAAAGTTATAAAACATCAGCAAACAAAAATCCTTTTACATTTACGGCTTAGTTTAATGTATTTTGTACAATGTAATATAATGCCATATTGCATAACCCGTCGTCTAAAAGCTGTTGACGGTTATCTCATTCCTTATTGCTTTTCTCTGAAATTAATTTTTGCATTGCCAGACAGAGCTCCCTAGAGAAAAAAAGAGCCCTTTTCCTTGGACATTAAACCTGGACAAAAAACCCTAAATTTCATGGACGTCAAAATGATATTAAAACTTTACGAGAAGCCCAAAACCATCGAACTGTAGGGAGAGATACTTATCTGTCACAAGGGTGTCTTTTCCTGATGTCATCATTTTATCTGATTTAATAGCTTCGATCCCTTCAGTCGACCAGATGATATACATCCACAAACCCACCATGACGAAATACAGATTGCAATATGATAACCATACAGACAGTTTCTGATTGTTGGTGATTCGCTGATACCTTAGAAACATACTTGTTAGATGTTTTGTTGAGATCGAGAAATTCATTGACGACAGAAGTGACATAATCTTTAAACATGCGAGTGAAGGACTTTTTAGAATCTGCACAAAAATAGACAGAAAAAAGTTTTTTTTTAGACAGAAGACTATTTTTTATATCGTATGCAACGATTTATATACTACGTGTTGTTTCTTTTTCGTGTAGGGTTGGTTTCGCGAAGTCGGTCAGATCCTCTCTAGTTTTACTTTGTAAATCATTAAAATCCACTTTCGACGAAAGCGTCAGAATTGTGCTGGTTTTACACTGTCTGGAGTACCAGGGTATGTCAATTTACAGACTACATTCAGCGTGTACTTTATGTAACGCGACGCGAAATTTCACAACGAGATATATCATATTAGCAAATGATACATCCATCACACGTAATTTCTTTGAGTGGCATTTAGAAGTTGGTGGTATAACAAATCAACGAGTTACTTATGGATAACAACCATCTTTTGTTGTTATCCATAAGTAACTCGTTGATTTATCACACGTAATGCCTACAGAAAGTCGTTAACTTCCAGTCTACAACGTTAATGTCTGGTTACATAAATACGAGCCGTGCAATCGACCATGATATCCCGCTCAATGATACCCCTTCCAAGCGAAAAACAACATGGCAACCATTAGGCCAGGTAATGAACTGTGGATCCGTTTGACCAGTCAAATTCGAGACAGCCGAGTTATCATGAAACCTGTGCAACGTCAATTCCATTTTAGGCAATACCTATTTCTGTGTCAAGAACTGAAGCGAAACATCGATCATCATCTATTGATGTACGACTTAAAATAATGAAACCATCTTTGTAAGACTCTAGGTCTGAAGTACAGGCTATTTGAATTTCAGTGAAGAAATTCAATCATTTGCATGATGGAATTACTACTGAATTAAGTCTGAAGTTTAAACGAACCGCAACAAGGATTTTTAAGGATCTATGGGCTACATCTTTCGATAAACAGTATAAGATTCAACAAGGCAGTGTATAATAAAAATGCCAATTGTCATACTTTTTTATTTAGAAACGTCATGCTTTTTACTTTTGTAACATGCCTATCTAAACTAACGCATGGTAAATGTCATGTATTTTTGTTGTTCAGAAATACCCTGCATTTACCAATGATACTGACGAAAATAACATCAGAAGATCGATAATTCCGTTATCTAAGCTCATAATTTTCGTTGAATGTGTGTAAAGTCAATTAACACCATGTGTTGTGATTACAGTGAAAATCATTGGAAATATGCCAGATAACAAATTGTTGTTGTCTGCCTAACCATACTAAATAAAACATCTAAAAAGTCCTAAATTAAACTGATTGTTTTGCTTTGTTAATTGTCCTAAACAATTTGTTTTTATTTGTCAACCGTCCTAAATAAAACGAATTGTTTTAGTCTGTTTATCCATAATGAAATAATTAAATTAGTCCCCCACCTCTGACCCAAATATAAACTCTCATTTCCTGGTGATATCCAACTCCATCCAGTTTGGCAAATTAAGAAAAATTAATATTTAATTATGGGCTAAAATGTCATGATTTAGGGTTATATGTTATAATACCGTTAAACTTTCTCATTAGTGCAACTAGATTCTGGGATCAACTGGTAAAACCAGACAATAGTCAGCCTGGTTTTATTTTGATAAAAACAGTTTGTTTAATATCTTTAGACGTTAAACACTAGGAACGATGGGCTAACATGGTACAAATTTATGATTTACTTGGACACATTGCTTGACGTTTGACCATTTCGGCTTTAACACAATTGGGGTTTCTAGCCAGTGTCTTTCTTCTCGATGGTCTGTTTGAATGAGAAGAAGAACCAATGAGATTAAATGTACACAGAGAGTGAGAGAAGTCATGACCATGTGGGAGAGGATCGAGGGAAAACTATTGTATTCCATAACGGTTTACTGATGATAGTACAAGACCTCTCCTAGATTATCAGATTACTGCTTTTTGATAGGGTCAGATCTCGTATGGCGTAGAACGACAAAAGTCCTTTCCAATAGTTACTAGCAACCCAGTTCGTGAGACCGAGCCCTGGTGTTATCATCGAAGAGCTTATGGCCTCGCGCTAATGAAATGAACATTCCGCTATCTCCCATCGCCAGAAGCAGACGAGAAAGAGCTAGGCGGGGTTGTTTGCTGTTCCGTTGTCTGATCGACGGACGAGGCGAGTTTTGCACTCGTACAAATATACAGAGGGTTATAAAACTTGCGCATCGAGAATAATTCGGCACAGAAGTCTGGCTGGAAGCGAAGTGTGAAGGCTACAAGGACCATTAAACCGACTCAGAGACCAACTGAACATCCCTTGAATTCTGGCCTACCTGGATAAACTGCTTGTTATCGACTTAAGAGTGAAAGGACGTATCAATAGTATACTAGTGGTGATGCATTTTACCATCTCTACATGTGAAGCTATGCGAGGCATTTGCCATCGCTGTTTTTCATATTCTGAGTTTATTTTTTGACATTTGTGTTGAAAAATACGTGATTTTGTCTATGGTTTAAGGGCCAGCAACAGACGCTTTGGCCATCACCGTTTTTCATATTTGAAGTTTAATTTTCGACCATTCTCTCGTGGAATAATCTGTGATATAAGAATTTTGTATATGGTTTTAAAAGCGAACAACGAAGTGTTTGTTGAAGACTATTGGCAGCTATTGAAAAATGGGCAACCAACAACTGACGTGTGCTAACAAACCGTCGGAAGGGTCCATCGATGACTGTTTGACAGAGAGACAAGTACACCTCGTACAGGAAACATGGAACGTACTTCGGAGTGATCTTACTGCCAACGGTGTCGTCATTTTTACCAGGTAAACTAAACTTTTGCGGAAGTTGCGATCGAAACATTTTCATTTATCTGTTTTAAAGTAGCTTCAGCACTTTATTACAAACGTTTTTAGAAAAAATTCCAGAAAATTTTAATGCAGAAACCCAAAACTCCTGTCTGTCGGTGACCCAATGAAATATCATTAGTTTTAGTTTATTACAACAACTTATGATTTTAAGAAATGTTTGAAACTCTCGTTAAACACGAGCTTTCGACACATATGCCGGTGTCTTCGCCAAGTGTAATATTTATGCAAAGTTGCAAGATTCCGAAATCATCTAACCATTACACTTGACGAAGACATCGATACAGGTGTCGAAAACTCGTGTTATTCACAACTAACTACGTGGTGATACCTTAATTTTTTCTCATCAACTTATGATTGGGTATAATGGTTTAAATGATATACCCCTTTTTAACACAATTAGAAATTGTCTCCATGGTTACTTTGTACCTGTGTTTTAGTATCATTATACAATATTTTTTACATATATCGTAGCGCATATATTCAAATAATTCAAGTAATGTTCCTTTTTAAAGGCAGCTTTCCACAAAAAGTATGAAAGTAATGTAACATTTCACGGAATTTCGACATGCATCCGACCTTTAGTTTGTGTCTTGACAGCTGATTGATCTACCTTTTTACCTTTGCAATTTGGCAGCTGCTAGCCATGACCAAAATAAAAGGTAAAAAAAAAATCGTGAATTGAATATAAATGTTAAACAACAAAACATGCAAAATATTTTGGTCAAACTTTCCAGGTTCCATTTTGCTTCAAGTTGCCAGAACTGATATATGTTTTCTTGATGGTAGAGAAACGCTTTATTGAAATGACAGTATTTTTTTGTCACTTAATAGGAAGGCAAGGGAGCATTTCCAAAATCAAGATTGATAGAGACGTATTAAAACTTAATTTAAAACACTCTGTTGTTCCTTGCAAAATTATGTTACTCTAATAACTATAGTAATGTTCTCCTTTCATACTCACAAAATGATTTTTGGCCGGCACAGAGTTTAAGTTATGTGCAATTGAACTTTTTTGATCTCATTGATCTGAATGCTTTTATGTATTGCAACAGTCCGACTTTTCAGTGACCATTACGTTCATTACATAAATAGAAAAAATTGAAACGTTTTCATCTTTTGAAAATCATTTTTTTGATCGGCGATTACCTTTTTTCCCCTTTCATTTATATACACTGTTAGATATCCAGTTGAAGAATACGTATAAATTGTACTGGACTGGTACTTTGTCTATACTTAAAAATCAATCAATAATATTAAAATGATTTGCTAGACGTTGAGATTTCTACTCAACTGTGCCCTTAGGTGTTCCTAGAAAACACGGAAGTAATCGTTTCCTAGCATCAAGGTAGTGATTATTTTGGTTCCTAACCAACTCTTACATATGGTTGTTCAATCCGGGGCCTCGTTTCACAAAGCAGTCGCATCGCAAACGAAGCGTAGTTGCCATTGGATACCATAGTGAAGAGGTATGTAGTCATGGCAACTGCGATTGGTCGCACCTTGCGACGGCTTCGTGAAACGGCCCCCAGTACACAAGGACCTTGCAAGTTCTCGTATCAAGAAACCGTTGGAGATATTGTTAAAAAAAATTCGAGTTCCCATCTCAAGAAACCGTTAGTACACTAGCAGTAAATTAGGTTTTATACGTATATTAAATAAATCCAGTATAAGGCGGTTTTAGAAAAAATGGTATAGTATTTCAGACTTAACTAATAGCCAGTTTCCACTTTTTATATGTTTGTTTTAATCATTTCCCATTCGTTGTCATTGGCGATATCAATGGGATTACCCACTAAAAGTGGCATGAGCTGCAAATTAAGAAAAAAATTCGTTCAAACAAAATAAGCTAAATGTTTGATATTTGTTTTTATCTAGAAGTACAAAATAAGAAATTTCTACTGATGCCAAACTTAGAGATGTACGCTAGGGTTATTTTTATAAACATTTAACACTCTAAACTATATTCATACATCTCTACTATTTGTATTTTGTCCGTTATTAGCACACATCTTTGGTTCGTAGGGGTTACTCGTTTTACCGATAGAGAGCGGGAGTAACGTGACAATTCCACAAATTTCCTGTCACCGGCGTTGTCATTATGCATGTGGGGAGCCTTTGTCTTTCGAATTTGACGTTCAAATCTGACGTGTAGAACACAAAGCGTCAATCGAACTGACAACGTCATCAAAAAACGTCATCTGTCACTGGATATCGCGAAATCTCTCGGTAGACTCCCAGGCCCTTTATTTTTTTAACGCCATTGCTTTAGTTTTCCTGGTTACTTTAAACGCAAAACGTCTGTTGACGATCAGAATTCACAAAAAGTTCCAATATTGGCAGCTCGTACCACTTTAAAAAATACAGTGCGTTATACAAGGATGCGTATGCATAGCAAAATTGACAACTGACTAGGTTCCGTTGCGAAAT